>OU696582.1:8564448-8731948 GCA_916048095.2 Sacculina carcini | reverse complement strand
ACAAGAAATAAATGACAAAAAGACAAGAAATAAATGACAAGAAATAAATGACAATAAGACAAGAAATAAAAGACAAAAAGACAATAAATAAATGACAAAAAGACAAGAAATAAAGACAAAAAGACAAGAAATATAAGACAGAAAAAGACAAGAAAACACGTGCGTTATTTTCTCTTGTTCTTTCATGACGGGTTAATTTTTCAAGTATGAATCTTACTTGATCTTGCTTGATCTTGAGCTAGACTTCAACACGTCTTGAGAACAGCGTTGTACATACATGTTTGTGTCTGTGTCTGTGTCTGTGTGTGTGTCATTTGTACTTCATATCACACAATATATACACATATGTGTGTGTGTTTGTGTGTTAGATTTTGTGAGTGTGGACTTGTTGGAGGGAAGAGTGCGTGTGTTGTTGAACTACGGATCCGGACGTCAGTTGGAGGCCAGTCCGAACCTCGTTATCAACGACGGACAACTGCATCGCGTGTTAATAAGCTGGCGAGCTGATCTGTTGCTCGTGCAACTAGATCACTGTCTGTCTGTCGGCAACAGCAACAACAGTGTGCAGGCTCGGTCACAGTGTCAGCACGAGACCCGGCCTTCCTCCTCCTCGTCAGCGCGTGCTGGTTCACTGTTGAACGTGGCAGCGTATCCCGTGCAGCTGGGAGGTGCGAGACAGGTGGCTCGATGGCTGGACAGAGTGGCTCGTCGACTCAACTGGTCCTCCGCCCCTCTCTCCTCCGGCTCCTTCACCGGCTGTCTTCACAACCTCACCTTCGGACATCGCGTGTGTACAACTGCACACACACACACACACACACACACACACACACTGGCTGGCTGTATGTCTGTGTGTGTGATATTAGTTTCATATTTCCCCAGTCTTCATATATATATGCATGTATCTTGATCAAATATAAAAATATAATTAAACTATTAATATTGTAAAATTAGAACGGAAATGCTGAAAGTACTCTAGACTTTCTGCTAGTAATTCTAGTGTTAATTGTTAAATATGTGTTTTATTTGCGAACTCAATCAATGATATATAGTAAAATATATTGAATGAATAAATAATCCCGTAACTGTTGTAATAATATAAGCTTTTTATTGTTCAGTGTGGTTTCTCACTCTATATTGTGTATGTGTATGTTTGTATGTTTGTGTATGTGTGTCAGGTGTACGACCTGAGTTCGCCGGCTGATAGTTTGCACGTGCTAGAGAGGTGTGAGCTGCTGGACTCTGCACTGCCTGTTATCACCGCTTCGCCCGGCTTCGTGGTCGCTCTCATCATTTGTCTATTGCTGCTCATTGGTGACTAATATGTGTGTCAGTGTGTGTGTCAGTGTGTGTCAGTGTGTCAGTGTGTGTAATTTGCGATTAGGTAATACGCATATTGACAAAGGAAAATATAACAATATATGCAGCTGGGATGTTAGAAATGGCAACTTTTTCTAATACAAAAAATAAATAAAATTCAATAATTTTGCCAAAATACATCTTCGTGTGTAAACACACATATGAAGGAAACATGTATGAAGGAAACAGGTATGAAGGAAACATGTATGAAGGAAACATGTATGAAGGAAACATGTATGAAGGAAACATGTATGAAGGAAACATGTATGAAAGAAACATTTGTGAAGGAAACATGTATGAAGGAAACATGTATGAAAGAAACATTTGTGAAGGAAACATGTATGAAGGAAACATGTATGAAGGAAACATGTATGAAGGAAACATGTATGAAAGAAACATTTGTGAAGGAAACATGTATGAAAGAAACATTTGTGAAGGAAACATGTATGAAGGAACAAATATGAAAGAAACATTTGTGAAGGAAACATGTATGAAGGAAACATGTATGAAGGAAACATGTATGAAAGAAACATTTGTGAAGGAAACATGTATGAAGGAAACATGTATGAAGGAAACATGTATGAAAGAAACATGTATGAAGGAAACATGTATGAAGGAAACATGTATGAAAGAAACATTTGTGAAGGAAACATGTATGAAGGAAACATGTATGAAAGAAACATTTGTGAAGGAAACATGTATGAAGGAAACATGTATGAAAGAAACATTTGTGAAGGAAACATGTATGAAGGAAACATGTATGAAAGAAACATTTGTGAAGGAAACATGTATGAAAGAAACATGTATGAAAGAAACATTTGTGAAGGAAACATGTATGAAGGAAACATGTATGAAGGAAACATGTATGAAAGAAACATTTGTGAAGGAAACATGTATGAAAGAAACATTTGTGAAGGAAACATGTATGAAGGAACAAATATGAAAGAAACATTTGTGAAGGAAACATGTATGAAGGAAACATGTATGAAAGAAACATTTGTGAAGGAAACATGTATGAAGGAAACATGTATGAAGGAAACATGTATGAAAGAAACATTTGTGAAGGAAACATGTATGAAGGAAACATGTATGAAAGAAACATTTGTGAAGGAAACATATATGAAGGAAACATGTATGAAAGAAACATTTGTGAAGGATACATGTATGAAGGAAACATGTATGAAAGGAACATTTATGAAGTTGATTGTGTTTCTCTCACTTGTGTGTTTCTCTCACTTGTGTGTTTCTCTCACTTGTGTGTTTCTCTCACTTGTGTGTTTGTGTGTCAGTGTTGCTGGTCTTCATGTTGCTGTTTCGTCGCAAAACACGGTCGCACGTGCTGAAGCAGCCGATGGACGAGCTGCGAGACACGATAATCAAGTATAATGACGAGGGCGGCGGTGAGGTCGATGACCTCTCTTATGACCTCAACGTGTTGCAAGTTCCCACGCCAATCTTTGCCAAGAAGGAGCTGAGCAAGCAGAAAGTCGGTAAGAACTGGCGTTCTGTGTGTGTTCTGTGTGTGTTCTGCTGCTATTTATCTACTTATTAATATTTATTGTTATTTATTGTTATTTATTGCTGGTTTTCTTGGAGAACAGTTGCATGGTCTTATGGGTCTCCCGAATGCAGTAATTTGCACCCTGATTATAAATACAGCACCATTGTAGTAGAGATCAGACTGTGGGAAAATGCAGTTACGAGCAGCTTCTTGGGGTCTTGCGGTATTTTTATGGGGCTCCTTGGGGACTTCGGTGTGTCCTTGGGGACACACACACACACACACACACACACACACACACACACTGACACATGTGGTGTATGAATGTTCGCACATGAATGTTGTGACAGATGCCGGTGTAGCTGCAAGTACACTCACTATAGCTCACTTCGTCGAGGCTCGCAGGGTGAAATGTGACAGCGACCAGAACATTCTGCCTCCTGATGATGTCAGAGATTATGCCTTCGAAGGATTCAACAGTGTGGCTGGTTCTCTGTCCACTCTTAATACGTCAGGTTGGTGGGTCTCCACTCTTAATATGTCAGGTTGGTGAGTCTCCACTCTTAATATGTCAGGTTAGTGAGTCTCCACTCTTAATATATCAGGTTGGTGGATCTCCACTCTTAATATGTCAGGTTGGTGGGTCTCCACTCTTAATATGTCAGGTTGGTGGGTCTCCACTCTTGATATGTCAGGTTGGTGAGTCTCCACTCTTAATATGTCAGGTTGGTGGGTCTCCACTCTTAATATGTCAGGTTGGTGAGTCTCCACTCTTGATATGTCTGGTTGGTGGGTCTCCACTCTCAATACGTCAGGTTGACATACAGCCATGTATCTATATATTTGTCATTATGTATGTATCTTGTATTTGAGTGAGTGAGTGAGTGAGTGAGTGAGTGAATGAGTGAGTGAGTGAGTGAATGAGTGAGTGAATGAGTGAGTGTGTGAGTGAGTTAGTGAGTGAGTGAGTGAGTGAGTGAGTGAGTGTGTGAGTGAGTGAGTGAGTGAGTGAGTGAGTGAGTGAGTGAGTGAGTGAGTGAGTGAGTGAGTGAGTGAGTGAGATGGCAATGTTTGAGAGCCACTGGTGTGACGTGTTGGCTCTGTGTGTGTGTCAGCGCTTGTGTGTGTGTGTACTCACCTAGTTGTTTACCACAGGAGATGAGCTGTGCTCATACTGTCCTGTCTCCAACCCACCCTCTAGTAGCCTATCTTCCTTGAAATTACCAGTATTTCACACACACTATCCAGTCTTTCTTGAAATGCTCCTACATTGTTAGCTCCTACAATATTCTCCCCTAACTGATTCCAGACCTCAAAACACCTGTATATGGGAAACTATACTTCTTAATATCTCTCAAATATCTAATCTTTTTCAGTTTTTTCCATGACTCCTCTTGCCTGAATTATCCCAAACTATACAATCATCCCTCTCTAACTTTTGCATACCTATTCTATGTCTAAAAATATTAATCAAGTCGCCTCTTAGCCTACGTTGTTCTAAAGATGGTAAACAAAGCACTTTCAGTCTTTCCTCATACGACAAACTACACATAGTACCATTTTAGTCGCTGTCCTCTGAATTATTTCCAATTTACGCTTGTTCTTTATCTTATGAGGGGACCACACCACCGACGCATACTCTAGCTGGGGCCTAATGTGTGTGCGTGTGTGTGTGTGTGTGTATGTATGTGTCAGTGTGTGTGTGTGTCAGTGTGTGTCAGTGTCAGTGTGTGTGTGTCAGTGTGTATGTGTGTGTGTGTGTGTTTGTGTTTGTGTGTCAGTGTTTGTGTGTGTGTGTGTGTTAGTGTGTGTGTGTCAGTGCTTGTGTGCGTGTGTGTTTGTGGCAATGTGTGTGTGTCAGTGTGTATGTGTGTGTGTCAGTGTGTGTCAGTGTGTCAGTGTGTCAGTGTCAGTGTGTGTCAGTGTGTGTCAGTGTGTTGGTTTTTCGTTTTCTAATAGTATTGTTCTGTTTCTCCCTGTCTTTGTATGTGTCTGTTTGTTGATGATCAAGATGCATGGAGATTACAATCATACAATCAATTATAACATTCACGCCAGGTTTCACGTGGTTTCTGGAATTTATTAATATAAATATCAGGTGTGCATTATGAACCATATGCACAAGAGGTATTTGCGTGAATAAAGCCCTGAGTCAGATTATAGTGAAAAATAGAAGATTTTGCACATTGTTTGTTAGTTTGGTATCGAGTTAGGTTGAGATATATGTGGAGAGAACGACTGAAACGTTTCACCAATCAGCTGTGTAGACACACTTGGAAGTGAAGTGAACTCTTGGGAGTGTTTGACGTGATGTTGTAGGAACGACGGATGATCCTCTGGATTTTGACTATCTCAAACACGCTGGCGGCTCGTTCTCAACTCTCAATCAGCTCTACAATTCTCCTGATGATGTTGAAGAAAGTGACTCGGACTTTGCCGCTTCAACAGCTGCTTCCACAACTCGTTGCTGACGTTCAACATGTTCATCCAGCAGTTCACCAATGTCTAGACCTATTCTGAAGCCGCTGAAGAACATGCAGAAGGATCATGACATCAAGAGATCACACAGAACATTGTTGTTGTTGTTGTTGTTGTTGAAGGATTCACTTTATCAATGATCTTCATTTGAGAGCTTCCCTGTGCATGTTCAGCATCGTCATTTCTTCATTATAATTCTTCAATTTGAATTGTCCACCAGATATGTGTTTTTTGCTGTCGCTCACAGAAAGTGATTGGAAATTACACAATTGTTTGAGTCAATCAGTAACATAAAATCGACACAACCAAATTGCTTGTTTAAATAATTGTCTTGTATTTATTCATATTTATTTTTATATAATATTTGGAACACAGTCAGTGAGATGGACTATGTTAAATATACCATTATTTTTATTTTTAGCTTTATTCAGTTGTGTGTGTGTGTGTGTGTGTGTGTGTGTGTGTGTGTGTGTGACTGTGTGTATGTGTGACTGTGTGTGTGTGTCTGTGTGTACCTAGTCTTTTTTAGAAGAATTTTGTCTAGAGTTGAAATGTTGCGTTGGACAAATTTTCCAATGTATTTAGAAAATATTTTTGTTGTAGTTTTTATTTGTAGAGAAATATATGAATTTTCAAGCGGGAATAGTTTTTTATTGCACGGTTTACTTTTGTTTTAATTAATAAAAAAGCAGTTTTAATGCTGTCAACTTGTGAGCAGAACAATTGTACAGATACGCCTGTATCTGTGTGTGCCTCTGTGAGGAAACATCATGGAGTAGGAATCTCTGTGTGTAATTGTTTATTACTGGATCTGATGCGCAAAGCTCGTGCATTCTTCACCTCGACGCTCTCAATTCATCACTGGGTATGAACTGGTGGGAAATTTGATGGCGAGTGTTTGTGTGTAGCTCTCGTGCACAAAACACCAATTGAAAACGCGTTCCAAGTCTGCTCAATGTCACTATATTTCACTAGTATACACAAGTGTACGCCAACACACGCACAAACACACACACACAGACATACTGACAAAAACACACACACACACATGCACACAGACATACAATTGATGGCTGATCTGTAAGACGTTCTGTACTAATGTATAATTCATATAATGTTTGGTAGCTACATTTTATCGGTTGATTCTATTTTGAAGCTTTCCAAAAATAGTACGTTTTTGGAGGCAGATTGTTAGGAATATATTAGGAATCCGAGTAAAAATGACGATTATGTATGTGTGCATGTGAGTTAACACGTGCCTGTGTGCACGTGTTTTCTGGATGACATAGGCGTATATCCTGGGGGTATGGGGTATATATACTACCCCCGACAAATTGGCTGGGGGTATGTGGTATATATACTACCCCGACAAATTGGATGGGGGTGGATGAATATTCCATTATACCCATCCCGACAATTCTGCTGAGTTCAGTTCATTGGTGGTTTTTACTATCATAGAAAATCAATATAGCCAAAAAATATCAGCACACAACAATTATATAATTATATGCAATATACTATTCGTTGAGGTAATTGTAATATAATAGACACAAAATGGTTGAAGATGTAATGCAATTGACCAACTGAGTAAACTTTTAACAGACTAATACATGATGTCTGTCATCCCCCTCGAGCCTCGACACAAATCTACGCCCTTGCTGGTCAATCTGTACATTGGCATCTGAAACACATACACACACACACACACACACACACACACACACACACACACACACACACACACACACACACACACACACACACACACATACATACACACACACACACACACACACACACACACACACACACACACATACACACACATACTAACATACATGTCAGTGTGCACATAATTTCATAAACATGATGCTCCTGCTGTTCTCAGATGCACATGAATGAAAAGCCTCGTGTGACCATACATTCCTGCCTGCTTGTTTACCTCTCACACACACACACACTGCCACACACACACACACACATACACACATACACACACACTGACACACACATACACACTGACACACACACTAACACACACATACACACTAACACACGCACACATACACACTGAATTACACATACACACATACACACTGACACACACACATACACACATACACACTAACACACATACACACACATACACACATACACACTAACACACGAGGAGACGAAGAAACGACGCTACTCGGACCTGAGCCAGCGGTATGACTTCGCACCGCTGGCCATCGAAACTACCGGCGTGCTGGGGTCCACATTTGACGACCTAATCAAGATCATCGGTCGTCGAATCACAGAGCGTTCGGGAGAGCCGCGCGAGACGGCCTGGCTCAGAGAGCGGGTCAGCCTGGCGGTCGTGCGCGGCAATGCGACAACCATCACCGGGTCGCCGAACTGACTCGCATATACAACGCGCGCATGTGTGCGTGCTTAATTTTACATTATTATAAAATGAATACTTGATTGTAAATACATGTGTACGTGTGAAAAAAAACAAAAAACTAACACACACACACTAACACATACACACACACTAACACACACATACACACTAACACACGCACACATACACACTGACACACACATACACACACACTAGCACACTGACACACTGAAACACACACACACTGACACACACATACACACATACACACTAACACACACACTAACACACTGACACACTGAAACACACTGACAACAGACACTGAAACACACTGACAACAGACACTAAAACACACTGACAACACACACTAGCACACACACTAACACATACACACACACTAACACACACATACACACTAACACACGCAGACATACACACTGACACACGCATACATACACATACACACCACCACTAGCAAACACACTGACACACTGACACACACATACACTGACATACACTGACACACACATACACACATACACACTGACACACACACTAACACACACATACACACTAACACACGCAGACATACACACTGACACACACACACATACACACACACTAGCACATGCTCGGGAGCCCGCCTTGCGTGGTGTGGAATCGTGGACGTATTTAACGGTAGTTTTTCGTAGTTGCCAATTGTCATTATTTTCCATCAATATAATGTTCTAATTATGTTGAGTTTGCTATTTTTGCGTTCATTTTTACACCTGAATGCTGAAATTTGTGCTTTTTGTCAAGTTTTAATGGGCTTGATACTTATCAGCAGAGGGAGGTTCCCTCACAGTTTGCCGCGAGTTTTCATCTGAATTTTTAAAATGATCCTTCCATAATTTTTTTCGTTTTCAACTATTTAAGTTTTCAAGCGTGCATATTTATTACGAGCGAGCGATAGCGAGCGAGTTCATACTTGGTGTTACTAGAAAAATGAGTATGAGCGGCCCGCCGGCCGTGGTCACGCTTTTCAGAGGCTTATATCTCTGGAACCATAAGTCCGATTAACATGCATTTTTTTTTGTTGGGTAGTCTCATCCTTCCTGCCGCGGATGAGACCAAGCCGAATTATGTCAGTGCCCACTGTGGCACGTGGCACGTCCCAAATACCCTCCTACTTTTTCGAAAAACACTTTTTACCCATTTTGCAGAGGCTTATATCTCTGGAACCATAAGTCTGATTAACATGCTTTTTTGTTGTTAGGTAGCCTCATCCTTTTTGCCGCGGATGAAACCAGGCCGAATTATGACAGTGCCCCATGTGGCACGTGGCACATCCCAAATGCCCTCCTACTTTTTCGAAAAACACTTTTTACCCGTTTTTCAGAGGCTTATATCTCTGGAACCATAAGTTTGATTAACATGCGTTTTTTTTGTTGGGTAGCCTCATCCTTCCTGCCGCGAATGAGACTATGCCGAATTATGTCAGTGCCCAGTGTGGCACGTGGCACGTCCCAAGTACCCTCCTACTTTTTCGAAAAACACTTTTTACCCGTTTTCCAGAGGCTTATATCTCTGGAACCATAAGTCCGATTAACATGCGTTTTTTGTGTTGGGTAGCCTCATGCTTTCTGCCGGGGATGAGACTAAACCCAATCATGTCAGTGCTCACTGTGGCACGTGGCACGTCCCGAATGCCCTCCTACTTTTTCTAAAAAAAAATTTACCCGTTTTTCAGAGGCTTATATCTCTGGAACCATAGGTCCGATTAACATGCGTTTTTGTTTGTTGGGTAGCCCAATCCTTCCTGCCGCGAATGAGACTATGCGGAATCATGTCAATGCCCAGCGTGGCACGTGGCACGTGCCATATGCCCTCTTATAATTTAGCAGAAAACTTTGCCCATGCACGCAGACAAATGCATTTACGACAAAGTTTGATTACATATGACAACTTCGCGCTCGCTCGTTCATCGCCGAACACGGCGCCTTACTGGTTGAATACACGTTTTTGATAGTGTAGTTATGAAATTATTACGAGTGAGCGAAGCGAGCAAGTTCATACTTGGTGTTACTAGAAAAATAAGTATGAGCGGCCCGCCGGCCGGCCGTGGTCACGCTTTTCAGAGGCTTATATCTCTGGAACCATAAGTCCGATTAACATGCGTTTTTTTTGTTGGGTAGCCCAATCCTTCCTGCCGCGAATGAGACTATGCCGAATCATGTCAGTGCCCAGTGTGGCACGTGGCACGTGCCATATGCCCTCTTATAATTTAGCAGAAAACTTTGCCCATGCACGCAGACAAATGCATTTACGACAGAGTTTGATTACATATGATAGCTTCGCGCTCGCTCGTTCATCGTCGAACACGGCGCCTTACTGGTTTAAATACGGCAATTAAAGGAATTATTGAAAAATTCGCTGGCGACGTTGGATTCAATAAGAATTCCAATTGGCAGTGGCGTTACAAGAGCCAGAGACATGAAATCACCGCAAAAACAATAACCCTAATTCAGGCATAATTTATCACCTGCCTAATTATTGGTTTATCGACAAATTTTCCTAACAGCCATTCACGTGGATATGAAAGAAACACGGTACTGTTTGACAGCTGTTCCCCTCCTAGCACCGCCCCTGCCGACGGGCTGCCACACGCTGACAATATCCAGACGGGCGACCATTTGTTTACCGGCGCGTGGCTCGCGACAAGAGCGGTGTCGTCAATTGAGCCTGTTGAGCTGATCATAGAGCAGGCAGTGGGTGCCCCGGTGTGCTGTGGTCTGTAACAGTGGTGCTGTAGGACTAAGTGTGTGAGTGTGTGAGTGAGTGAGTGAGTGAGTTTGCTTCTGGACTTCCACATTTAGTTCCACATCAACACCTGTCCATGTAAGTGTCAGTATTGTGATCGGCAAATGGATTTATTTTATCCATCCATGTTTCGTCGGCTTCCCAACAAACTTTGGCTGTGGTAAATTATCCCGTTAAAAATTTAGACCAGGGGCTTTTAATCGGGGTATCCATACCCTTGGAGGTATGAGAACCAAAGGCCAGGGGTATGGGACTCGACTTCAGGATACTGCTATGAATAATAGCTTATAAATAATACAAATATAATTCGTTATTTTACCAGTAATATATATGTAAAGTACAGTAAATTCAAGCGATTGAAATACCCGTGGATCTGGCAAATCACAGAGAATTTGTGATAATTATTTGAACAGTCAAATAAGTCGGGGGTATGGGACCATATTCCACAATACATTGAGGGTATGGAAGCATCAAAAGATTGAGAATCCTTGATTTAACAATTCACCGCTGTCTTTCACTGTCAGGAAAACACATAAAAATATCTAATATCATCTATACATTAATACGTGTAGTCATCGGCGTAGATTTATGTCGAGGCTCGGGGGGGGGATGACAGCCATCATGCATTAGTGTTCAAAGTTGACTAAGTTGTCCAATTGCGTGGTACCCTCAACTATTTTCAGCCTATTCAATTACAACACACATACCCCAATGAAAAGTGTATTGCGTTATATAATTCTTCACATATATATAATTTCTTGCATTTTTGGCCTATTGTCATTTGCATTCTATGCTGATTTTGATGATAATATACACAATGAACTGAACTCAGCAGAAACATCGGGGGGTATAATTGCATATTCATACCCCCCGCCAATTTGTCGGGGGATATATATTACCCCCATGATTTACGCCCATACGTGTAGTTGAATTCTTCTATTTCCAAGTGTTTTTTAATTCAACCACCGAGCGACTGCAACAGGAGCCAACCCAGGTAGATTCCAAGTGTTTAAATTTCGCTTTTTTTTGGAAAACTAATTTTGCTAGTTCGAGATTCACGTGACATTTGCATCAGCAAACTGCCAGGTTGAGACAATAAACCTAGACAGTTTAGATAACACCAAGCACTTATATTTGTAATCTTAATTTTTCCCTTGGTTCAGAATATTATGGTGGTGTAGTTCGTGTGAGCGAAATATTGGCTGAAATTGAGTGCTCAAGTGATTGCGGTAAAAAGGCAATGATATATATCTGTCTAGTGATGTTAGTGCTAACTGACTCAGACAGACAGACAGACAGACAGACATTGTTTAATGAATCACATATCGTCATTTGTGTATGGTAATTGTGTGATTGTCTTGAATCGATTATGTCTATTTTTAGGCGTACATAACGCTTGTATCGCATCCTGCATAGATGCATCGCCACTCAATTTCAATACTATTTAATTCTAAGCACACTGGCCGTATAACAAAATCACAATAAAATATAATTTTCTCACAGTCTCTTGCGGCTGTGTAATTTCACAAAAAATGACAAACAACTTGCAAAATATTGCAGACTAGATTTGTTGGATTCACACACACACACACACACACGGAAATATATTGGATTAATTACTGATATTGTAGTATTTTAATATAGCTGAATTAATGGTAATCTTTCTACTTCTTTGCTCCTCGTCTCTATAACTCCTTGCCTTCTCGTATCCGGTCATCCCCTTAACTTCGATCTTTCTCTTCTGCTCTGCATGCACATCTTCTTGTGTCTACCTCTCCCTGTTGAATGGGTTCGTGTTTTTCTTTTTTATATACGCCTGTTAAATTTTGTCTGTCATGCTCTTAGCTATTCTGACATTTGTCTCATTTATTTTATAAAGATACATACTATATTATTTTTTATCTCATCCTGTCATCGCACCATTGTATATTTGGCGCTATATTAAATACATGTTGTTGTTGTTGTTGTTGTAATTAAAAAGCTCCAGGTGGAGGTGTTGATGATGGTAGGCACGTGGTTGTTTTTGACAGGGACTGGAGGATATCAGTAGGCGTGCTGGTGCTCGCTCTCATGTGGAGCAGCATTGAGCTCGTGGCGGCGTTGCCTTGTCCTCTGGACTGGCAGTTTGCCGGCAACACGTGCTACATGATGAACAGCTCCAGTCGGCTGAGTTGGGCGGGGGCGCAGGCGCTGTGTCAAGAGAAGGGGGCCGGTCTTGTGAGCATCATCAACCGCTCCCAACAAGTCGACCTGTTTGAACTGCTACACGACAGAGCGGACTCCCAGTGGTGGATCAACATTCGCGAGACCGAGGGTAGCTCGAGGGAGTGGAATCGCAAGCAGCCACTGGACTTTTTCGGCGATGATAAGGTGGTAGTCAGTGCGGCCAGTGGTTCACAGTGCGTGTACATCTCTGCCGACGACGGAATGTGGTACTGGGCGAGCTGCGACCGCACCAAAAGCTTCGTCTGCGAGAAAGCGAGCAATGAAGACGAGTTCATGTCGATCACATACGACCGCAGCCTACCAGATTCCGCCTGGTTGTTGAATAACTCGGTCGCGGCCTACTCTGAAATGTACGCCCATATTGAAAACATAACTTTCACAGAGGAAAAAGCGGCTTCAACCCGAACAGTCACGCCGGCGCCTCCTGCTAGCTCGAGCACAAGCGGCGGTGGCACTGCGGCTGGAAGCACGGAGGCGCCCAATCTGTGCAGAGGCGACAATTGGATGATGATGGGTGCCAGGTGCTACAAACTTTTCCTCGACGCCAGAAACTGGAGTGCGGCCGATGCGTTTTGTCAGGACCAGGGAGGTAACCTGGCCGATTTTTCAAGTGAAGTATCGCAGGCGAGCTGGACGTCTCAGTACGACTATCACTCGGGCTCTATATGGATTGGAGTCAACCAGCGTGAGGATGGTTTATGGTATTGGTCGACCAACGCCTCCCTCAACTACCTAGCCTGGGCTCCTGGTCAGCCTTCGACACGGGGCGATCAAGATGCTTGTGTTTCTTTGGCTCTGCACACCGGCAAATGGTCGGCAGAAGATTGTTCAGCCTTCAAGCCGTTTGCGTGTGCCAGGTCGTTGAACTCCACTGCCATTGTGACAACGACCACGCCAGCCACCCCTGCCACCACCACAACACAGTCTCCGTGTGGTTCAGGAGGATGGCTGCATTATTCCGGCTCGTGCTTCATGCCCAAGCTGAATGGCAAGCCGCTGTCATGGCATGCGGCACAACAACAGTGCCGGAAGATCGCCAGCAACCTGGCCAAGATCAGCAGTTATGAGATGAACACATTTGTACTGGGCAAGATATCAACAAGCACGCTGCAAGTTTGGATTGGTCTCAATCGACTGCGTGACTTGGGAACGCTCACTTGGCTCGACTCATCACAGCCAGACTACTCCAACTGGAATAGTGACCATGGTCTGCTGAGCGCTGTCAATAGCTGTGTTCGAATGAACCACGAAACAGGCAGGTGGACACTGGAAGACTGCAACGCTCCGTTGTTCTACGTGTGCCAGCGACCAGTAACAGGCAGTGCCCCAGCTCCCAGCAGTCCGTCTGCTCTCAGAAACCCGACATGTCGTGAGGGATGGACGCTGGTCAGTCAGATGAAATGTGCCAGGATTTTTAGCTCCAAGAAAACGTGGTCAAAGGCAAAGACAGAGTGTTCCTCATTCGGCAAAGGGTCTGACTTGTTGAGCATAGCAAGTGCACAGGAACAGGCTTCATTGATACTGCTCGTTCGTAATAGAAGCGAATCGCTGTGGTCCGGTTTGTCCTACGTCAAATCCGACTCTCACTTTTACAGTTGGTCCGACGAATCTGTGTTCAATTTCACCAACTGGGCACCGGGTCAACCGACCACAGTGTGTGATGCGTGCCCAGCGACGTGTGGTCTTGTCACCGCAGGCAAAGCTAGGATCCCAGGAGTGTGGGAGGACGTGGACTGTAAGCATCGATTCCACTACGCGTGTCAAATGCCCCCGTACGAAGACAACAAAGCCATAGCGAAGAGCAGAAAGTGTAGTGGTATACACAGCAAATTCACAGCAATTGGTAACACGTGTTACTATGTGAAAAACACGTTGGATAAATGGGTGGACGCGGTGAGCTACTGCAGGGCGCATGATAGTAGTTTGTCGTACGTGCGCGATGTATTTGACAACGCCGAACTTCTCAAACAACTCGCTGGACAAAGCTACGTGAACTATTGGCTTGGTCTTAGCGACACCGAGATGTACGGAACCATGCACTGGATCGCACCGTGGCCCGAGAAGCTCGGCTTCACGTGGTGGGCTGATGACAACAGCAAGGGATCGTATCACTCCAACTGCGCCGCGCTCAATGCAGTCAACGGTACATGGATCAAGCTGGACTGCGCCAGTCCACAGGCCTATGTCTGTATGTACGCCCCGGACCGATTCCGTGTCAGCGACTCAAACGGATGTCCTTCGAGCAAATGGGCGGTGAGCAAAAGCAAGTGTTTCATGGGCGGCCTGGACAATCAAGACACCTCCACCTGGCAAGAAGCCAAGGCCAACTGCGAACGTGAGGGCTTTCAGCTGGCCGTGATTTCATCAAAGCAGGATCAGTTGGCTGTTCGAGAGGCAGTCAGTAGACTGACGACCGGCGACGAGGCTTGGATCGGCCTGCGAAGGGGTACATTGGAAGCAGACTTCGAGTGGGTGGACGACAGTGACGGCTACTTCCAGGCGTGGCAGAGTGGCCTGCCGTCGGCCAGTGGTGAGTCGTGTGCCGTCACTTCCAAGTACCGCGGCGGACGCTGGAACGAGCTGACGTGCAAATCTTATCGGTCGTATATTTGCATGGTGGACAAGCTGCCGATCCCCAAGCAATCAAGCAGTGTTGCAGCTCCGAGTGACGGCTGGAGCACGTTCGGGGTGATGTGTCTGGTGGTGGCTGTGCTGGTGGTGCTCGCCCTCTTCGTGAACATCGGCGTGCGACACTACTTCATCTCGTGGGCGGGATGTCTGAGCGCCGTGACGAGTGGCAGGATGAAGATGCCCTCGCTGGGCCGCCCTTCAGTCCGACACTCGATCGAAAATCTCGCCTACAATCATCACGATGAGGCACTGGCCGACAACGGGTCGTCCAACAACCAGAGCCAGAGTGAAGACGCCAAGGAAACGACAAGATGGGGGTCCCAGCAGGAACTAGTCTCGTACGAATGACGCTCGCGTGATCAGCACGTGTGCAATATACAGGGGTAACAGCGACGTCAACTGCACTGCAGGCATTGCAGCAGAATTAGGAAATAATTCATCAACACACACACACACACATTCAACATTGAACACATTCAACACAGCAATAAACTGTTTTCTGCACAATGATACGCTGGATATTACATTATCTTCCATTTTCCAATGTACAACGCAATGTTTACGTCAATAAAGTGTTGATATTTGCTAATTGTTTCAATTTTTGTCTCGTGGATATTATACAATGGTGGCGCCAATGGGAGGGGAACTGGAGCCCCCACAACAATATGCCAACCCCCCCTAAGCCCCCCCCCCCCCAAATCATAATCATGGACATTAAAATTTCTTACCACTGTAAATGAAGTCCTGTAATTTTGGTTCAAGTTCGAGGACTGAATCAGTGTGCCCCAGTCCCTTATTATAACATTATGTAGTCAGCGTTCGAGTGTAGTTCTTCGTGTTTCACCAAGCCCCATCAACATTTCCTTTGCCCCCCTCAGCCCCCCATTGAAAAAATCCTGGCACAGCCACTGGTATTATACATATCGATTTTCAGATTTTTTAACTGAACGAGTTCGATTTTGAATCGAGTTTTGTGATGTAAATTCAGTGATTTTCTCTATACAATACAAAATGGAAATTACCTCTCGTAATTAATTATATTTCACATTATTTGATTGGGTCCGCGGTAACACATCGTTGAAACAAAAATACTACACAAATAACAAACATCCGAGTTCGAGTTTGTGGTTTTTGAATTTGCATGGAATAATTATTCACACAGAAGCACTCAATTAGAAGTGCAGTTGAATATATCACACGTGCATGCTAGCACGGTAAGCTCAGCTAAGTTTATTGAACTCTACAGCTCTAGCTCGTGACAGTTCAATGACAGCTCGCGCACGACATCTTCCGGTGGTATTCTGCCGGCCAATCAGAGACCAGCATTATGCTCACGAACTGAGCTGATTGGTCGCCGGACAATGCACGTGCATTTGTCACGTGCGTTTGACTCGGTTTCAGAGCGAGCAGTCGAGTTGTGGCAGTTGGTTGTCGTGTTGTGTTCTTGATAGTGTTGTCAAACATCATGGTGTGGTCGCAAATTCGTCAGAAGAGTGTCGTTTTAATCGAAGGTGAGCTATGTTGCTAATAATAATGTGTGTATGTGTATGTGCTATGAATGTTGATGCGTAATATCGTGCAAATTCGGTAGAAATTGTTTTATTTCACAATAGTTTAACCATATCTATTTTGCATGTGTAGGTGGGGTATTTTCTCCAAGTTTCACGCTTGTTTTTGCATAAACTGTACTGTTAAAGTGAAGTTTTTTGAAACGAAGTGCCCTCAAGCAGAACTTTGCTTGATATATTGCTAAATTGTTTTCTTATAATTAACATTTGCGCCTATATTCACCGTTTATAAGGCCTCTTGCTGATGTTCTTCCAAACCTTCACAGGTCAATGACCTCGATCACACACTAGTTGACTTGACCTGTATGTCTGTATGTGTGTCTGTTTGTCTGTCTGTGTGTCTGTATGTGTTTCTGTCTGTAGGTGTGTTAATGAGCTTAACTTGAATATGAATTGAGTGTGTGCATGTGTGTGTGTGTGTGTGTGCGTGTCATTAAGCACAGTAAAAACATACTGGTACTTTCATTGCAAGCTAGTTAACCTTTATCCCCCTTAATAGCGAACTTCCTCCAAATACTCTGCTCCGTGATTCATGTATAACAAGACAAACTGGTGATAGTATGAACATAGTCTCAGAATCAGAATCATTGAGATATTTTCGGCAGAAGATATCTTGGAATGCGTTCGACAAATATTGCCAAACACTAACTACCCTGATTATGCGTGCATCTAATGTTCAATCGCTGATGTTTATGCAAAAATTCTGCAAGAGATCTGAGCTGGGGTATTTATACATTGTTGCATGCATGTTGCATGATGTCACGTGATCACAATCACATCACCAGTGACTCATCGATGCACGCGCGTTTGTGTTTTTGCATCAGTGCGTACATTCAATATGCTGGTTCTGGTTGGAGGTGCTTGTTTCAGACAGGCACGTGTTGTGGAATTTTTTCACAGATGTACAAGATGTTGTTCGTTGTTACAGATTAATTACAGAGACATGTCACGTTTCTTACACATTTACAGATACATTTTTACAGTTTACTAAATTGTTACAGCTTATTACAGAGAAATTAATAAAATTATTATACGTTTCTTAGAATATTTCCTGTATGTATTGTATTAGAATGTAAGCTGAATGTGTATATTTACGAGAACTAACTCAGACATGCCCTATGGATACGGATTCCTAGACATTTCCTATAGATGAAATATAAAATTATCTCATTCTTCTCTATAGACCCCTGATCTATAGTAATAAGATTCTGTTGATAGTGCTTTTTCTTCTCGTAAATTTTCAAAAACCAAGTTACATGCTTGTTTGTGTGTGTGTATGTGTTCATCTACTTACGTAGCGCATTATTCTACTGTGTTTTGCTATCGACCTGTGAATCTGGCCAGATGATTTTGACGCTGTTATGGAGGAGTTTCGACGCAACGGCACTGAATGTGACATTTGTGCCGCTATGCCGACACACCCTGCCGAATCATCTGTCAATAGCATGATGTCGCCGCATCATGACATGAACCTCGTGGATTTACCTGCGGCGGCCCCACCACCACATCTCAATCAGACACTAGAAACGGCGACAATGTTGGGTGCTAGCTGTTCTTCCGAGTGCAGATACGGGGGCGTGCAGCAGCAGCATCAATGTAGCGGTGGTGGTGGCGAAGAGGAGACGCTCTTGTCCTCCAGTCAAAGTGTGCGACGCGCCAGATATCGTCGCAATCATGGTGAAGTTTGCGTCTTCTGCAAGAACAACGGAGAAACATCCTCTTTCTTCACCAGTCATTTGCTCAAGGTGAACTCTCTTTCTTTCTCTCTTTCTCTCTCTCTATGTGTGTGTGACTGGGAATAAAAACACTACAAATGGTAACTATGAATAATACGTAATTATTATAATTGAATATTGTCATTAATAATGATATTATTTATTATACAAATAGATAATCTATATTTTTCACGCTTTTGTTGATGTCCTGTATCGAGGCAAGTTTAAATGTCTGTATTTTGTGTATCACACGACGTATTTGAACGCTACTCGTCCATATACATGTGTGTGTGTGTGTGTGTGTGTGTTGGGTGCCTGTATGCAGGACCAGCGTGGAATAATTCAGTGTCCCGTGTTGCGGGCTTATACTTGTCCAACGTGCGGTGTTAACGGGGACTTCGCGCACACCATCAAGTACTGTCCTCTGAGAAGAGCTGCCCGCACAAGACGTCGTGTTGTTATTCTCTAGCAGTTATTCCCTCTCTCCTTCTCCATCCCCCCTCTGTTCCTCGTTGATCTCATTCGTGCATTGATATTGTGAAACAATTTTTGTCTTTCTTGTTTCTCAGATTATTCCTGGTTCATATCTGGTTCATATGCACCAGGAATAATATTTCTCATATTCCTGGTTCATATATCCTTGTTTCTCAGATTATTCCTGGTTCTCTTGTGGTGTCCTGGTTCTAGACTTGTCTACTGGTTCCTCGGTTCTCTGGTTCCTCGGTTCGGTTCTGGTTCCTCGGGCTGTGGTGTTGTTGTTGTTTATAATGAGTGGATTTTGAGTGCAAGCGTTTTTCTAAGAACATCAGACGGGTGAGATGGCATGTGTAGAATGTGATAATGTAAGACGGGTTTTTGACTTCGACTGATTCAGGCTGGACTGCAAAGAGTTCGGGTGAGGTTTGTTGTGATGCAGTTGAATGGGTTTGATAGATTGGCTTTGTATCTTGCTGATATATATATGTGTGTGTGTTTGTGTTCGTTTGGTGATGTTTTTCATGTTTTTGACCAGTTTTCAAGTCAGTTTGTTTCACACACACATACCAACTTACATGTGTGTGTGTTTGTCCGTTGTGACATAAAAATACTCTTGTCAAACTCTTGAAAGCTTTTTTCAACACGACGTTGCCAATAGTGTGATGTTTCTGTTTACAAACAGTTGTGTTATTATAATTAAAACAGCAGTATTAATATTTGACAGATTAATTTTTGTTTGTTTGTTTTTTTGCGCGGATGTTCATTCCCGCGATTGCCGTTGTGAATTTGTTGCTTGAATTAAATTTTTGCTAGTATATTATTAATTTTTTTCAGCCAATTTTATTATAATTTGCTGCGTATAATTTATTTTGTTGCAATATATTTGGTTTTGTCGTGAAATTTCATGTTGATCGAGTCGCGCCGTTTATTGTATCCACTTTTAAAGTCGACGTTTAAAAGCATTGAGCATAATAGCATAAGTTCACAAGCGACTCATTCGTTAAACTCAGCCAAACACAGCGACGCATTCGTGCCGCCGAAACCAAACGAGTTTTTCAGTGCCACTCTGCGCGTGCGCGACAACCACGGCGCAGGCTGGTGGGCCACCAGTCGCACGTGCCTGGAGGAGGCGGCATCCTCCACCTTGCCTCCATTTGTGTGCATTATCACGCCCGGCAGGGGATCATGTTGGTGCAGGTTGGCAGTGGCAGGAACCACGTGCTTCCAACACGCCATCACCGTCATCGCCAGCTCCACACTGCCAGCGCCTCCGAGCAAGTGGCCTAGTGCACCCTTGCACGAGCACACCAGCGGTCCTGCTCCTGCTGTCTCGACGTCATCGTTGTGGTCGACCGTCAGACGAGTTAGCGTTTCCAGTTCAACCCGGTCCCCGAGCGGGGTGCCCGTGGCGTGGGCATTCACGTGGCCCACGTGCGTGGCTGCCACGTCGGCCTCTTGCAGTGCGGCCCTCATGGCCCGCAGTGCTCCGTCCCCATCAGCACGTGGGGCCGTGGGGTGGTCTGCATCGCCTGACATGCCGTAGCCGAGCAGTTCAGCGAGCACGCGGGCTCCTCGAGCTCGCGCGTGTTCCGCTTCCTCGAGCACCAACACCGCTCCACCCTCGGCCAGCACGAAGCCGTCCCGCGCCGTATCGAACGGTCGACTAGCGCGCTGCGGCTCGTCATTGTAGCGACGGCTGAGCGCGCGCATCTGGGAGAACGCCGCGGCGGCCAGCGCTCCCACCGCCGTGTCAACACTACCGGCGAACGCACACCTGGCGTGTCCGTGCCGGATGAGACGGAAGGCGTCGCCGACAGAGTGGCAGCCTGTGGCACAGGCAGTACTGGCTGTGTGAGTGGGGCCGCGACAGTTCAGGCGTCGAGCCAACACGCCTCCAGGCATGTTGGGCAGGATGCGGGCGCCGAAGAATGGAGAAACCCCGCGTACTCCTCGTCGCTCTAACTGTCTGGCAGTGGCAGCAATGTCGGTCAGGTCAGACATGCCCATGCCGATACATACGGCCGTCGAGATCTGTGACACACACACTTGGATGAAGAGATGATCAGGAAATTGATGATGAGTATTATTAGGCCAGTATTAGAATACGCTGCAGTAATATGGGCTCCGCGCAAGAAAAACCATGTAGCAAGAATAAAGTACGAGTAGCAACCAAGTTAGTAGCAAAATTGAGGACATTAACTTGTGAGGAGAGGCTAGAGAGAGTTGGGTTACCTACATTAGCGATGAGAAGATTAAGGGGTGATTTAATATACGTTTTTAAGCATAGCATTGGCAAAGACAAACTGGATAGAAAAGGTTGGGTAGTTTGCTAAGTGAGAGAGATCGAAGGAGACACAATAAATGCCTTAGGCAGAGCAGAGTGGTTACAGGGATATAAAGAAATATAGTTTCCCAAATAGATGTATCGACATTTGAAATAGTCTAGAAAAGGAGGTAGTGGAATCAAGTAGTATTGGACAATTTAAGCGTAGATTAGACAAAACAGTGGGTTTAGAGACAGGACAGTCTGACAGTCTTGCTCATCTCCTGTACACTACAACTAGTGAGTACACACATACATGCAAGACCAGATTTAGGCATGTGGAGACCCCTTGGCAATCTATGTGTGGAGGTCTACCCTGCTTGAGGCGGGTGGCGAGCGAAACAACCCTCACCGGGGGTGCTGTAATCTCCACCGGGAAATCACCATTGCCGGTCCTGCCAGTAATGAATTTTTGTAATCTTAATCACGTTTGCAAAATGACCTTTTTGGGTCCTTTTTTTGATGCTGCCTAAAATGTGGAGGCCCCTGGGCAGGTGCCCTCTTTGACCCGCCCCCCTAATTCCGGTCGTGTACACAGGCATGATATAATGTGAATCAGGCAGACTCTGTATATGACACAATCATTTGGTCGGATGTCAGTGAAATCACGGGGAGCTGAAATAATTCGGACCTTGCCCTGATTGACTTCGTGCCAGTGAGAGAGGACGGGGGGAGAGTGAGAGAGAGGGAGGGAGGGGGTTCCTGCCTGTTCCTCTTCCGTGTGAGGCCTCCAATCTGCCATGTTCGCCGCCTCTTCTGCGGCAATCACCGTGAGACACGAGGCTCGCGACAAGGAGCGCAGTTCTGCCGAGCTGAAGTGCTCGTGAAGACGCACGTGCCAGGCACTTGTTCCCTCGGGCACGACACCGACCACACGTGACGGCAGCGTGGAGAAGGCGGGATCAGTGGCTGCTGTGAGGGCCACGTCGCCTGCTATCAGTCTGCCGTCAGCGAAAATCAACACACGCGCTCATGCACACGATTGACAAGGTGAATTTCGTGAAATTTAGAGAATTTCGCACCTTGTGACATTCAAACAACTTCGATAGTTCTAATTAAGAATAGCGTGGTTGTAATCATTGCTATTATCTCTCTCTGGGCTCATTTTTGGCCGAATTTGAGTAAACAAAACCAGAGCCGTTGCGAGGACATATGAGGCCCCCCCGAAGGCAACACTTGGGGCCCCCCCGAAGGCAACACTTGGGGCCCCCGAACGCAACACTTGGGGCCCCCATTATAAATAAACCATCAAATAATGAATATATTTATCAGACATAATCACATAATACAAGCTCAGGTGAAAACATCTGAGCAAAAAGGTAAAGGCTATACATAATAAATATGATACATTTTAATGTCATACGTGAAGCAACGGGGCCCCCCGACCGGGGGGTACGGGGGGCGGTTGCTACGGCTCTGCACAAAACACACAGAGGTGTGGATTTACGGGAATTTTCCCAGACTACCCACCTGTCCCAGTTGTGACAGAGTCCTCGTCCAAACGGAGTCACAACTCCCATGCCCGTGACAACCACTCTTCTCGCGGCCGTCATCTCTGACTCAAAGAACACACAGCAGAACGAAGCGACGGTGAAGGGTAACACGGCCGGCAGTAGAACAAGCTGGAGAAAGAATATGAACAAGCACTAACTCGTCACTTGAAATCAGGCAGATTTGAGCGCTTGTTATATAAGCCCACCTTCGTTAATCTTCTTTTAATTTAAACCGAACCTTATTGAGAAGCCAGTTGTGGTGGTGAAAACACATAATCCTTATCGCCTACCAAATTCACACAACATATGGACAGCAAAACTCTGTGCCAACGACATAATCTCATATATTGTGCTCAAACACGACAACCAACGCAAAATCATGCAAAATAACGCAAACAATAGAACAACATAGAAACACAACATAACATGGAATCATGTGGATGAGAATAATAGTGCTTGCATAGCGTGAACATGTAGAAAATGATGCTTTATGAAGTGAAACACCAATAATTATCTCGTGATGTTGAAAAAACGAATGTGGGAATAAGAAGCGAACAAGTGAATAATTGCAGCAGACTTGAGACACGTAGTAGAATGCCAATTTGTCGCGATTTGGTCTGAAATGACGTTTGACCACACAGCTGTCGTGAGCAAGTATAATCTTGCCCTCACTGGCAGCGCTCACTGTCGGTCTGGTTTTCTGCATCATAGCACGCCGCCAGCTGCTCAAAATGCGCCTCAATCCGCCGCACCGTCTCCGCCAGATACTCGCCCGTGTTGAGATCACGACGGGCGCCAGGCAGGGTATCCATCTCGAAGCCGGGACCGTAGCGCGTGAAGAAGGCGTGTTCCGGAACGTCGGCAGGCAGTGGTGTGTTGAGCAGTCGGGCCGTGATGGCCGTCCAGCAGCGCGCCGTATTGGCCGCGTTATATCCACCACCTCCCATCAGCAGCGTGGGCAGCTGCAGGTCGAGAAATGGCTGCACAAACCCGGCCACTCCCTGTGCCGTGGCGCTGAACTCTCCTAGTGGGTCCCGGGCCAGACAATCAGCGCCACACTGACACACCAGCGCCACACTGTCCAACAATGGCAGCACGCGCTTCAAGCCACCAACCACCGCCTCCACGACGCTCAACAACGTGGCGTCCCCGGCGCCCTGTCTCAGCGGCACGTTGATGGAGTGCAGGACGCCGCGACCCGCCCCCGTCTCCGTCCAGTCTCCACCGCCCGGGTAGAAGCCGACGGCGCGGTGGTGTAGTGAGATGGTAATCACGCGCGACGAGTGATAGAACGCCTCCTGCACGCCGTCACCGTGATGCACGTCCAGATCGACGTAGATGACGCGTGAGTGCGTGTTCAGCAGCCGCTCAATGGCCAGCACGCAGTCGTTGACATAGCAGAAACCGGCGGCCGAGTCGCGCCGGGCGTGATGCCAGCCTCCGCACCAGTTCACTGCCACGTCGACGCGACGCTCGTTCAGCGCCGCAGCAGCCGTCAATGAGGCCCCGGCCAGCACGCGCACCAGACGCCAGCAGTCAGGCAGCAGGGCGCAGTCCAGCTCGAGCCCGAACTGCGTCAGCTCGTCCCACTCGGCGTTGTCGCAGGAGGCCAGCGTGTCCACGTAGTCGCGCGAGTGGAAACTGGCCACTTGATCGGCGTCGGCCGTCTGGGCTGGCAACAGAGTCATGCGTGGTAGCAGCTGACACGCGTGCAGCAGCCGGTGAACCATGGACGCCCGCTGACGCACGGCGGGCAAGCGGTCGCACTGGGTGAGAAGCTCAGCGCTCACAACGTAGCCAACACGACGACCAGCCGGCATCACGACAACGCTCACCAACCATCACCTCGCCAGCGTGTGTGTGTACGTGTGTATCTTCAACTAAATGAAGTCAAAATCAGCCGAGTGCTATAAACTTGGGAAAACTAATTACTAGAAAATATCGCAAAAACAAAAACTTCAATTACCTAAGTAATTGCAAAATAATTGAGTGTGGATAACGTTATATCAGATGCGATAATCCCAGTAGCTGGAGTCATACTGATAGGCATGAAGCCATTACTGGAATAAATACAGAAGTACCCATTTTCATTTCATTTCATCCAGCACATGATGTGCCTCGAAAATTTACAAGCAAATCACAAAATCAGTCCATTTGAATTACAAACAAGAAAACAACGAGCATTTTCATAAATTACAAGAACAAATATACAAATCATACCGAAATTTCTGAGAAAATTCAGGATTTTAAAAAACTTTTTTTATATTTGTATAAGATGCGTCTTGAATGTCTGATAATCATGATTGCAGTAGCGTGTAAATATTATATTGCGTTCATATACCTGACCAAGCTATAATATTAAGCTCAAGTTTATTTCCAATAATTCTCCTGAATTAACTGATGTTTTTGTAAATAAATTTTTACCACGATTGTGCTCGTGTGTGTAGATATACGAGATAATTTGTGTGTGTGTGTGTGTGTGTATGCACGTGGTTGTGTGTGAATATGTGAGAAGATACAACTCGTTATCATGACGCTTTCAAGCAGACATTTTCCCACTAGTTAACACACACACACGAACACACACACACACACACACACACACACGCACACACATATTGAATACTTCCGGATCTATCTGCAACCCTTCAATGAACAAGCAATATGCACAGGCATGACTCCAAGTGTTGATAGTGTGTGTGTGTGTGTGTCTGTGTGTGTGTGTTAGTGTGTGTGTGTGTGTTAGTGTGTATGTGTTAGTGTGTGTGTGTTAGTGAGAGTAGGCTAGTAGTTGTGAGTCAAGTGTGATCACGTTCGCAATCGTCTATTCAAGGTTTGTTGTTAAATTTCATCTATACATCTCTCTGTATATTACAAATATTTTATTCTGATAATTTGTTGAAAAAATTACTCATCATTTTGCCACTAGAATACAACATTTCACTTTTGCATAAATTGAGGATTATATTAAGTATTTTTTCATACTTACTATATTAATTACAAATGTATATTTCAGCATTTCTTTAATTGAAAACCTATACTTGTTTAGTTGTTCAAAAAGGTAAGATATATGTGAAAAATTTATTATCATAATATTTATAAAAACATTTCCTATTGAATGAAGTCTGAGTTGTTGTTTTGTTTCAGTTTAATCGAAGACAGCGGTGATGTGAAATGAAAATGTACTGTTTTTGTGTCATAGTTTGTCTGGTGAGTGACTTGGAACAAAGTTTTTCTGTATTTATTACACTCAAAATCTCACTGTAATCTTTCAATTAAATTACATTAAACATTTATATTCAGTTTGTTTTTGTTACAGTTTTTTTGTCGCGTAATTATGTTAAATATAATGTGTAGGTGTGCTTCTCACTCAAGTGTTGAAAACCACTGGATATTCAGGTGATGGCGGCCATATTGCCGGGCGAGAGTGGCGCCATCTACCCGCTGACAGGATGGCGTGGAGCATGCGCCGAGCACGAGCTGCTGCTGTCCTCAGGCACGAGTGTGGTGCTGCAGTCACCCAACTACCCCCACCATTACCCCAGTGGCACGTGCGAGCGTCGATCCCTGCGTCCTGCCGACTCGAACACGAGCGTGCAGCTGGTGTGTCTGGACGTGGACCTGGACTCACTGGCCGTGCCGTGGCTGCAGTGGCGTGTATGGGGCGACTTCCTCACGCTGTCCGGTCGCGCTGTGTTGTACGGCGGTGAGTGGAGCCAATGTGCCACCACTCCTCTGCTCCTCACTGCCCCGCCTGGCCAAGCTCTCTCCCTCGAGTTCATCGCCAACTGGGCGCTGCAGCGTCGCGGGTACACATGCGTCGTGCGAGCCCTGCCTGGCTCGGCTGATGCCAATTGGAGACACCGAGAAGCCACCCAGCAGCGCTCCTTGCAGCATCACGGAGGAGGTGCCTGAAAGACACACGTGGATATATTGATGAGTTAGACCAGTGTATACCAACATTTTTCACCATTTTACCCAATTTATCATGTCACATCAAGCATGTTATCCCTTACACAAAATGTTCTCAACATTGATATATATAGGGCTAAACTGAAACACTAGAAATAATTCGCCTCGGTAATTCCCTGGCAATTGCTAAATTACCCCCGGGGTAGTTTAGCCCAGGTTGGGAACCAATGCTGTAGAGAGTCTAGTCACCCTGCTCATTGTATAGCAGTCAGGGGTAGTCAGGGGTAGTCAGGGGACAGTCACCGATGACTCGACCATGTTACTAACAGAGCTAACATGTTACTGACAGAGCTTCACTCGTGACAGGATGTGGGAAACTGAGCTGAATCAAACACGCGTGTACATGAGGACATGGGCTGTTGGACTCCATGGTGTAGTGGTAGCACACCCGCCTCACAAGCGGATGGTCAGTGTTTCAAATCCCGGCGGAGGAGAAATTCATTGGGCGAAATTTATAATCCAACAGCTTCTGTCCACCCAGCAGTAAACGGTACCAGATGTCAGTCATGTGTTGTGTCATGCATTCTGGGGAGGTGGCCCTCTCTAATACGTCTTCCGTCCTTGTGGCGTCATAGCGTGGAGAGGGCTGGTTCTGCGGTGGCAGCGAGCTGCACGGGACACACCTGTGTGTGTTCATAAGCTTCGGCTTCTTCCCGTGTAGCAGCTGTCACTTGAGACCTTTAATCTTTGAACTTAACCAGCAGCATCATGATGATGTTGACGATGTTGCAGGATGTGGAAGAGCCCTCATCAGCCAGACTTCTCGTATTGTCGATGGCGAAAATGCCACACCTGGAGAATATCCCTTCATGGTCTACATGGTTGTACATACAAAATCAGCAGGCCTGGTAATACACACACACACGCATACTAATTCACAACATACAATGTCGCATACACAATATATACACGTACACATATACACAGTTTGCTGTTATTTTTGAGTATAATATAATATAATCAATCACAAACTCGAAAAGTTTTAATAGACTTGTATAGAGATATATGTGTGTGATGTTGGTGTAGCCGGCAATAATATTCAGACTGACGAGATTTAACTGGATTGCCGCTTTGCAATTTTCAATCTTCTTCTTCGTCGTTTCGATGGCTCGTGCGAGTTTTTGATGGTCGCTTCTGATCTTACTCAATAATTCACCGATGCGTAACGTCACGGAGAAACCGGTCTCCATCTTCAGAGAATACGCTCAAATAACTGCCGTTTGTTTGTGGAATTGGCGCATATATAGGATACAACTTATGTGTGTGTGTGTGTGTGTTATGGCGGCGATGAGACGTACTGTGCAGGCACGCTTGTGAGTCGCAGTCACGTGCTGACGGCGGCTCATTGTCTGCAGGACGGCGCGTGGGCCGAGCTGCACATGGCAGTCGAAGACGTGAGGGTGCCGCACAATCACTCGCTCGTGCTCAATGCATCCCGACTGCTCGTGCACGACTTGTGGAGTGCCAGCAAAGTGAACCGCGAACACGACATCGGTGTTATCACGTGAGTCATTCAATGCCATTTCACATTTTTCATAGTTCCGGTGAGAAAAGAGGAAGTATAATCCAAGCAAGGTGCTAACGCTGCTGGATTATCGCTCTGTCCCGCTTGAATATGACACGAAGAAAAAGGGAAAACACAACAAAATAAGGAAGGAAGGTAGGCTTTCAGCCGTCTCTTACACGACACGGTTACGGTGGCAGTATTCTTATCTCCTATCGCAGAGGGAACATTTCACGAGCGAAATGCTGGTTTTGCTTCAAGATGTTGTATCTTGATGTTGTCTCTTGATGTTGTCTCTTGATGTTGTCTCTTGATGTTGGTTCTTGATGTTGTATCTTGATGTTGTATCCTGATGTTGTGTCTTGATGTTGTCTCTTGATGTTGGTTCTTGATGTTGTATCTTGATGTTGTATCCTGATGTTGTGTCTTGATGTTGTCTCTTGATGTTGTCTCTTGATGTTGTCCCTTGATGTTGTATCTTGATGTTGGTTCTTGATGTTGTATCTTGATGTTGTCTCTTGATGTTGTATCTTGATGTTGTCTCTTGATGTTGTCTCTTGATGTTGTATCTTGATGTTGTCTCTTGATGTTGTATCTTGATGTTGTCTCTTGATGTTGTATCTTGATGTTGTATCTCGATGTTGTATCTTGATGTTGTCTCTTGATGTTGTATCTTGATGTTGTCTCTTGATGTTGTCTCTTGATGTTGTCTCTTGATGTTGTATCTTGATGTTGTCTCTTGTCTGTCTCTGATCCATAATTTTTTTCGACACAAATTCCAGCTGAAATCAGTAGGGATGAACAAGTTGTAAATAGAGCAGCCATCTTAATGTGCTGAAACATCTTGTCTTCACTACGAGAAACATCTTGTCATCACTATCAGAAACATCTTGTCTTCACTACCAGAAACATCTTGTCTTCACTACGAGAAACATCTTGTCTTCACTACCAAAACATCTTGTCTTCACTACCAGAAACGGATGAGAGGAGTTACCTCAGTCATTCATGATCGTTATTTTCTCTTTAACAGTATATATTGTTCACTAACTCATCATACATATTATTTATCGTACTCAATTCAATGAGAGTGTTTTGATAAATATGTTGAATAATAAATTGATAAAAATGGAGCGCTTCTCGCTTGATTAATTACTTATTGGTACCTTCTGCCCCGGCTTATTTTATGAGTATTTTAGTGATGTTTTAACACAGTAGATTGCTTTTAGAGCTTCTTATCTGCGCTTGTTGTCTCTGCCGCAGACTGGAGCGTCCAGTGACTGTGAGTCGATATTTACAGCCTGTTTGTCTGCCGTCCGTGCTGGAGATCGAGGACAAGTTCGAAGGTCTGGCCGTCATTGCCGGATGGGGCAAAACTTTTGACGGACAGGTGAATTAGCACTGAGTCGTTGGGGGGTCCTATTCCCCCCCGAATACAATACTGGGGGCCTCGTCTTAGTTAAGGCACCATTATTATAGAGGCACGACTTTGAGAAAATGCAGTTCATCGGCCTCCAATAAGCTGACGTGAAGCAAAGGGACCTCTTCAACACTCGCCCCCGCCCATCGTAGCCAGGGAATGTGGGGGGGCTTGTTACAGCTCTGAATCAGCCAGCCACATTGGGGACAAGCGAGAAAACCTCGCTCCTCATTAAAATTTAGTACCACATAAATAAGAATATTATTAATTATTATTATTTTCACTAATTGCAGGCAATTCCAGTGACTTGGAACAATATTTTCACTTTGCGCTGACCCCATGTACCCCAGGTTCTCAAAAGATAGACAGATAATGATTGACAAATATGAATTTAGTAGCGAATATGAGAACTAGAACAAAGCAAACATACATTAAATCATGTATATATTAAAATATATCACATACTCAGATATCTTATTGTTAGACGTAAACGGATATATATATATATATATATATATATATATATATATATACATTGCTAAACTATATGGGTATCTAAGGGCTATCTTTATGTGTATATATATATGTGTGTGTGTGTATGTGTGTGTGTGTGCGAGTCAGCACGGAGGCAGTTTCGTGCTGCAAGCGGCCAAGGTGCAGGCCATCAGTAACTGCATGTGCTGGTTGAGATGGCCGTTTCACGTGACACCGCTCAAGATGTGCACGAGGCCTGACACCAATTCCCTGTCCACCCACTGTCACGTGAGACCACCATTATTACGTTTTTGAGCTAACTATACTTCAAACGTGTGTGTGTGCATATATGTCTATATATCTCCAGTGTCTGATACGTAATATAAACGTGTCATGTCTTGTGCTACCTTCAACCACACTATTTGTTTTTTTGTTATAAGCGCTACTTGTTTTTGTTACTCATTTCATTTTTGTGTTTGTTCTGTTATCGTGTATATGTGTGTGATATGCGCTATATTAAATATATGATTGATTATTTTATTGATGATTGGATTGATGATTTGATTGATGATTTGAATGATGATTTGATTGATGGACTGATTGATGATTCGATTGATGGACTGATTGATGATTTGATTGATGATTTGATGGATGATTTGATTGATGGACTGATTGATGATTTGATTGATGATTTGAATGATGATTTGATTGATGGACTGATTGATGATTCGATTGATGGACTGATTGATGATTTGATTGATGGACTGATTGATGATTCGATTGATGGAATGATTGATGATTTGATTGATGGATTGATTGAGGGACTGATTGATGATTTGATTGATGGATTGGCAACCACGCAGGGGGATAGTGGAGGCCCGTTGTTATTTCTGCGTGCTGGGCGCTGGCTGCAGGCGGGAATTATCAGCTTTACTGCTCCGCTTGGCTGCGTGAGTGCTGCTCCGGCGGGGTACACTCGCGTCACCCCCTACCTCACCTGGCTCCAGACTCACACTGGCATCAATGCCATCTCGCAGTGCTAGTCCACGTGCGCTCTCTTTATCGCTGTGTTCTGCTGCAACCGTCAATGACACCCCCTATATTTTTCCATCATTTCGTTAGCATTGGTTACACACACACACACACACACACACACACACACACACACACACACACACACACACACACACACACACACACACACACACACACACACACACACACACACACACACACACACACACACACACACACACACACACACACACACACACACACACACACACACACACACACACACACACACACACACACACACACACACACACACACACACACACACACACACACACACACACACACACACACACACACACACACACACACACACACACACACACACACACACACACACACACACACACACACACACACACACACACACACACACACACACACACACACACACACACACACACACACACACACACACACACACACACACACACACACACACACACACACACACACACACACACACACACACACACACACACACACACACACACACACACACACACACACACACACACACACACACACACACACACACACACACACACACACACACACACACACACACACACACACACACACACACACACACACACACACACACACACACACACACACACACACACACACACACACACACACACACACACACACACACACACACACACACACACACACACACACACACACACACACACACACACACACACACACACACACACACACACACACACACACACACACACACACACACACACACACACACACACACACACACACACACACACACACACACACACACACACACACACACACACACACACACACACACACACACACACACACACACACACACACACACACACACACACACACACACACACACACACACACACACACACACACACACACACACACACACACACACACACACACACACACACACACACACACACACACACACACACACACACACACACACACACACACACACACACACACACACACACACACACACACACACACACGGAATCAATATACATATAAACCGTGTACTTGGCAAAAAATATATTTGGTGAAATTATCCACTTGTATGTTCATCTATGCTTCGTGCCTTAGTCAAACGTAATCACACACTCTTGTGAAATTTGTCTGTGAGATATATTTAACCAACGGCTTCTCTTGCTGAACATTTTCGAGTAGATCGAACGATCATCAAGAACATCATCAAGAACATCATCAAGAACATCATCAAGAACATCATCAAGAACATCATCAAGAACATCATCAAGAATATCATTAAGAACATCATCAAGAACATCACCAGGAACATCACCAAGAACATCATCAAGAACATCATTAAGAACATCACCAAGAATATCATTAAGAACATCATCAAGAGCATCATTAAGAACATCACCAAGAACATCATCCAGAACATCATCCAGAACATCATCCAGAACATCAAGAATGAGTTAATCTCCATGATTAACTTTATCAATTGAGAAAGGAAGGTTGGTGAGTGTCAGAGTCTTGCATGGCGGGCAGTGTTTTTTACTAGAAGTGCTGATCTGGTGTGTTTTAGTCATCAGAAGCAGCAGTCAGGAGCTTGCGGACGAGGGTCAGCACACGATGAGATCGTCCCGAAAGCTGAGCAACGGCATCAGTAACTGCTTCTCCGGCCCGAAACAGACCCGTCTGCATGTGCACACTCACCTGCTCCAAATTATCAAACAGCTGATCGTATCGTCTGGCGTTCATGTGTGCCATCCGCGCACTGAGCAGCCACGAGCGCTGAGTCACGCGCCTCATGGAGTCCACCACCACCGCGACAGTTTCCAGAGTATCCAGCGATTGCACGGTGTGTAGCGCCATTTGAGCAGAAATGTTTGACGATCCTGGCGCCGGAGCTGCACGTGCTGTGTGCTGCTCGATCAAGTCACCTCGACGAACCTCCTCCTGCAGACGTTCAATCATATCAGAGGTTTGGGTGTTCAGTCTAGCTACCTTATCGGAGGCTTTTGTCGTGACTGCTTCCAGCTGGTCGATATCGGCTTGAATGCGCTCAGTGAATCTGGCAAGAGTGCGTTCTCGATTGCGCGAGCCTGGGTCGGTCCTGCGGTCGCTCCTCCGAGCACACACCGCCACCATCTGCTCGCATCATCGCAAACACCCAGCACGGACATTCAGCTGCTTAAACAGCAGCTTAAGCACATCAAGAATAATTAAAAATGAAGACAATTGAAAAATTATGAACGAATAATCATAGGAATAATAAAAATTGACTTACCATCAGTAAAAACACCATCCATTTCATTCTGTAATTTGAACAAAACCACAAGATATAACTAGTAAATATAATTATTATATTTCAGTTAATTTAATAGATTGATAATTCTCGTAGAATAATATATATCTTAAGATTTATTAAATATTACATGAGAGAAGCAACACCCACCTTTCTACGAGTATATAACACGTTGATGGAGGTTGTTCCGATCGTTGTGAACATTTCAGTGACAATTATTGCGCAGGTACCTTAACACTATCAAGCACGTGCTGTCTAGAATTAATGAGTTTCAGTCGCCGCATACACCTATGAACACATCGTAAATGACGGTGTTAGTGTTAAATTTATGAGAACAAAAATATGAAACATAATATTACGACACATATTGCTGTATTAGTAATGTTAATATTTACGTGTATGATTATTTATCAAGTATATTTTGAGATTATTGGAAGCTAACTGATGATGAAGTTGTTTTTGTCAATTTAAACGGAGAGTTAGCCCCACAATTACATTTGACTTGATACGCGCTTGATTGCAATATTATGGCGGCTCAGTGATGCAATTTTTGATGAAGTTGAAATTAAACGAATAATTGAAAGTTGTGTGTGTGTGTGTGTGTGTGTGTGTGTGTGTGTGTGTGTGTGTGTGTGTGTGTGTATGCTTCATAGGCCTGCATAATTAAACATCAAGTTGATCAACGCTAGTGCTTCTGCAGTAAATGCACGTGAAATTGCCATTTCTAGGTTGTGTCTAAAAACTGAAATTGTTCACGTGAAATAGAATCATTTCAAAATTAAATTTCTCCTAAAACAGATAAAAAACTTACCAAACAATCAATAATTTGACTAGAAATTAAATCTATATTTCCTTCTCAATTTTCACTTCACTAGTGGATGCATTTTAGTGATGCAAGAATGCTGTAAAAACCTGCCGTGTTGATATAAAAAGATGTATTTAATACAAAAATTAACGAACAACAAAACATTCCATTCAATATTCCACATTCCACACACAATTCCTCTTGCTTGTTAAAACGATAACGCCAAAACATTATAAATTACACGTGATATAAATCAACAACTCCCGTGCTAAACATCACAGCGGCACCTCTTAATAATTACACCAACAATGAACTAAACTGATTAAAAAACGTAACATCAGCACTGTGTGTACTGGTTTGAAAAATGACATTATGGCTCATCGTGAAATTGCAAATAGCAGCGATTTGCAAATTTCTATCCACTGCGCTAGTACGTGTTATAACAGTCAATTCAAATGCTATCAGACACTCAATATAGTGGAAAATCAATTTACAAGTCTAATAGACCACAATACAATACACAATACTAATATAAGGTCAACAGAGGCAATATAAGGTCACAATATATGCCGGGTCAACTGTAACCAGGTCAAATATCTAGAACTATCAAACTGTTTCAAACTTATCAATTTTATCTAAGCTTTCCATATGCATTTACTCGTAAATCCGCCCGTGTATGTGTGTGTGTGTGTGTGTAATTGAAAATGACATTGGTGTGTGTGTGTGTATGTTTGAGTGTGTGTGTGTATATGAGTGAGTGTCTGTGTGTGTGTGTGTGTGTCTGTGTGTGTGTGTCTGTGTGTGGGTAGTGAAGTGTGTGTGTGTGTAGTGAAGTGTGCCTGAAACCATACTAGAGGTGAGCTCATGTGAGTTTTCTATCAAATTTGTACTTATCCACAAAATACACATACACACACACAGAGAGAGAGAGAAAGAGAGAGAGATATATATGCATAAAATGAAGATATCATTAATTTTTTAAGTTTAATAGCGGCAAAAGTTGGATAATTAAAAACATACTCTTCACAATACTATTTTTCCTGTTAATATCCGAAAATGTGTATTTATGTTTCTAATTCAGTCTTACTAAGTAATTCAACCCGCTGTGAGATTGTTGAACTAATATGCACGTGCTTACGTTTTATACTGGACAGAAGCGAGAATACCAGAATTCAGCAACAATGAAACACGCACGTGACTTGCTCACACTGCTGGTTGCGGTAGGTGATAATTCGTATGTGATTATGCTTTTATATCACATAAATATAGGTCGATATAATAATATTTCGTTATGTTTGTTGTTCATACATGGGGCAGATGGTGGTGCCGATTTCTGGTCAAATTCCTCAAGGAGTGGCCGAGTATCACCCTATGGTGCGCGAGCTCATTGACAAGTCGCGGCGTTGCAATGATATTTTGCTTGAAGCGAGCCGCGAGGCCCAGGACAGATACGGTCATTTCTCCAACATGGCCAATGCTGTACTATCCCTGTTTGACTACACGGGAAACTGGGGCGCTACGTTGCATAACCGCACCCAGTTGGCTGCACACGCGGTGATAACATTGAGCGAGTTCAATATTGAAGCGTTTGTCGTCGCCTCTGACCTGCTCTCCTACCGCAGAATAATCTACAAGATGGATCGTTTTCAGCGGAAATTCAACTCGCTGTTGATGCAGAATAACCCGTATATCTTCAACAATCTACAAGCGAGCTACTTGCACAAGCTGGGCAATTCGTTGCAACGCATGCTTGAGAACAGTGAGTTCGTTGCAGAAGAAATACTGGGCAAGTGCGGTGATTGGAGTGAGAGGATTATTTCTGCTTTATCGACCGGTAACTCAACAACTTCCAGCTATTCTCTACTCTCCAACTAATAAATCCAACTAATTCCAACACACGTGACTCACGTGCGTGGGGTCCCCTCATCAACATGATTTGATAAAAGCTATATAATTAAAACAACTCATTACAACTGGAAATCACAATTTTCTTCAGTATTTTCAAAAAGAGTTTGCTTATTGTTTTTCATTATATTGGAATTTTTATGTATATTTAAGGCAGATACATGCGGTATAAGCCATATTCTTGCCCTCATATTATCAAGTCTCGACTACTGTACTTGTCTATACTATCATGTTCCTCGTTCTCATCTCAAAGTTCTCCTACGAGTTCTTAATTAATGTTGCCGCTTTGTCTTTCATCCTACTCCTCGTCGTCATACATCTCATTTCCTCTTCCAGCTTCGTTGGCTTCCTATCATCCCTCGATTACACTATTGTATATTTTGTCTTATTTACAAACTTCTCCATGATCTCCATCAACCTTCCTACCTCTCTGATCTTCTCACTCCCACTGCTTCTTTCTCTTCTCGCCACCACCTGCCTCTTCACTGTCCTCGTCCCGCCAATGAGTCTCCCTGGTCCTCAAAATAACTGTTCTTCTCTCACTGTCCTCGCATCTCTAACTATCTTCCTACTCACATCAACGCATCTTCTTCCCTCAACTCTTTTTCTCATCAGCTTCGTCAATATCTATTTGACCTCTCTTATGAATCTGTTTCTCACTCACTCACTTAATTCATTCACCACTTTGTAAATACTAATGCGGTTATATTTTGTTATATTTTTTTACTCGGTCATTATTGCTTGCTTGTTTTCCCATTCTTACTTATGGTACCCCATGTGAATGTGTATGTTTTTGCTTATGTATGTGTGTGTATGTGTATGTGTGTGTGTGTCTGAGTGTGTGTGTGTATGTGTGTATATGTGTGTGTCTGAGTGTTTGTGTGTGTGTGTTTTTGCTTATGTATGTGTGTGTGTGTGTGTGTGTGTGTGTGTGTCTGTGTGTGTGTGTGTGTGTGTGTGTGTGTGTATGTCTGTGTGTGTGTGTGTGTGTACGTGTTCCTATGTGTGCATTATGTGTTCTTACTGTTGTCACAAGTTTATTTTCATATTAGAGTTTGCCTTTTCAATTTGTAGCGCTTCTGTGCATATTAGCGCTATAACAAATAAATATAACAGCAAAATGAGTATGAGCGGCCCGCCGGCCGTGGTCACGCTTTTCAGAGGCTTATATCTCTGGAACCATAAGTCCGATTCAAATGCATTTTTTTGGGTAGCCTCATCCTTCCTGCCGCGAATGAGACTAAGCCGAATCATGTCAGTGCCCGCTGTGGCACGTGGCACGTCCCAAATGCCATCCTACTTTTTCGAAAATCACTTTTTACCCGTTTTTCAGAGGCTTATATATCTGGAACCTTAAGTCCGATTAACATGCTTTTCTTTGTTGGGTAGCATCATCCTGCCTGCCGCAGATGAGACTAAGCCCAATCATGTCAGTGCCCACTGTGGCACGTGGCACGTGCCATATTCCCTCTTATAACTTAGCAGAAACTTTTCCCATGCTTTTTGAGAGTCTTATATCTCTGGAATCGTAAGCCCGATTAACAAGCGGTTTTCTTTGTTCGCGCTCGCTCGTTCATTGCCGAACACGGCGCCTTACTGGTGGTAATATTTTAATGAGGAGAAATAATTTATACTAGAAATATAGTATAAAAACAAGAAAGAAACTGAAAAAAACACTTTGTTTTTCTGTGCATGGTTGTTTTTCTCAAAATACATGGCGCAGTACGAAACACAAAGTCCAGTCACGCGACAAACAACTCGTTGCGCCCCCTAGTGTATGGAATCAACACTAGTGTAAAAATAGTCAGCGACGCGGGTTCATTTCAGGGGCGGTAAAAGACCTGCCGTTGAATTGTCGTTATATCTGATTAGATTTTCTCAATATAATATTTCATATCAGCTGTTGTAATCTCGAATAATTATGAGCTGAATGAAGGCAAGATCGATTGAAAATAATTATCTTCACAGAGTAGGCGACTGGAAGCATGCTCTGTTATAACGGGGTTTGTCTCTTCAGCTCTATCGATAGCTATTCAGCTTGGAATTGCCGTGGTCTTGCTCAAAACACACACACACACACACACACACACACACACACACACACACACACTTTCGAAAATATGGCCAAATATTTATAGAGAAGAATATAGGAGGTATCGGAATAATTTAACAACCTTGATGAGAAAGACAAAAAACAAATACTATAAAGATAAATTATGTTCGAATAAAGGCAATGCTAAAAAACACTGGCAAATTATTAACTCATTAATGGGGAGGAAAAGACATGGTGACAATAATATTGAACTACACAACAATTGTCAAAATATTTCTGATGTGTTTAATGAACACTTTTTGAATATGAATATGTTTATTGAATTGAATATGAATATTAGTGACCCTATCAAATTGGATTATCATTAATTATGCACAATATAATTGTTATAATGTGTCTGAAAGCCTTAATATCATTGCTTGCACAGTACTGTGCGGCAATTCTATTGAGTAAGACACTTAAGAGTTTTCATTTTCTTTTTTAATTTGGAATATTTTTTATGAATATGAATTATTATGAATATTTATTTCATTTTATGAATTCCTCCGCACAACGGGCGGGTTTTAATGATATTATATATATATATATATATATATATATATATATATATATATATATATATATATATATAGCTGATTTTAACACTTATATTTTTGGGGATGCCTAAAAGACACAGTTCACGCACTGAAGCCTGCAGCACTCAGTCAGTAGTTGAGTACAGGCATTCAACGTGAATGTACGAATAATTTCATTGTGTTTCGAGTCTACCGCAAAACGGACAGCAATTCGAGAACACACGCAAAAAATAATAATATATTCAAGCTCTCTTACATGTTGAAAAGTATTTATGATTAGAATGAACGCCCAGTTAACAAGTATATATATATATATATATATATTGTGTATACTATTTATAACATCGATGTATAATATATGTGAGTTGGCTTATATCGTATTTAATTTATGTACACATAGGACAGCCAGGCTTTAAATCGGTTTTGTATCCTAGCAAATTCTGTTGAGTGTGAAAAGTTCAGAAGCTGGAAAAGACCGCAATTTTACAAACAGTCCAATACATGCTTGCATGTTTCGTTTCACACGAATTTATTTGCAAAACATATTCATTCTTTTTTCGAAAGCGTCAAAGTTTCAAATTTGACATGTGTGGAATATTTTTTTGACAATAGCCCAGAGCACTCTCTGCGAAAAATGGTCTAACCAAAAAATTAAGTAGACGTGCAGCTTTGTCTGGCCACAAACCAGATCCAAAGCTGCATACCCCCAATTCGGCCTTGATATCCTAAACCAACTACACATTATGGACAGATTACATAAGAGGGTAAAGAAGAAGCAAAATGATGAAATAATTTTGGACCAAAAGATGCACATAGCAATAAGTTATAATGCTTGTATTGTCTAGTACCTCACACACAAACTCAACCCGACACAAACTCAACCCCAAGCTAGTGATAATTTTTGACGTATAAGAGGAGGTATGCATTCTTCGTGCTCACGCTTGACTCGCTGATGAGGGACACGATGAGGCCGAATCCGCGGGATGAGGCTGAATCCGCGGGATAAGGCCGAATCCGCGGGATGAGGGGCGAATCCGCGGGATCGGGATGAGGCCGAATCCGCGGGATGAGGCTAAATCCGCGGGATGAGGCCGGCGGGGGAGATGACTGTCTCTTTTTAATTTCTTTTGGCTTTTCCTTCTTCGAAGATTTCTTTTGAAGATTGTTGTTAATGCGAGATGCGAGATGCCGCCGACAAAACGAAAATCGGCAGCGTTTGGCGGAAAACGGGAACGACGGAAAATCCTTCGACAAACAAACAAAAAAAGTCCTCAAACAGACAAAAATGACCTCAATTACCTTGAAAATGACCTCGGAGATCAACAAAATTAGGCCTATGACCTTCTTGCATCCATTTTACCCCTAGGGACCAAGTTTCATCCAAATCGGTTCAGTGGTTTAGAAAGAGATTCGGTAAACAGACACAAAAAACCTCAATGACCTTGAAAATGACCTCGGAGGTCATCAAAACCTAGCCTATGACCTTCTTGCATCCATTTTACCGCTAGGGACTAAGTCAAAATCATCAAAATCAAACATCAAAATCGGTCCAGTGGCTTAAGAGGAGATATGGTAAACATACACAAATGATCTCAATGACCTTGAAAATGACCTCGGAGGTCAACAAAACCCAACCTATGACCTTCTTGCATCCATTTTACCCCTAGGCACCAAGTTTAATTAAAATTGGTCCAATGGCTTAGGAGGAGATAGGATAAAAACAGACATTTAGAAAATTTGCAATCAGTGCAGGGCAAAAAACCATCAATTTGGACCTTCGGGCCGAATTGGAAAATGCTGTAGTCGTTTCTGTTTGTCGTTTCTCGCGTGTTGCGCGTGCTGCTCAACGGTAGAACGTCACAGGGGTCCGATGTAACCAGCCGAGTGCCGGAGGGATCCATACTGAGTCCGTACTGAGTCCGCTCCTGTTGGCTTGGAAATACCTGGAAAAAACATCAAAACAACTGTGTGTGGAAGTCATGTGCTTGGCACATGTGTGCAGCTGCAGTTTGCAAAATTCACGTGCCAAGCACATGACTTCCACACACAGTTGTTTTGATGTTTTTTCCAGGTATTTCTAAGCCAACAGGAGCGGACTCAGTACGGACTCAGTATGGATCCCTCCGGCACTCGGCTGGTTACATCGGACCCCTGTGACGTTCTACCGTTGAGCAGCACGCGTTTGCGTTTACAGACGATTTGCGTGGTTCGTGTCCTGGGTGTCATGATGAATCTAATCTCACCGTCCTGGGTGTCATGATGAATCTAATCTCACCGTCCTGGGTGTCATGATGAGTCTAATCTCACCGTCCTGGGTGTCATGATAAATCTAATCTCACCGTCCTGGGTGTCAAGATGAATCTAATCTCAACGTCCTGGGTGTCATGATGAATCTAATCTCACCGTCCTGGGTGTCATGATGAATCAAATCTCACCGTCCTGGGTGTCATGATGAATCTAATCTCACCGTCCTGGGTGTCATGATGAGTCTAATCTCACCGTCCTGGATGTCATGATGAGTCTAATCTCACTGTCCTGGGTGTCATGATGAGTCTTATCTCACCGTCCTGGGTGTCATTATGAACGATAAACTCGCCTTCGACCCACATGCTGAAACCATTACTCAGGTAATTGTGCGAGTAATTGGTTAGGTAATTGTGTGAGTGGTTGGTTAGGTAATTTTGCAGGTAATTTTTACCTAAAAATACCCCCTTACACAAAAATACCCAATTACCCCAAGAATACCCACCCAACCCAACGTTGAAGACCTCATTCAGCCCAGTTTATTTCGACCTCTCTAGATAAGCCATGAACAAATCAACTGCGCTAATCACAATGTTTTCGCTCAATTATTTACAGCAGCCATTTGGCGATGCAGTTGTTACTGAAACTCTTTGCCGATGAAAACTTGTGTTTGAGCAAAAACATTTTCGAGCACGACCTTGGTTGTTTTTTATATTTATTTTTATATTAATTAACGTGTGTATATACCTTTTGAGCACCAGAAACGAAACCGATTTGAAACCTCATTATTCCATGTGTGCCCTAAAGTGACTACAACAAAAAACAGCTGACATATAAAATATTCATGTAAAATAGGTGTTTTCTGTATATATAAATGTGCTGTTTTTTACACTACGCCACAAAAGGTTCTATTTTTAGACGCGGTGGCTCAGAAATACCTGGAAAAAACATCAAAACAACTGTGTGTGGAAGTCATGTGCTTGGCACGTGAATTTTGCAAACTGCAGCTGCACACATGTGCCAAGCACATGACTTCCACACACAGTTGTTTTGATGTTTTTTCCAGGTATTTCCAAGCCAACAGGAGCGGACTCAGTACGGACTCAGTATGGATCCCTCCGGCACTCGGCTGGTTACATCGGACCCCTGTGACGTTCTACCGTTGAGCAACACGCGCTGTTTGCGAGAAACGACAAACAGAAACGACTACAGCATTTTCCAATTCAGCCCGAAGGTCCAAATTGATGGTTTTTTGCCCTGCACTGATTGCAAATTTTATAAATGTCTGTTTTTATCCTATCTCCTCCTAAGCCATTGTACCAATTTTAATTAAACTTGGTGCCAAGGGGTAAAATGGATGCAATAAGGTCATAGGTTGGGTTTTGTTGACCTCCGAGGTCATTTTCAAGGTCATTGAGATCATTTGTGTATGTTTACCATATCTCCTCTTAAGCCACTGGACCGATTTTGATGTTTGATTTTGATGATTTTGACTTAGTCCTAAGCGGTAAAATGGATGCAAGAAGGTCATAGGCTAGGTTTTGATGACCTCCGAGGTCATTTTCAAGGTCATTGAGATCATTTGTGTCAGTTTACCGAATTTTTTTCTAAGCCACTGGACCGATTTGGATGGAACTTGGTCCCTAGGGATAAAATGGATGCAAGAAGGTCATAGGCTTAATTTTATGATCTCCGAGGTCATTTTCAAGGTAATTGAGGTCATTTTTGTCTGTTTGAGGACTTTTTTTGTTTGTTTGTCGAAGGATTTTCCGTCGTTCCCGTTTTCCGCCAAACGCTGCCGATTTTCGTTTTGTCGGCGGCAGCTCGCATCTCGCATTCACAACAATCTTCATCATCATCATCATCATATATTTTGCCTTTCCCAATACACAATTTCAGTATACAATACAATACACAAAGGGCAGGGCATGAGAATCCGAAAGGATTGTGTAGCCCGCGATCAGCATACAAACAAACCGTACAAGAACTATATAACACATAGACTAAGTGTGATATGTGGGTAAACAAGACACAGAACGTAGATAATTCGAAGGTTTTACGCACAAAACATGTGGGTTGTCGGTGCTCCCATTGAGATCAACTATCACGGCATATAAAGGGATCAGTAATGTTTCAGGAATTCTGCTTTTATATGCTTCTTGAATGCTGACATCGTGAGAGATTTTTAAGGAAACATTGCAATCGATTCCAAAGTTTGACACCCTGATGGAAGAAGGAAATGTTTCTTGCTCTTGCACGTGTATAGGACAGAGTAAATTTATCCGCATGTCTGTGATTCAGTACAAACTTGCTCTGTATATTCGTAGGTAATTGGTAATGAAACGCACTAAACATTTTAGCTAGTGTGTTGAATTTGATTTGGTCACTGAATTTCAAAATGTTGAGTTTTTTGAAGAAATGTGAAGTGTTGTCATGGTAATGTGTATTGTTTATGAGTCTTATTGCTTTTCTTTGGGCAATTGAAATTGGCTCTAAATTGGATTGGTATGTGTTGCCCCATGCTTCACAGCAATACTGCAGATGTGATTTAAAGTATGTGTTGTATAACAGCGTGTTTGTTTTTGTGTCAAATATGTGCCGTGTTTTATTGAGTATGAAGTTTATTTTGCTTAATTCAGATGATACATTGTGTATGTGGTGTTTCCAATTTAGTCTGCTATCAATGAAAACACCCAAAAATTTCGCTTGTTGCCTTTTTTCAATAATATTGTTTCCCAATTTTATAATCCCCTCGTGTGGATCATCTTGTAAACTGAACGATACATAGCAGGGTTTTTTACGTTTAATGTTAATTTATTCGTTATGAGCCATTCATTTATCAGAATGAGCCATTCATTTATCAGAATGAGCCATTCATTTATCATTTCTTCAAAAGAAATCTTCGAAGAAGGAAAAACCAAAAGAAATTAAAAAGAGACAGTCATCTCCCCCCGCCGACCTCATCCCGCGGATTCGGCCTCATCCCGCGGATTTAGCCTCATCCCGCGGATTCGGCCTCATCCCGATCCCGCGGATTAATCTTATACGTCAAAAATGATCACTAGCTTGGGGTTGAGTTTGTGTCGGGTTGAGTTTGTGTGTGAGGTACTAGACAATACAAGCATTACAACTTATTGCTATGTGCATCTTCTGGTCCCAAATTATTTCATCATTTTGCTTCTTCTTTACCCTCTTATGTAATCTGTCCATAATGTGTAGTTGGTTTAGGATATCAAGGCCGAATTGGGGGTATGCAGCTTTGGATCTGGTTTGTGGCCAGACAAAGCTGCACGTCTACTTAATTTTTTGGTTAGACCATTTTTCGCAGAGAGTGCTCTGGGCTATTGTCAAAAAAATATTCCACACATGTCAAATTTGAAACTTTAACGCTTTCGAAAAAAGAATGAATATGTTTTGCAAATAAATTCGTGTGAAACGAAACATGCAAGCATGTATTGGACTGTTTGTAAAATTGCGGTCTTTTTCAGTTTCTGAACTTTTTACACTCAACAGAATTTGCTAGGATACAAAACCGATTTAAAGCCTGGCTGTCCTATGTGTACATTAATTAAATACGATATAAGCCAACTCACATATATTATACATCGATGTTATAAATAGTATACACAATATATATATAATTGTTAGCTGGGCGTTCATTCTAATCATAAATACTTTTCAACATGTAAGAGAGCTTGAAAGTATTATTATATTTTGCGTGTGTTCTCGAATTGCTGTCCGTTTTGCGGTAGACTCGAAACACAATGAAATTATTCGTACATTCACGTTGAATGCCTGTACTCAACTACTGACTGAGTGCTGCAGGCTTCAGTGCGTGAACTGTGTCTTTTAGGCATCCCCATAAATATAAGTGTTTAAATCAGCTATATATATATATATATATAATAGCATTAAAACCCGCCCGTTGTGCGGAGGAATTCATAAAATGGAATTAATATTTATAAAAATTGATATTCATTAAAAATATTCCAAATTAAAAAAGAAAATGAAAACTCTTAAGTGTCTTACTCAATAGAATTGCCGCACAGTACTGTGCAAGCAATGATATTGGGGCTTTCAGACACATTATAACAATTATATTGTGCATAATTAATCATAATCCAATTTGATAGGGTCACTAATAGCATGTATAGCTCATGCGCTGATACAAAATAATTCATTTAAAATCCCCAATATATCATTTCCATAATTTGAACTCTGTGCATGACTCTTCAAAAAAAAACAAATGAACATGTTTTTTTGGTCACGGTTTTTTTTGGCAAAAAAACTCGCTTTTTTAAGAACCGTCGGTTTTTTTAAGTCGCATCTCTAGTCGCAAGCGTCCGTGTGTGTGTGTGTGTGTGTGTATGTGTGTTTTGAGCAAGACCACGGCAATTCCAAGCTGAATAGCTATCGATAGAGCTGAAGAGACAAACCCCGTTATAACAGAGCATGCTTCCAGTCGCCTACTCTGAGAAGATAATTATTTTCAATCGAGCTTGCCTTCATTCAGGTCATAATTATTCGAGATTAAAACAGCTGATATGAAATAATATATTGAGAAAATCTAATCAGATATAACGACAATTCAACGGCAGGTCTTGTACCGCCCCTGAAATGAACCCGCGTCGCTGACTATTTTTACACTAGTGTTGATTCCATACACTAGGGGGCGCAACGAGTTGTTTGTCGCGTGACTGGTCTTTGTGTTTCGTACTGCGCCATGTATTTTGAGAAAAACAACCATGCACAGAAAAACAAAGTGTTTTTTTCAGTTTCTTTCTTGATTTTATACTATATTTCTAGTAGGAATTATTTCTCCTCATGAAAGTATTACCACCAGTAAGGCGCCGTGTTCGGCAATGAACGAGTGAGCGCGAACAAAGAAAACCGCTTGTTAATCGGGCTTACGATTCCAGATTCCAGATTCCAGAAAAACAACCATGCACAGAAAAACAAAGTGTTTTTTTCAGTTTCTTTCTTGTTTGTATACTATATTTCTAGTAGAAATTATTTCTCATGAAAATTTTACCATAAAAATGAAGCAGTATAATGTGGACTGAAATTGCGCGTTTGAAAATAACCGTTAAAAATATACTTGTATTTATATTTACAATTAATTTGTTAGCATAAAATCGTTTCCAGATGATAAATTTTAAAACAGGCACACAGAAAATAAACGCAGCATATTCAAGAAATTCACAAACCAACCACATATTTTGAACATTCGTCAAAAAACATACACACAAAAACGGAAAAGCGAAGCAACCAAAACCACGCCAAAAACCATGAACTAAATTTCGCAATTCGTAGCAATCAATCTGTTAATCAATGTATTTGTTATAGCGCTAATATGCAAAAAAGCGCTACAAAATGGAAAAGGCAAGCACAACGATGGAGATAAACATGTGACAAATATACAGTAAACAGTAAGAACACATAAGGCACACATAGAAACACACACACACACACACACATACACACAGACACATACACACACACCCACAGACACATACACACACATTACATTACATTACATTAAGACATTTATATCGCGCTTTTTACCCGAGGGTCTCAAAAGCGCTCACACACACACACACACACACACACACACACACACACACACACACACACACACACACACACATACTGTGGCGCACCCCTTGTGCGTTGAATAAAAAACACCAGACTTGGTACACAACTTGGTATTGCTTCGTGATCGTTCTTCTTGTTGTTGTTGTTGTTGTTGCTGTTGGTCCAAACTGAAATAGAACAAAAGGTGGAACCTCGATTAAGCCTAGACAAACCTCAAATTAAACCCATATACTAACCAAATTAGTAAATATCCACAAACGAGAGAAATCACATAACAAACGAGACAAATCAAACACATAACATCAGACAACTCACGATTTCTGGCGTTCTCTAGGATGTCAATATCCCACAAATTCTCTAGGATCTCCAATATCTCACAAATTATCTAGGATCTCCAATATCTCACGAATTCTCTAGGATCTCCAATATCTCACAAATTCTCGAAGGTAAAACTCTCAGGTGTTAGCTCTCCACGGTTCAAACAGTGAAAAGGAAGACGCCAAGCGGCGCTGCCGTTGGTGTTTACAATCTCAACGTTGCAACAATGCCGTTGGTATATATAAACAAACAAAACATACAGCTAAATTCTAACGAAAATTAAGATGATAAATAATTTCTGTGGGTGAAACACCCCGCCCGCCGTGCGAACAGCACTTCCATTATCGTTACACCCTTAGGTTTCGATGCAACTCACGAATATATAAACGAACAATACAAAATACACTAGCAAACCCAACCAAAGCATAGCACACTCGTGTAGTGTACCGAACGAAGGACGAGCAATGCACAACATTTCCCGCGAACAAGATTAAACGACCATCACAGGACAAACGAACATTACGGACATACTGAGTATACACTCAAAACACTCAAAACAAATAATGACAAAGTGAAACAAGCATCGACCAATTAACTGATTGATATACAGAAAACATTCAATGAACATTCAGCATATGCACATGTTCACTGAGCGCAGTATCAAGTTGACAAATTGGCATGACAGGTCATACATTGTATAACGTGCACGCGCAAACACAAACATACAAACACGGAGTTCAACACACGTCGATTAGTGAATGAAACAATACGACGACTAACGAATATAGCCACCTATCGGCATAAACCTGCTCAGTAGTAGACTATAGATGACGCTAGTAATCGCACACAATTCGACAATCCAAATTACATCATACATGCAAGCACCATATATCACCATGCTTACAAAACAATCTTAACTCAACAACAAATAGTAAATATCCACAAACGAGACAAATCACATAACAAACGAGACAAATCACATAACAAACGAGACAAATCAAACACATAACATCAAACAACTCACGATTTTTGGCGTTCTCTAGGATGTCAATATCCCACAAATTCTCTAGGATCTCCAATATCTCACAAATTATCTAGGATCTCCAATATCTCACGAATTCTCGAAGGTATAACCCTCAGGTGTTAGCTCTCCACGGTTCAAACAGTGAAAAGGAAGACGCCAAGCGGCGCTGCCGTTGGTGTATGCAATCTCAACGTTGCAACAATGCCGTTGGTATATATAAACAAAAACATAAAACGTACAGCTAAATTCTAACGAAAATCAAGATGATACATAATTTCTGTGGGTGTAACAACGAGGAACATGATAGTATAGACAGTTACAGTAGTCGAGACTTGATAATTTGAGGGCAAGAATATGGCTTATACCGCATGTATCTGCCGTAAATATACATAAAAATACCAATATAATGAAAAACAATCAGCAAACTCTTTTTGAAAATACTAAAGAAAATTGTGATTTCCTGTTGTAATGAGTTGTTTTAATTATATAGCTTTTATCAAATCATGTTGATGAGAGGACACTAATAGCATGTGTAACTCATGTGCTGATACAAAATAATTCATTTAACATCCCCAATATATCATTTCCATAATTTGAATTCTGTGCATGACTCTTAAAAAAACCCCAAAAAGAACGTGTTGTTGTCAAAAAGAATGTGATGAGAGAATTCAGCAGGAAGATTGCAAAGCAACTATGGCTGCGAACCCTGATTCTCAATCACATTCAGAACCAAAATATAAAAATTCAAATATATAGCCTGAAACAAAAGAAAGATTAATTTTCTTAAACAGTCTTAAAAGTAAATGAATAAGCTCGCAAGAAGAAAATATCCGCCTTTAAAAAGGCAAATATTATCAATGAACAAAACGAGTAATGAAAAATCTAAATAACGCTAAATCAAATATAATAATAAAACAACTGAAATATAACTCAAGGAACACTCAGCGTTAGCAGAAAGCAGGATTATATTGGGATTGATTGAGAAAGGATTGTATTAAGAAGAAGTGTGGAATCAGTGAGAAAACAGGTTGAGAACCACTGCACTGCGATAGGGGGACCTGCATTGAGTTGGGCGGAGCGGGTATAGTCAGTGAGTGTGACGGTTTCTAGAACGGTACCTGGGCTGCTGGCGGGGACTTCCACTGACAGCACCCCGGCCCACGTGACACCTCCGAGTGTCTGTCGTGCAGCTAATCACACTCGTGAACATGCTGGTTAGACGGGCAGGCCACTTGGTCAGTCGGGACGCGGTGTGTCGAAACTTCTCAACGGTCGATTCGACGGTGACAAGCAGGAACTCTGTTTTCTGCTGCACTTCCAGGTGGCGCGCGTCGCTCGAGCTGATGTCTGCCAATATTCTGGCCTCGACCACGTTGAAGAAACGACTGCCAGCGTCTATGGATCTCTGTAGACGCTGCAGATGCTGGAAACTGTGCAGCGATACCAGGCCAAACTCCAGCATGCGATCCACCGCCGCAGTCACCGTGCTCATGGGGATTTCGCCACACCCTCCACACCGTTCCTCCACCGACTCCAGAAACACCTACATCTCGTGGCAGTACTCGGAGAAAAGATGCTCGTGACGCTCGGAGAAGGCCACCTCCTGATGGAAGTTGTTGATTCTGTTGTCAATGTTGTAGACTAACAAGTCGACGTTTCTCTGAGCTAGCACAAGGACAGCTTGTAGAAGCAGCCCCAGCGCCTGATGCTGCTGGAAACACACGAGATCACAAACAAACCTACTAATTTAAGCACGTGAGATAATAATTGGCGCTTCCACTGTTGTATTTTTATAATAACTTAAATTTTCGCCAGACAAAATATTGAAGTCCACTCGGACCCATGAATCCCATTGGACATTTATTTATGAGCTATATTGCATATTTAGGAGAATGCAGGGTCAAAGAGGTTAAATGCCTCAAGTGACAGCTTATGAACACACACAGTTGTGTCCCGTGCAGCTCGCTGTAACCGCAGAACCAACCCTCTCCACGCTATGGCGCCACAAGGACGGAAGACGTATTAGAGAGGGCCACCTACCCAGAATGCATGACACAACACATGACTGATATCTGGTACCATCATTTACTGCTGGGTGGACAGGGGCTGTGGGATTGTAGAATTTACCCAAAGAAATTCTCCTCCGCCGGGTTTTGAACCACAGACCTTCCGCTTGTGAGGCGGGTGTACTACCACTACACCACGGTCCTCCCGCTTGTGAGGCGGGTGTACTACCACCACACCACGGTCCTCCCGCTTGTGAGGCGGGTGTACTACCACCACACCACGGTCCTCCCGCTTGTGAGGCGGGTGTACTACCACCACACCACGGAGTCCATAACGGGCTGGTTTAAGAGTGTTGAAGCACAAAGTGTCTGAAATTAAATATATAAATTATAATAATTTTTCACTTACCTGAATTAGGCAGTAAGACTTGAGGTTCATTTTTAGCGGTGTTACTGTCAAGTAAGCACGTTATTTCAAATATAATCCTATTAATATTTACATTGCATTACATGAAAATAAATGCATACATAATAATGTCTAATTTGTTTAATTTTCTCATTTTACATTTTATTGCAAGCAAAATTATTTTACAAATTGCAGTATTTATTGACAATATAATGCGTCGATAAATTTCTAAAATTAAAGAAAATAAAGAGAACCTCTGTGTGTCTGTCTGTGTGTCTGTGTGTCTGTGTGTCCCACCTTCCTTGGTCCATTTTCTATCATTCAATTTTCGGCCTACACCCGGCGGATTTGCTAACAATTTATACTATCACGTTGGAATTTTTTTTGTCTACACTTAACACTCAATTTTAAATTTTAAAAATAAGACCAAAAAAAGTTATAGCGGTAAAAAGACAAAATGAACCCTGAAAAATGCGAAAATTTTGGTCAATTTTCTGAAAACTACTCCTCTTAAACCAGCAATGATACAACTATAAAAATTATATCACTGTGTAGAAAATGTTCTCTTCTACTCAACAAATTATAATTTATACCCAAAATTGAATATAAAACATATAAAATGGAAAAAAATTCACTCTACATTCAAAATTTTATTTAAACTCCACGCGTCCGATTTTCTATATTTTTTTTTCTATTTCTCAAAAACTAATTATCACACATCTAAATAAATAATACTATCATAACACAAAACACAAAATTATCTACACAGTAGTATATCCCTGTGTAATCGCAAGTGCGCATAATTGGTTTTATTTTTAAAATTAAAAATTTGGCCTACAGCGTAGACAAAAAAAATATCCAACATGATGGTATAAATTTTTAGCGGGTACGCCAAGTGATGGCCGAGTAGCAGCTGATGGAAAATGGACCAAGAAGGGTGGGACAGACAGACACACACACACACACACACACACACAGACACACAGAGGATCTCTTTTATATATATAGCACGACGGGCATGTATGAATATGAGGCGGTTTAGGCAAACAATTTTGTGAAAAAATTTATGAAAATATAGAAATTTAGAATTTTCTATGGGTTTACTCCACTCTTTTTTAATTCATATTCCTTTTCTCTTATTCATATTCCTTTTCTCTTCATATTTGTTCACGCACTGAAGCCTGCAGCACTGCAGCACTGCAACAATTCATGTGTAAATATTGAGGACAATAAAGCCTTTCTATTCAGTATAGTGTAGCATTAATTCAACTGTACCCAATAAAACCACACCATCCATGCTTGGAGCTGATATGATGCATTATTAATTGTGATTGGGCTTCAGTGAAATTTAATCGGTGTATATTCCTGGGTAATCGCAAGTGCGCATAATATCTGTCAAATTGGTAATATGTGCTTTTGACTTTACACCGCCGTAACTTCCTTCAGATACACTTTGGAAAATTACAAATTATACCGTATTGTAGAAAACAAGATTTCTAGCACGATGGTGTAATGTAATTTTATGTGTTACAAATAGTTACTGAGAAATAGTAGTAAAAGTAATTAATTTCAGTCGCCCGGTGTTCGGGTGCAATTTTGGATGTATTTGAGAATTTCGCCAATTTTACACGTTTTTTTGTATCATTTGTGTATATAAATTATAGCTTATCTTGTAGAACACAAAATTATCTACACAGTAGTATATTCCTGTGTAATCGCAAGGGCGCATAATAGCTGTCAAATTGGCAACATAACATTTCGACTTTACACCGCCGTAACGTCCTTTAGATACATTTTGGAAAATTAAAAGTTATACCGTATTGTAGAAAACAAAATTTCTAGCACAATGGTATAATTTATTTTAATGTGTGGCAAATAGTTTTTGAGAAATAGGTAGAAAAATGAAGTAATTTTAGTCACCCGGCGTTCAAGTGTAATTTTGGATGTATTTGAAAATTTTGCCAATTTTACACGTTTTTCGTATCATTTGCGGGCATAAATTATAACTTTTCTTGTAGAACACAAAATTATTTACACAATAGTATAATTTTTTTCAGATGTACTATTGCTGGTTTATGAGGAATAGATAGCGGAATATTGACCAAAATATTCACGTTTTTTGTGCTAATTTTGCCTTTTTGACTTTGTCATTTACACTTCACACCGCCGTAACTTTTTTTAATACACTTTGGAAAATTCAAAACTTATACCGTGTTGTAGATAACGAAATTCCCAGCATGATGGTATTATTGATTTAGATGTGTGATAATTAGTTTTTGAGAAATAGATAAGAAATATAGAAAATCGGACGCGTGGAGTTTAAATATAATTTTGAATGTAGAGTGAATTTTTTTCCATTTAATATGTTTTATATTTAATTTTTGGGTATAAATTATAATTTGTTGAGTAGAACAGAACATTTTCTACACAGTGGTATAATTTTTATAGTTGTACCATTGCTGGTTTAGAAGGAGTAGTCTTCAGACTAGGAGTCAGTCAGTCTTCTTTTCACAAGACAAGGAGTCAGGGTTTTTTGGTGTGGTTTTGGCTGCTTTGCTTTTCCGTTTTTGTGTATGTATGTTTTTTGACGAATGTTCAAATTATGTGGTTGGATTAATTGTGAATTTCTTGAATATGCTGCGTTTAATTAAAGTTGAATATGCTGAATATGCTGAATATGAATATGCTGAATATGAATATGCTGAATATGAATATGTTGAATATGAATATGTTGAATATGAATATGCTGAATATGAATATGCTGAATATGAATATGCTGAATATGAATATGTTGAATATGAATATGCTGAATATGAATATGTTGAATATGAATATGCTGGATTTGAATATGCTGGATATGAATATGCTGAATATGAATATGCCGAATATGAATATGCCCAACATGAATATGCTGAATATGAATATGCTCAATATGAATATGCTCAATATGAATATGCTCAATATGAATATGCTCAATATGAATATGCTCAATATGAATATGCTCAATATGAATATGCTGAATATGAATATGCTCAATATGAATATGCTCAATATGAATATGCTCAATATGAATATGCTCAATATGAATATGCTGAATATGAATATGCTGAATATACTTGAATATGCTGTTTTCGATTTAGTTTTCCCCAAGGTTCCGTCCTTGGCCCACTATTATTTAATCTTTATATGTCTTCTCTTTGCCCTGTTCTTCGAAAACATTCCATTACTTTCAAAATATATGCCGATGACATCCAATTCCTCATTCCTGTCACTCCTGATACTCCCTCCTTTCTCTCTGATATACTTTCTGAAATTTCCTCATGGGCCGCCTCTCGGCAGCTGTACTTGAATACTTCTAAGTCTGAGTTCATCGTCCTCCATCCACCCCGTATTTCACCTCCTCTTCTCCAATTTCCTATCTCAACTGCTGTTTGCAATCTCGGCTCTATCTTTGTCTCTTCGCTCTCCTGCTTTGACAATATCGTTTCTGTCGCTCGCACTTGACGTCTTATTCTGCGCTCTCTCTACCCTATACGTCCCTATCTTGATAAAAATTCCACCATCACTCTTGTTCATAGTCTGATTTTCCCAGGTTAGACTACTGCAACTCGCTTTACTTTAGTGCTCCTCGTTCTCATCTCTTATTCCTTCAGCGTGTGATCAACCAATCTTGTCGATTTGTCTTTCATCCTACCTTTTCTCGCAACACGTCTCACCTTCTTTTTCAACTCCACTGGCTTCCTATCATCCCACGAATTCATTTTCGTCTTTGCTGTCTAATTTACAAGCTTCTGCATGATCCTCACCAGCCTTCTTATCTTGCTAATATTTTGTCTCCCACTGACTCACACTCTTCTCGTCGCCCTCTTCCTCTCGCTTGTCCTCGTGCATCTAACGAATCTTCCTGGTCCTCTGAACCGTTCTTCTTTCACGCCCCTCGCTTGTATAATTCTCTTCCCTCTCATATCACCCGCGCCTCTACATTTTGGTCATTCCGCCGTCGGCTTCGCCTGTACCTTTTTGACATTTCATTTGATCCCGTCTCTCACTCTCTCTCCTTTCGCCTCTCTGTGATATTGATTCAACTATTTCTCCGTTTCATGATTGTTTCAATTCTTCTCGTTGTCATATTTTTCCCTGTCTTGAGCACAGTTACTGCTTCTTTTCCTTCCTTGCTGCTTTATTTATTCTATTGTGAATGTTCTCTGTAATAATTTTCTGTCGATTTTATTCTTCGAACATACCACTTCATTTTTTGGAACTGTGCCCTTTGTGCTTGTGCTTGTTATTTACCCATTTTGGTTGTTTTGTGACTTCTCTCTCTTTTACCTGCTCTTTACTCCCATATTCTTTACAATTGTCGTTTTATTTCAATTGATGTCTTCCGTTTTTCGCGCTTGTGTTTTACCGGCGCTATAGCAAATACACGTTGTTGTTGTTGTCGTTGTTGTTTATTTTCTGTGTGCCTATTTTAAGACTTATAATCTGAAAACGATTTTATGCTAACAAATTAATTGTAAATAAAAATATAAGTATATTTTTAACGTTTTATGTCAAACGCGCGATTTCAGTCCACATTATAGGGCTGTATTTTTGATTACGAGCGAGCGAAGCGAGCAAGTTCATACTTGTTGTTCCTAGAAAAATGAGTATGAGCGGCCCACCGGCCGTGGTCACGCTTTTCAGAGGCTTATATCTCTGGAACCATAAGTCCGATTAACATGCATTTTTTTGTTGGGTAGCCTCATTCTTCTTGCCGCGGAGGAAACCAAGTTGAATCATGTCAGTGCCCACTGTGGCACGTGGCACGTCCCTAATGCCCTCCAACCTTTACGAAAAACAGTTTTTACCGTTTTTCAGAGGCATATATCTCTGATACCATTAGTCCGATTAACATGCGTTTATTTTGGGTAGCCCAATCCTTCTTGCCGCAAATGAGATTATGCCGAATTATGTCAGTGCCCAGTGAGGCACGTGGCACGTGCCATATTCCCTCTTATAATTTAGCAAAAAACTTTTCGGATGCCTTTTGAGAGTCTTATATCTCTGGAATCGTAAGCCCGATTAACAAGCGGTTTTCTTTGTTCGCGCTCACTCGTTCATTGCCGAACACGGCGCCTTACTGGTGGTAATACTTTCATGAGGAGAAATAATTCCTACTAGAAATATAGTATAAAATCAAGAAAGAAACTGAAAAAAACACTTTGTTTTTCTGTGCATGGTTGTTTTTCTCAAAATACATGGCGCAGTACGAAACACAAAGACCAGTCACGCGACAAACAACTCGTTGCGCCCCCTAGTGTATGGAATCAACACTAGTGTAAAAATAGTCAGCGACGCGGGTTCATTTCAGGGGCGGTACAAGACCTGCCGTTGAATTGTCGTTATATCTGATTAGATTTTCTCAATATAATATTTCATATCAGCTGTTTTAATCTCGAATAATTATGAGCTGAATGAAGGCAAGATCGATTGAAAATAATTATCTTCTCAGAGTAAGCGACTGGAAGCATACTCTGTTATAACGGGGTTTGTCTCTTCAGCTCTATCGATAGCTATTCAGCTTGGAATTGCCGTGGTCTTGCTCAAAACACACATACGCACACACACGCACACAGACGCTTGCGACTAGAGATGCGACTTAAAAAAACCGACGGTTCTTAAAAAAGAAAGTTTTTTCGACAAAAAACCGTGACCAAAAAAACATGTTCATTTGTTTTTTTTGAAGAGTCATGCACAGAATTCAAATTATGGAAATGATATATTGGCGATTTTAAATGAATTATTTTGTATGAGCACATGAGTTATACATGCTATTAGTGACCCTATCAAATTGGATTATCATTAATTATGCACAATATAATTGTTATAATGTGTCTGAAAGCCCTAATATCATTGCTTGCACAGTACTGTGCGGCAATTCTATTGAGTAAGACACTTGAGAGTTTTCATTTTCTTTTTTAATTTGGAATATTTTTTATGAATATCAATTTTTATAAATATTAATTCCATTTTGTGAATTCCTCCGCACAACGGGCGGGTTTTAATGCTATTATATATATATACATATATATATATATATATATATATATATATATATATATATATATATATATATATATATATATATATATATCTATATATATAAAAGATATCCTCTGTCTGTGTGTCTGTCTGTGTGTCCCACCCTCCTTGGTCCATATTCTATCAGCTGCTACTCGGCCATCACTTGGCGTACCCGCTAAAAATTTATACCATCATGTTGGAAATTTTCGTGTCTACACTGTAAATTAAATTTTTAATTTTTAAAATTGAAATAAAAAAAGTTATAGCGGTGCAAAGTTAAAATGAGCCCTGAAAAATGCGAAAATTTGGGTCAATTTTCTGAAAACTACTCCTCCTAAACCAGCAATGGTACAACTATAAAAATTATACCACTGTGTAGAAAATGTTCTGTTCTACTCAACAAACTATAATTTATACCCAAAAATTGAAAAAAAAATTGAATATAAAACAAGTAAAATGGAAAAAAATTCAATATACATTCAAAAATTTTATTTAAACTCCACGCGTCCGATTTTCTATACTTTTTTCTCTATTCCTCAAAAACTAATTATCACACATCTAAATAAATAATACCATCATGCTCGGAATTTGGTTTTCTACAACACGGTATAATTTTTAATCTTCCAACGTGTATTGAAAAAAAGTTACGGCGGTGTGAAGTGTAAATGACTAAGTCAAAAAGGCAAAATTAGCACAAAAAACCTGAATATTTTGGTCAATATTTCGCTATCTATTCCTCATAAACCAGCAATGGTACAGCTATGAAAATTATACTATTGTGTAGATAATCTTGTGTTCTACAAGAAAAGTTATAATTTGTACCCACAAATGATACAAAAAACGTGTAAAATTGGCAAAATTCTCAAATACATCCAAAATTACACTTGAACACCGGGTGACTAAATTTTTTTCATTTTTCTATCTATTTCTCAAGAACTGTTTGTCACACATTAAAATAAATTATACCATCGTGCTAGAAATTTTTTGTTTTTCTACAAAACGGTATAATTTTTAATTTTTCAAAGTGTATCTGAAGGAAGTTACAGCGGTGTACATTCAAAATGTCATGTTGCCAATTTAACAGCTATTATGCGCACTTGCGATTACACAGGAATATACTACTGTGTAGAAAATTTTGTGTTCTACAAGATAAGCTATAATTTATACCCACAAATGATACAAAAAAACGTGTAAAATTGGCAAAATTCTCAAATACATCCAAAATTACACTTGAACACCGGGTGACTAAAATTAATTCATTTTTCTACCTATTTCTCAAGAACTGTTTGTAACACATTAAAATAAATTATACCATCGTGCTAGAAATTTTGTTTTCTACAATACGGTATAATTTGTAATTTTCCAAAGTGTATTTGAAAAAAGTTACGGCGGTGTAAAGTCAAAAGGACATATTGCCAATTTGACAGCTATTATGCGCACTTGCGATTACACATGAATATACATTGATTTAATTTCACTGAAGTCCAGTCACAATTTACGCACTTGCGATTACATAGGAATATATTAATGTGTAGAGAATTTTGTGTTCTACAAGATAAGCTATAATTTATACCCACAAATGATACAAAAAACGTGTAAAGTTGGCAAAATTCTCAAATACATCCAAAATTACACTTGAACACCGGGCGACTAAAATTAATTCATTTTTCTACTATTTCTCAGTAAATATTTGTTACACATAACAATTAATTATACCATCGTGCTAGAAATTTTGTTTTCTACAATGCGGTATAATTTTTAATTTTTCAAAGTGTATCTGAAGGAAGTTACAGCGGTGTACATTCAAAATGTCATGTTGCCAATTTATCAGCTATTATGCGCACTTACGATTACACAGGAATATACTACTGTGTAGAAAATTTTGTGTTCTACAAGATAAGCTATAATTTATACCCACAAATGATACAAAAAAACGTGTAAAATTGGCAAAATTCTCAAATACATCCAAAATTACACTTGAACACCGGGTGACTAAAATTAATTCATTTTTCTACCTATTTCTCAAGAACTGTTTGTAACACATTAAAATAAATTATACCATCGTGCTAGAAATTTTGTTTTCTACAATACGGTATAATTTGTAATTTTCCAAAGTGTATTTGAAAAAAGTTACGGCGGTGTAAAGTCAAAAGGACATATTGCCAATTTGACAGCTATTATGCGCACTTGCGATTACACATGAATATACATTGATTTAATTTCACTGAAGTCCAGTCACAATTTACGCACTTGCGATTACATAGGAATATATTAATGTGTAGAGAATTTTGTGTTCTACAAGATAAGCTATAATTTATACCCACAAATGATACAAAAAACGTGTAAAGTTGGCAAAATTCTCAAATACATCCAAAATTACACTTGAACACCGGGCGACTAAAATTAATTCATTTTTCTACTATTTCTCAGTAAATATTTGTTACACATAACAATTAATTATACCATCGTGCTAGAAATTTTGTTTTCTACAATGCGGTATAATTTTTAATTTTTCAAAGTGTATCTGAAGGAAGTTACAGCGGTGTACATTCAAAATGTCATGTTGCCAATTTATCAGCTATTATGCGCACTTGCGATTACACAGGAATATACTACTGTGTAGAAAATTTTGTGTTCTACAAGATAAGCTATAATTTATACCCACAAATGATACAAAAAAACGTGTAAAATTGGCAAAATTCTCAAATACATCCAAAATTACACTTGAACACCGGGTGACTAAAATTAATTCATTTTTCTACCTATTTCTCAAGAACTGTTTTTAACACATTAAAATAAATTATACCATCGTGCTAGAAATTTTGTTTTCTACAATACGGTATAATTTGAAATTTTCCAAAGTGTATTTGAAAAAAGTTACGGCGGTGTAAAGTCAAAAGGACATATTGCCAATTTGACAGCTATTATGCGCACTTGCGATTACACATGAATATACATTGATTTAATTTCACTGAAGTCCAGTCACAATTTACGCACTTGCGATTACATAGGAATATATTAATGTGTAGAGAATTTTGTGTTCTACAAGATAAGCTATAATTTATACCCACAAATGATACAAAAAACGTGTAAAGTTGGCAAAATTCTCAAATACATCCAAAATTACACTTGAACACCGGGCGACTAAAATTAATTCATTTTTCTACTATTTCTCAGTAAATATTTGTTACACATAACAATTAATTATACCATCGTGCTAGAAATTTTGTTTTCTACAATGCGGTATAATTTTTAATTTTTCAAAGTGTATTGGAAGGAAGTTACGGCGGTGTAAAGTCAAAAACACATATTACCAATTTGACAGCTATTATACGCACTTGCGATTACACAGGAATATACACCGATTAAATTTCACTGAAGCCCAATCACAATTAAGAATGCATCATATTAGCTCCAAGCATGGATGGTGTGGTTTTATTGGGTACAGTTTAATTAATGCTACACTATACTGAATAGAAAGGCTTTATTGTCCTCAATATTTACACATGAATTGTTCCGCACGACGGGCGGGTAAAATGCTACTGGGAACAAAGTAAACTACTGAATTTTACTGTGTAATTTAATTGGTTTAATTTCAAGTTGCATACGCTTAAGTTGCATAAGGATATGGGTTGTAATATCATGCAATGCCAACTATATGCATATGCTGTTTTAGCGGAAGCATTAATCTGGAATTATAGAGATGACAGAAAGTTGCATTGTTTTGATAGTGTTACACTTCTGAATCACTACACACGAAGGACGGGTGAGAATTTGAGCAGTGTTGAGGGAAAAAACTTCGACAATAATTAAAACAAGAATTTACAAATTTGACTTTTTCTGTTGGTCGTTTTTCATCCATTTTCTTTGTGTTTGTTTCGTGTTTGAGTTCTGAATTATTCCGCACGACGGGCAGCTTTAAATAAGAGGTGGGTTGTGAAAAAACATGTTTTCTAAATTGAAACATAAATTTCACATTTCGACTTTTATATTGGCTAAAACTTTCCTATGGGTTTGTTTTTCTTTTTCAATTTTCACTAATTTTTTTATGAATTGAATATTAATTATATTTTATGAACTGTTCCGCACGACGGGCGGGCTTGAATGTATCTATAAAGAGTGGGTTTAAATGATAGCGAGGTATATGATATTTTGCTAGCAGTAAATATTCTAGCGATAAAAGTAGAATAGCTCTTAAGCAAATGATTTTGGAGAATGATGTGAACCTTTAAATATATTTTGCGATCTGATGATATTTGTATTAAGAATAATACGTAGCAGAATATAGATTGCATAATATAATATCGGCTGTAATATCAAGGGCTGTAATATCGGTGTAATCCAAAAAATAACAACTGTATGAATATGATGCATTAGTGGAAGAATTAACCGTGAATTATGAGATAATATTATGGAAAAAAATTCATTTATATACTGAAAAAATTCATTGTAATTTTGTGTTTACATTTCGAATTTATTCCTGACGACGGGCGGGCTCAAGTATGAGGCGGGTTGACTGAATAATATGCCGTCAATTATTAGAATAAGAGTATGCAAATTCACAACAGGAATTTTCTATTGGTTTAGATTTTACAATTTAGAGTTTTCTATTAGACTGGCTGTTTGCATTTAAATATGTATTACTTTTGTTTTATTAATTGTTCCGAGCGACGGGTGGGTTTAAACATTCAATTTTACCGTGTGAAATGAATCCATATACAAAACTCACGGGCTTGACTTCAAGATCCAGACTCACTAATGTAAATGTGAATTAAATGGTGTATAATTATATCGCATTATGCAACAAATTTGAATTTAGCTGCCTTACAGTTTGGTTCCGATACTATATAGGCGGGTTGAGAGAAAAGTATTGGTGGGCCGCGTGTTTGGGACCCATTGGGGTAGATAATCTCAGTCTTCTGATTACAAATTATGATCGAATCAGTATATTTTGTGATCACAAACTAATGAGTTGAATCACCTCAGACTAGGCTGAGTGCGGTCATGATTGGATGGTTGGGTTGGGTTGGGTAGGTTTGACTCAGGATATATTGGGTTTTAATGATAGCGGAAAATATATAAATTTTAACAATAAATATTATAGCGGAAAAAGTGAAATAGTACTTAAGCAAATGATATTGGGGAATGATGTTATGTAATAAATATAGTTTGGAAACATTCTGATGAAAAGATTTCATCATCTTTCATTGTTTGTTTCGTGTTTGTGTTCTGAATTATACCTCACGACGGGCAGATTTATATATCAGGCGGGTTGAGGGATAATATTTGTCAAAATAAGAACAAAAATATTCACATTTAGACTTTTCTATTGGTTAAGATATTTATAGGTTACATTTTTTGGGTTTCAATTTGTATTCAATATATTTTATGGATTTGATATGAATTTTATTGTATGAATTGTTCCGCACGACGGGCGGGCTTAAAAAAGTGTTTTTTAGTTCAATTTTTCAAATGGTTCATTTAAAAAAAGGTAATTTTTTTAAAAATAAAAATGCTCCGCGGTCAGCAACTATAGACAATAGAACGTTCAATTTCCCCTGTATAATTAATCCATACACAAAACCAATGGATTTGACTTCAAGATGCAGAACGGATCGTGTTCGAGTTCAGAATTATTCAGCACGACGGGCGGGTGTAAAAATGACTCAGGCGGACTGAGGGGAAATATTTTGTCGAAATAAAAATAATTAAATTTATAATTTTCAATAGATGAATATTTTTATGAGTGTACCCTATTTCATATTTATTTTTCCATATTTTTTATGAATTGAATATGAACTTCATGTTATGAATTGCTCCGCACAACGGGCGGGTTTTAATGCTATATATATACATAAAGAAGAAATTATCTGTCTGTCTGTGTATGTATGCTTGAATATGAGGTGACATAATTGCGCTGGTTCATGGTTCATGGCTCGCTGGTTCAATGATCAGGGGCTTCAAACGCAAACGAAGCGATGGCTCATTTTTATTAAATAAAAATGTCCCGCGGGCAGCAATAAGACGTTCAATTTCAACGTATACAATGAATTAATATACAAAACTAATGGATTTGACTTCAAGAACCAGAACGGATGGTGTTCGAGTTCTGAATTATTCCGCACGTCGGCCGGGTTTAAATATGAGGCGGGCTGAGTGGAAATATTTTGTCAAAATAAAATTAAAAATAATGAAATTTAGACTTTTTAATTGATTAAAGTTTTTATGAGTTTGCCTTATTTGTTTTTAATTTGCAATATTTATATGAATTGCCCCGCACAACGGGCGGGTTTTAATGCTAGTATATATATAGCTGATTTTAACACTTATATTTATGGGGATGCCTAAAAGACACAGTTCACGCACTGAAGCCTGCAGCACTCAGTCAGTAGTTGAGTACAGGCATTCAACGTAAATGTACGAATAATTTCATTGTGTTTCGAGTCTACCGCAAAACGGACAGCAATTCGAGAACACACGCAAAATATAATAATATTTTCAAGCTCTCTTACATGTTGAAAAGTATTTATGATTAGAATGAACGCCCAGTTAACAATTATATATATATTGTGTATACTATTTATAACATCGATGTATAATATATGTGAGTTGGCTTATATCGTATTTAATTAATGTACACATAGGACAGCCAGGCTTTAAATCGGTTTTGTATCCTAGCAAATTCTGTTGAGTGTGAAAAGTTCAGAAACTGAAAAAGACCGCAATTTTACAAACAGTCCAATACATGCTTGCATGTTTCGTTTCACACGAATTTATTTGCAAAACATATTCATTCTTTTTTCGAAAGCGTCAAAGTTTCAAATTTGACATGTGTGGAATATTTTTTGACAATAGCCCAGAGCACTTTCTGCGAAAAATGGTCTAACCAAAAAATTAAGTAGACGTGCAGCTTTGTCTGGCCACAAACCAGATCCAAAGCTGCATACCCCCAATTCGGTCTTGATATCCTAAACCAACTACACATTATGGACAGATTACATAAGAGGGTAAAGAAGAAGCAAAATGATGAAATAATTTGGGACCAGAAGATGCACATAGCAATAAGTTATAATGCTTGTATTGTCTAGTACCTCACACACAAACTCAACCCGACACAAACTCAACCCCAAGCTAGTGATCATTTTTGACGTATAAGAGGAGGTACGCATTCTTCGTCCTCACGCTTGACTCGCTGATGAGGGACACGATGAGGCCGAATCCGCGGGATGAGGCTGAATCTGCGGGATAAGGCCGAATCCGCGGGATGAGGCTAAATCCGCGTGATGAGGCCGAATCCGCGGGATCAGGCCGAATCCGCGGGATCAGGCCGGCGGGGGGAGATGACTGTCTCTTTTTAATTTCTTTTGGTTTTTCCTTCTTCGAAGATTTCTTTTGAAGATTGTTGTGAATGCGAGATGCGAGCTGCCGCCGACAAAACGAAAATCGGCAGCGTTTGGCGGAAAACGGGAACGACGGAAAATCCTTCGACAAACAGACAAAAAAAGTCCTCAAACAGACACAAATGACCTCAATTACCTTGAAAATGACCTCGGAAGTCAACAAAACCCAGCCTATGACCTTCTTGCATCCATTTTACCCCTAGGCACCAATTTTAATTAAAATCGGTCCAATGGTTTAGGAGGAGATAGGATACAAACAGACATTTAGAAAATTTGCAATCAGTGCAGGGCAAAAAAAACCATCAATTTGGACCTTCGGGCGGAATTGGAAAATGCTGCAGTCGTTTCTGTTTGTCGTTTCTCGCAAACAGCGCGTGTTGCTCAACGGTAGAACGTCACAGGGGTCCGATGTAACCAGCCGAGTGCCGGAGGGATCCATACTGAGTCCGTACTGAGTCCGCTCCTGTTTGACATACTCGTCAATGACCTAGCAGTGAGCTTGGGAGACTCGGCGCTACTCTACGCTGACGATATCATCAATTCTTCATTGTGTCTTCATTGTGTGGTTTGTCGTCGTCTGGCTCAATACCTTAAAAAACACAGTTTGCTGCCGCCTAATCAATTCGCATATCGCAAAAATCTCGGCACCACGGACGCCTTGCTCTCCATCACTCATATTGTGCAACAGGCCCTAGATCGAGGACAGGAAGCTGTGATAGTTCAGCTAGACTTTTCAGCCGCGTTCGATAGAGTCAATCACGATGACCTGATCCGAAAGCTAAAGTCTCTCAGGGTCGGAGGAGGAGTCCTATCAGTTATGATCCAATTCCTTCAAGGTCGCAAGAACAGAGTATGTGTTGATGGTAGGCACAGTGAATGGCATGATGTTCACTCGGGTGTTCCCCAAGGGTGTGTATTGGGTCCTCTCTTGTTCAATGTCTACACATCAGATTTGCTCAGCCTAACTTCGCATCCTGTTTTTGCTTACGCGGATGATGTAACTATGGTGGTTACCGTTGACACTCCAGAGCGGCGACCCAATGTGAGTTGGTCACTGAACGAAGACCTGCGCAAAATATCCATATGTTGTGACACTTGGAATATGAAGCTTAACTCAAAAAAGTCGAAGCTTTTGTGTGTTTCTCGGTCTCGCACATTGAATCCATCGCTCGATCCTTTGTTGGCTAATGGCTGCGCAGTGGAAGAATTTAACGCAGTCGATATCCTTGGAGTTCGATTCGATTCAAGGCTGACTTTTGAAAAACAGGTTCGTCGTCTTGTGGTTTCCGATTCTCAGAAACTTGGAATTCTTCGAAAGGCATATCGTGTACTCAATGATCGTTCGATATCTGCCTCGTGTTTGCGCTGCTTCGTTCTTCCTGTTCTCGAGTACTGTGCTCCTGTTTGGTCGTCAGCTGCTGATTCGCATCTCTGGCTCATTGACAGAGTTGGCTCCTCTGCCAGCTTCCTCTGTGGTGGAGATGCATGCTGGAATCTTGGTCATCGTAGGGACATCTCCAACGTTTGTATGCTGTTCAAGATATTGACCAACGAAAGACACCCTCTGCATGGTGCTGTGTCTCATCAGCGACACTTTGCTAAGGTCACTCGACTGGCAGTAAATTCACATTCGCTCTGCCTACAAGAGCAAAAATGCAGAACGAATCAGTTTAAGCGTAGTTTCGTTGCCAGCTCTGTGCGGTTGTGGAATCGGTTGGATGAGGGTGTGTGCAGGGCCAGCACATTCCGATCATTCAAAAGTGCTGCCAACATAGTTTTGAGAAATTGACGAGTTTAGTTCCACCTAAATTATTTATTTATTCATTTATTTGAGATTTATTTTGTGATTGACCTATGTATTTATTTATTTATATTATTTATGGATCGTTTTGTGATGTGTGTGTATGTGTGTGTGCGACTATCGTGTATGTGTGTTTGTGCGAGTGCGTTTATGTTAGTGTGTGTGTGTGTGTGTGTGTTTCTTGCGAATTAATCTAGTAAAATAGTTGATCTGTACTTCTCGTGCAGCATATTGTGCAATTTCTTTTGATCTAGTCATTTTCGTATGTATCATATCAATTGTATATATATGTGTGTGTGTGTGTGTGTGTGGATGGTGATGTATTGATCTGTCATGATTATGTGTGTCATATTGTCTTTGTGTATTTTTTATCTTTCTCTTTCTCTTATTCTCCACGTTCAAAGTGCGCAGGGGCTGCATGATGCAGTTTATAGCGCTTGCGCTCTTCCTGTGTCACTTTGTTCGTTTTGTTCAATAATAATAATAATAATAATAATGCATTATTAATTGTGATTGGGCTTCAGTGAAATTTAATCGGTGTATATTCCTGTGTAATCGCAAGTGCGCATAATAGCTGTCAAATTGGTAATATGTGCTTTTGACTTTACACCGCCGTAACTTCCTTCAGATACACTTTGGAAAATTACAAATTATACCGTATTGTAGAAAACAAGATTTCTAGCACGATGGTATAATGTATTTTTATGTGTTACAAATAGTTACTGAGAAATAGTAGAAAAAGGAATTAATTTCAGTCGCCCGGTGTTCAAGTGCAATTTTGGATGTATTTGAGAATTTTGCAAATTTTACGCGTTTTTTTATCATTTGTGTATATAAATTATAGCTTATCTTGTAGAACACAAAATTATCTACACAGTAGTACATTCCTGTGTAATCGCAAGTGCGCATAATAGCTGTCAAATTGGCAACATGACATTTTGACTTTACACCGCCGTAACGTCCTTTAGATACATTTTGGAAAATTAAAAATTATCTCGTATTGTAGAAAACAAAATTTATAGCACGATGGTATAATATCAGAGTGAGTGTCATGGTAGAATTTTGCCAATTTTGCACATTTTTTGTATCATTTGCGGGCATAAATTATGACTTTTCTTGTAGAACACAAAATTATTTACACAATAGTAAAATTTTTATAGCTGTACCATTGCTGCTTTATGAGGAATAGATAGCGGAAGATTGACCAAAATATTCACGTTTTTTGTGCTAATTTTGCCTTTTTGACTTTGTCATTTACACTTCACACCGCCATAACTTTTTTTAATAAACTTTGGAAAATTCAAAAATTATACCGTGTTGTAGATAATAAAATTCCCAGCATGATAGTATTATTTATTTAGATGTGTGATAATTAGTTTTTGAGAAATAGAAAAAAAATATAGAAAATCGGACGCGTGGAGTTTAAATAAAATTTTGAATGTAGAGTGAATTTTTTTCCATTTTATATGTTTTATATTCAATTTTGGGTATAAATTATAAATTGTTGAGTAGAGCAGAACATTTTCTACACAGTGATATAATTTTTATAGTTGTATCATTGCTGGTTTAAGAGGAGTAGTTTTCAGAAAATTGACCAAAATTTTCGCATTTTCAGGGTTCATTTGGTATTTTTACCGCTATAACTTTTTTTGGTTTCATTTTTAAAATTTAAAATTAAGGGTTAAGTGTAGACAAAAAATTCCAACGTGATGGTACAAATTGTTAGCAAATCCGCCAGGTGTAGGCCGAGAATTGAATGATAGAAAATGGACCAAGGAGGGTGGGACACACAGACACACAGACACACAGACAGACACACAGAGGTTCTCTTTAATTTCTTTAATTTTAGAAATTTATCGACGCATGATATTGTCAATAAATGTTGCAATTTGTAAAATAATTTTGCTTGCAATAAAATGTAAAATGAGAAAATCAAACAAATTAGACATAAATATGTATGCATATATTTTCATGTAATGCAATGTAAATATTAATAGGAATATAATTGAAAAAACGTGCTTACTTGACAGTAACACCGCTAAAAATGAACCTCAAGTCTTACTGCCTAATTCAGGTAAGTGAAAAAAATTTTTCATTTATATATTTAATTTCAGACACTTTGTGCTTCAACACTCTTAAACCAGCCCGTTATGGACTCCGTGGTGTGGTGGTAGTACACTCGCCTCACAAGGGGGAGGACCGTGGTGTGGTGGTAGTACACCCGCCTCACAAGCGGGAGGACCGTGGTGTAGTGGTAGTACACCCGCCTCACAAGCGGGAGGTCTGTGGTTCAAAACCCGGCGGAGGAGAATTTCTTTGGGTGAATTCTACAATCCCACAGCCCCTGTCCACCCAGCAGTAAATGATGGTACCAGATATCAGTCATGTATTGTGTCATGCATTCTGGGGAGGTGGCCCTCTCTAATACGTCTTCCGTCCTTGTGGCGCCATAGCGTGGAGAGGGTTGGTTCTGCGGCTACAGCGAGCTGCACGGGACACACCTGTTTGTGTTCATAAGCTGTCACTTGAGGCATTTAACCTCTTTGACCCTGCATTCTCCTAAATATGCAATTTAGCTCATAAATAAATGTCCAATGGGATTCATGGGTCCGAGTGGACTTCAATATTTTGTCTGGCGAAAATTTAAGCTATTATGAAAATACAACAGTGGAAGCGCCAATTATTATCTCACGTGCTTAAATTAGTAGGTTTGTTTGTGATCTCGTGTGTTTCCAGCAGCATCAGGCGCTGGGGCTGCTTCTACACGTTGTGCTTGTGCTAGCTCAGAGAAACGTCGACTTGCTAATCTACAACATTGACAACAGAATCAACAAACTCCATCAGGAGGTGGCCTTCTGCGAGCGTCACGAGCATCTTTTCTCCGAGTACTGCCACGAGATGTTGGTGTTTCTGGAGTCGGTGGAGGAACGGTGTGGAGGATGTGGCGAAATCCCCATGAGCACGGTGACTGCGGCGGTGGATCGCATGCTGGAGTTTGGCCTGGTATCGCTGCACAGTTTCCAGCATCTGCAACAGCTACAGAGATCCCTAGACGCTGGCAGTCGTTTCTTCAACGTGGTCGAGGCCAGATTATTGGCAGACATCAGCTCGAGCGACGAGCGCCACCTGTAAGTGCAGCAGAAAACAGAGTTCCTGTTTGTCACCGTCGAATCGGCCGTTGAGAAGTTTCGACACACCGCGTCCCGACTGACCAAGTGGCCTGCCCGTCTCACCAGCATCTTCACGAGTGTGATGAGCTGCACGACAGACACTCGCAGGTGTCACGTGGGCCGGGGTGCTGTCAGAAGAAGTCCCCGCAAGCAGCCCAGGCATCGTTCTAGAAACCGTCACGCTCACTGACTATACCCGCTCCGCACAGCTCAATGCAGGCCCCCTATCACAGTGCAGTGGCTCTCAACTTTTTTCCTCACTGATTCCACACTTCTTCTTAATACAAGTCATCTCTTCATTTTCCACACAACACAGCGCTGATAAATTAAATAAATTCAGTTGTTCCATCAAAGTAAATGCCATTAGAGGTCATTAGAAACATAAACTAATTTTAATTGATAAAAACACACATAGTTGTCCTGTTCTGTCCGACCTTTAGCTTCCCACTTGGCAACCCTTCCATTCCCCATCAGTGGGGAATTTCCCACACAGGTTAAGAAGCACTTATCTAGAATCTTTTGATCTTTTAGATCCTTTCAGTGTTTGATTTGGTCTGCTATGGGCGAATTTATTATTTGTCACAAATTTAATTGTATTCAGCAATTGTAAGAGCATATATATAACATGCGCGTGATTATGTTTATGTATAATTTATTTTGCTAATTAGAAACAACATAATATACCGTTTATTTTTCCCAAAGTATATATACGAGACAAAAACACAGAAATATATACACAGAAACAGAAACACAGAAACAGAAACACAGAAACTCGTACACAGAAATACATAGATAAATAATGAAAAATACATAGATACATATATAGATAAATAGAAATAGACATATATAGAAAACATATATACATATATAGAAAAATACATAGATAAATAATGAAATAATAAAGCAAAAAATAATTGGTGTTGATAATGCGAAAATAAATGTTAAAAGTCCACTTTATTTAGTGAATTTATTAAATAAGAAAACTAAATTACTTATGGAGAAGAGGTGTGTTATTAGCGAGGTGGGTGCAAGCGTGGGGAGTGGGGGGGTTTAATTGGGCAGGAGTTTATTGATTTTTGATGAGATGCTCCTCTGTGCTTCATCCACTTGCTTCCTCAGCATATACGATAAAAAGCATGTATTTATTGCATCATTGAGTATGTTTTTCCATTTCAGCAGCTCACGTCTCCATACATTTACGATACCAGACGCCAACAATTGGTTGATTTCATAAAGCATGCTTCTGACGTGTCTGTAGAACATTTCCAGTGTGTTAATCCATCCTTCGAAGCGACCAGTTGACATCTGAGTGGCGCTCAGGATAATCAGCAAGCCTTGAGAAGCCTGGGGAACACCTGCTGCAGTTCGGGGCATCATATTTACTGCCTGCTGTAAAACTGTCAATGTCTGAGAAATTTCAGTTTCGAATTTTTTTTTTTCTGACTGAATTTGTTTGTTGACCGTATGTAAATTCTCTACCGCAGCTTCGGCTTGGGTTATCACATTGAACAATTGGCCTCGGAGAATATTATCCCAGGGTAGCTGTGCTTCAATTCTGCTGATTGCACTGCACACCTGTACACCAACGTCAGCCAATTAGCTTGAAAACGGCCAAAACCGAATACATGTACACGTGTGACAAATCATGTTATCAACTAACAGTGACACAAGTCACAAGAAAATTAGTTATTTCCTGAAAATACCATTGAGAATGTGGAATCTATAAAGATACATATACAAAAATATATTACATTTGCGTAGTGAGAATACATTAGGTATATTAATTAATTATATCCTCACTTACCAGAAATACCAGCAGCAGCGAGCGAGACATGGTGGATAATTTAATTTTGATTCGACGAAATGTTGACGAGTGTGTACCTCTGTAGCCACACAATAATGTAACAATGTTTATTTCAGTAGAAATACACTAGCGATAAATGTCGTATTTGGTGCGGTTATTGTCGCTGCTGGATCCGCACTACGTACTTTCGCCATATTGAAAAATATCAATTGACATCTTAAACGTAAATCAACCATAATAGCAGCCGTTATACAGGCTATCACAAACCAGTAGCCTAATAAGCATGCCAAATTATCGTTGCGGCTTCACATGATAGATATAGATATCGACGGCTCCACATGATAGCTGGTCGCTAGCATGTAGATGAGAGATAGAGATAATATTAACCTGGCTGTTCGTATCTATGAGTTGTCTCATTAAGATGCCTGCTGTTGGGGTCAGGTAACCAGGGAAATCTTATTGTATCAGGGAAGTGTTAACTGTGTTTAAGTAGAAGCTAGCAGAAACGGACAAACTGAGGCTTTGAATGCGAAATTGTAACTCAATCAAAAGTATAATAATTTAATATATATTCAAATTATGTATATGCATATATAGGAATAGGAATTTGAAGCAGTAACTTCATCGAACACTGTCTGAATATATCTGAGTACTATATTTGAATAATATATTTTGAGTAGTATATTTTGAGAAATCAATTTTAAGTAATACAACGTTTTCGCCTCACGGCTTCTTCAGCTACCAGAGTAAATTCTAATAAACGACCGAATTGCTCAATGATAACCTGGAATGATAATAAATACAAGTGCATTGTCATAACTGAATCTCTTAACACAGAACAAATTCACAAGCATAATGGCGTACTTGCTGGCGATGCGGTGAGCACAAGGAACGTGGCTGTGTTAAGGGCTCAATTTATAGGTTTGCTCTGGTGTACACGCTAGTACTGATCACATACACGAGAGGGAGCGACTAGTTGCCACGTCAAGTCACGTGTGACGTGTTGCAACGTGTTGCAGCGTGTTGCAGCGTGTTGCAGCGTGAATGTTGCACAAGCAAAATACTTCTTGTTGAGTTTTTGTGTTGTTTTTTTCTAATGTAATTTTAAAGCAAACATATTATCACATTGTCTGTATATTTATAAAGCGCATATAAAAAGATATTTTTGTTGTGTGTACTTGTTGGGTGATTGTGTGTGAGAGAGAGTGTGTGTGTGTGTTAGTGTTACTGATTGTGTGTGAGAGAGAGTGTGTGTGTGTGTTAGTGTTAGTGTTACTGATTGTGTGTGTGAGAGTATGTGTGTGTGTGTGTGTTAGTGTTAGTGTTACTGATTGTGTGTGTGAGAGAGTGTGTGTGTGTGTTAGTGTTAGTGTTACTGATTGTGTGAGGTTTTGCCTTTATGAGCTTGTGTGTGTGAGAGAGAGTGTGTGTGTGTGCCCCTGTAGGTGACGATGTGAGCGTGGCTGTGTGTCGTGTCGTGTCTTGTAGACGTGCGTGACACAGTGATGACGTGAGACAGTGATGACGTGACACAGTGATGACGTGATACAGTGATGACGTGAGACAGTGATGACGTGAGACAGTGATGACGTGATACAGTGATGACGTGAGACAGTGATGACGTGAGACAGTGATGACGTGAGACAGTGATGACGTGAGACAGTGATGACGTGAGACAGTGATGACGTGAGACAGTGATGACGTGACACAGTGATGACGTGACACAGTGATGACGTGACACAGTGATGACGTGAGCCAGTGATGACTTGAGACAGTGATGACGTGAAACAGTGATGACGTGACACAGTGATGACGTGAGACAGTGATGACGTGAGACAGTGATGACGTGATACAGTGATGACGTGAGACAGTGATGACGTGAGACAGTGATGACGTGAGACAGTGATGACGTGAGACAGTGATGACTTGAGACAGTGATGACGTGAGACAGTGATGACGTGAGACAGTGATGACGTGAGACAGTGATGACGTGACACAGTGATGACGTGACACAGTGATGACGTGACACAGTGATGACGTGACACAGTGATGACGTGACACAGTGATGACGTGAGACAGTGATGACGTGACACAGTGATGACGTGAGACAGTGATGACGTGAGACAGTGATGACGTGAGACAGTGATGACGTGAGACAGTGATGACGTGAGACAGTGATGACGTGACACAGTGATGACGTGACACAGTGATGACGTGACACAGTGATGACGTGACACAGTGATGACGTGACACAGTGATGACGTGAGACAGTGATGACGTGACACAGTGATGACGTGAGACAGTGATGACGTGAGACAGTGATGACGTGAGACAGTGATGACGTGAGACAGTGATGACGTGACACAGTGATGACGTGGGACAGTGATGACGTGAGACAGTGATGACGTGAGACAGTGATGACGTGACACAGTGATGACGTGAGACAGTGATGACGTGAGATAGTGATGACGTGAAACAGTGATGACGTGAGACAGTGATGACGTGAGACAGTGATGACGTGAGACAGTGATGACGTGAGACAGTGATGACGTGAAACAGTGATGACGTGAGACAGTGATGACGTGAGACAGTGATGACTTGAGAAAGTGATGACGTGAAACAGTGATGACGTGACACAGTGATGACGTGAGACAGTGATGACGTGAGACAGTGATGACGTGACACAGTGATGACGTGAGACAGTGATGACGTGAGACAGTGATGATGTGAGACAGTGATGACGTGAGACAGTGATGACGTGAGACAGTGATGACGTGAGACAGTGATGACGTGACACAGTGATGACGTGAGACAGTGATGACGTGAGACAGTGATGACGTGACACAGTGATGACGTGACACAGTGATGACGTGAGACAGTGATGACGTGAGACAGTGATGACGTGAGACAGTGATGACGTGAGACAGTGATGACGTGAGACAGTGATGACGTGACACAGTGATGACGTGAGACAGTGATGACGTGAGACAGTGATGACGTGACACAGTGATGACGTGAAACAGTGATGACGTGACACAGTGATGACGTGAGACAGTGATGACGTGAGACAGTGATGACGTGAGACAGTGATGACGTGAGACAGTGATGACGTGAGACAGTGATGACGTGACACAGTGATGACGTGAGACAGTGATGACGTGACACAGTGATGACGTGAGACAGTGATGACGTGAGACAGTGATGACGTGACACAGTGATGACGTGAGACAGTGATGACGTGAGACAGTGATGACGTGACACAGTGATGACGTGAGACAGTGATGACGTGACACAGTGATGACGTGAGACAGTGATGACGTGAGACAGTGATGATGTGAGACAGTGATGACGTGAGACAGTGATGACGTGAGACAGTGATGACGTGAGACAGTGATGACGTGACACAGTGATGACGTGAGACAGTGATGACGTGAGACAGTGGTGACGTGACACAGTGATGACGTGACACAGTGATGACGTGAGACAGTGATGACGTGAGACAGTGATGACGTGAGACAGTGATGACGTGAGACAGTGATGACGTGAGACAGTGATGACGTGACACAGTGATGACGTGAGACAGTGATGACGTGAGACAGTGATGACGTGACACAGTGATGACGTGAGACAGTGATGACGTGACACAGTGATGACGTGAGACAGTGATGACGTGAGACAGTGATGACGTGAGACAGTGATGACGTGAGACAGTGATGACGTGACACAGTGATGACGTGGGACAGTGATGACGTGAGACAGTGATGACGTGAGACAGTGATGACGTGACACAGTGATGACGTGAGACAGTGATGACGTGAGATAGTGATGACGTGAAACAGTGATGACGTGAGACAGTGATGACGTGAGACAGTGATGACGTGAGACAGTGATGACGTGACACAGTGATGACGTGAGACAGTGATGACGTGACACAGTGATGACGTGAGACAGTGATGACGTGAGACAGTGATGACGTGACACAGTGATGACGTGAGACAGTGATGACGTGAGACAGTGATGACGTGACACAGTGATGACGTGAGACAGTGATGACGTGAGACAGTGATGACGTGAGACAGTGATTCTGTCTGTAACTACAGTTATATTTATATGTCTGTTACAGTGTCTTTACACAGTGGAGCGGACATTACCATTGCACGCGTTTTAACATGGACATTGTGTTGTGGTAATTAAAAACGACACACAATCTCCTGCCAACTTTCTCCCAAAGTATATTTATACATACATACATACACTCATATGAATACATGGATAAAAACAAGAAAGAACCATAAAACCAATAAACCTCAAAATATTATAATTAAGCACCAGTATATAACACAATATAGTGCTGCATAACTAGAAAACTGAATTAATTGTGCTCGCGGGAGAGATAGAGAGAGAGGTGTGGAAACGTAGCCAATTAACTGGGCAGCGGGGCAATTAATTGGACAGCAGTATCTTGACGGCGTCCGCAATGTCCTGCTTAGCCTGGTCCACTTCCTGTTGCAGATGTGCGGGTATGTAGGTTTTACCCAGGACTTCATTCAGATTATTTCTGCACAACATCAGCTGGGGTAACTGTGGTGCCTGGGAATTGTACTGCATTATTTGATCGATAAGAGCACGCAGGTCCAAAACAAATCCACGGAACACGCGGAGCGAAGATATCCAGTTTATGTACTGTTGAAAAGTCAGGTGTGTAGTGCTCACTATGACCAGTACAGCTTGAGCAGACTGTGGGCTACCGGCAGCGGTGTGCGGCATTGCCTGCATGGAGTGTTGCAGAACGTGCATGGTCTCCTGCTGTTGAGCATCAAAGAAGGCTTTCTGTTCGTGTACGTGATGGTCGGCCCACTGCAGGTTTTCTATGATACCGCTGGCTGTGGCGACTATATCAAGGAATCCAGTATTGGCCATCTCTATCACGTCGGAGGGTTGCGACTGCACTTTACTGCTTGCAATATACACCTGCACATCAACCAGGTGAACCACTCTCACACACAGCTTTCGGACACAACAAAGACACCACAACCACCATATACAAACAATACATCCGACCCGTGATAGAATATGCTAGCCCTGCATAGGCTAGCAATCTCGCAACATGCCACACAAACACACTTCAAACACTTCAAAACACCGCACTCAGAACAATCACAGGATGCACAGCCACCACACCAGTAGACCACCTCCATCACGAAAATAAAATCCTCAAACTGACACACCACCTATACATGAGAGGCACACAAACACTCGCAGCAGCAGTCACCAACACAGCACATCCTCTACATCACCTCACAACACAAGACAACACAGACAGAAGCATAAAAACAACACCAAGCACACTTTACCACAGACAAATTTTCACATCACTTCCACCAGCTCCCCCACGCACATCAATCAAGAAACACATACACACAGAGATCGCAAGGAAAGCCATACACTCACTACAACAAAATACACTCCTACAAAGACACCCACCGGACACACACAAGTCAGAAAACACACTCACACGCGAATACAAGGTGCATCTGGCCAGGTTGAGATGCGGTCATCATCCTGCCCTTCTGTCATATCAGAAAAGGTTGAATAACTCAATCGATGACACCTGTCCAGATTGCAATTCAGCACCACACACCATCGCACACATCATGGAACACTGCACAGCATACACACAACTCAGACGACAACACAAAATCTTTTCCATCAGGGACCTGTGGAACAACCCGGTCGGTGCCGTGTCTTTCCTCAGGAGCTCGAGGCTGCTCGGCCAGACAACCTGAGGAACGTCAACAACAACAACAACAGCAACAACAACAATGTATTTGTATAGCGCTCACATAGAAACAAGTGCGAAATAGACAACAATGAAAAACAACAGTACACGATATCAAGATGTGAGAAGCAGGACCAAACATATCTACTGGGGCGTAATTTCGCTAGCTCCGCGGACGCCCCATGTACCAGAAGCGCCCAAAAACTATACATAGCTAAGCTATAGATATACATATAGATAGCAAAAGCTATAGATAGAAAGCTATATATGTTATATATATATATATACTATGGTTTGAGAACAAATGAGCTTAGTTAGTATATGACCACATGCACACACACACACACATATATATATTTTGGAAGGAGGCCATTATGTATGCACGATTTGTTGAAATCAACAGCAATCTGGGCACTGTTGTGCTGGTACGAGAGCTTCTCTATGCTGCGCACGATTTTTCTGTGTTCAGGAGACAACACACTCAGTTGTTCACTGAAGTTTATTCCTCGAGGTACCTTTCGGCTATCACTAGCCATCGTCAGGAGAAGTAGATATAACACAATACAAAACAAAATACACAATACCAAACAGTCCACGATAAACGGTGTTTATATACAAGGTGAGACAATATATCACTCATGTGCCAATGTGGCACCTACATAATGACACCTACATAATGACTGACAATGAAATACATACAAATATGTAAATATGTACATATAAATATGTACATATGACATACATACATATGACACATACATATGACATACATATGACATATACATATAAATATGTACATATATTTATATGCATATAATGCATATAAATATGTACATAATGAATGACACCTACATAATGACTGATAATGATAAGGGTGTCATTATGTAGGTGCCACATTGGCACATGAGTGATATATTGTCTCACCTTGTATATAAACACCGTTTATCGTGGACTGTTTGGTATTGTGTATTTTGTTTTGTATTGTCTTATATCTACTTCTCCTGACGATGGCTAGTGATAGACGAAAGGTACCTCGAGGAATAAACTTCAGTGAAAAACTGAGTGTGTTGTCTCCTGAACACAGAAAAATCGTGCGCAGCATAGAGAAGCTCTCGTACCAGCACAACAGTGCCCAGATTGCTGTTGATTTCAACAAATCGTGCATATATATATATATATATATATATATATATATATATATATATATATATCTACTAGCATTAAAACCCGCCCGTTGTGCGGAGGAATTCAGAACTCTGACACAAAACAATGAAAAATGACTAATTTTTTTATCATAATTTTTTCAAAATATATTTATAACTCAACATCACCATCTAGCATTAAAACCCGCCCTTTGTGCAGAACAATAAATAAAGTAAAATAAAAATTGAATAAATAAAAAATGATTAGAAATTAAAAAGAAAAAGTAAACACATAAAAAGTCTTAACCAATAGAAAAGTCTAAATGTGAATGTTTTTATTTCAGATGTGGCAAAATATTTTCCCTCGAACTGCCTCGTATTTAAACCCGCGCGTCGTGCGGAACTATAAATAGAATATAATGAATCAAAAAGCAAAAAGCTTATCCAATAGAAAAATATATATTTGTAAATTCTTGTTTTAATTATTGACGAAGTTTTTTTCCTCAACACTGCTCAAGCTCACACCCATCCTTCGTGTGTAGTAATTCAGAAGTGTAACACTATCAAAACAATGAAACCTTCTGTTATCTCTATAATTCCAGATTTATGCGTCCGCTAAAACAGCATATTCATATAGTTGGCATTGCATGATATTACAACCCATATCCTTATGCAACTTGAGTAGTTAACTTTTTTCCCAGTAGTATTTTACCTGCCCGTCGGGCGAAACAAGTCATGTGTAAATATTGAGGACAATAAAGCCTTTCTATTCAGTATAGTGTAGCATTAATTAAACTGTACCCAATAAAACCACACCATCCATGCTTGGAGCTGATATGATGCATTATTAATTGTGATTGGGCTTCAGTGAAATTTAATCGGTGTATATTCCTGTGTAATCGCAAGTGCGCATAATAGCTGTCAAATTGCTAATATTTGCTTTTGACTTTACACCGCCGTAAGTTCGTTCAGATACACTTTGGAAAATTACAAATTATACCGTATTGTAGAAAACAAGATTTCTAGCACGATGGTGTAATGTAATTTTATGTGTTACAAACAGTTACTGAGAAATAGTAGAAAAAAGAATTAATTTCAGTCGCCCGGTGTTCGGGTGCAATTTTGGATGTATTTGAGAATTTCGCCAATTTTACACGTTTTTTTGTATCATTTGTGTATATAAATTATAGCTTATCTTGTAGAACACAAAATTATCTACACAGTAGTATATTCCTGTGTAATCGCAAGGGCGCATAATAGCTGTCAAATTGGCAGCATGACATTTCGACTTTACACCGCCGTAACGTCCTTTAGATACATTTTGGAAAATTAAAACTTATACCGTATTGTAGAAAACAAAATTTCTAGCACAATGGTATAATTTATTTTAATGTGTGGCAAATATTTTCTGAGAAATAGGTAGAAAAATGAAGTAATTTTAGTCACCCGGCGTTCAAGTGTAATTTTGGATGTATTTGAGAATTTTGCCAATTTTACACGTTTTTCGTGTCATTTGCGGGCATAAATGATAACTTTTCTTGTAGAACACAAAATTATTTACACAATAGTATAATTTTTTTCAGGTGTACCATTGCTGGTTTAGAAGGAGTAGTCTTCAGACTAGGAGTCAGTCAGTCTTCTTTTCACAAGACAAGGAGTCAGGGTTTTTTTGGTGTGGTTTTGGCTGCTTTGCTTTTCCGTTTTTGTGTATGTATGTTTTTTGTCGAATGTTCAAATTATGTGGTTGGATTAATTGTGAATTTCTTGAATATGCTGCGTTTAATTAAAGTTGAATATGCTGAATATGAATATGCTGAATATGAATATGCTGAGTATGAATATGCTGAATATGAATATGCTGAATATGAATATGCTGAATATGAATATGCTGAATATGAATATGCTGAATATGAATATGCTGAATATGAATATGCTGAATATGAATATGCTGAATATGAATATGCTGAATATGAATATGCTGAATATGAATATGCTGGATATGATTATGCTGGATATGAATATGATGGATATGAATATGCTGAATATGAATATGCTGAATATGAATATGCTGAATGTGAATATGCTGAACATGAATATGCTGAACATGAATATGCTGAATATGAATATGCCGAATACGAATATGCTGAATATGGATATGTTGAATATGAATATGTTGAATATGAATATGCTGAATATGAATATGCTGAATATGAATATGCTGAATATGAATATGCTGAATATGAATATACTGAATATGAATATGCTGAATATACTTGAATATGCTGTTTTCGATTTATTTTTCCCCAAGGTTCCGTCCTTGGCCCACTATTATTTAATCTGTATATGTCTTCTCTTTGCCCTGTTCTTCGAAAACATTCCATTACTTTCAAAATATATGCCGATGACATCCAATTCCTCATTCCTATCACTCCTGATACTCCCTCCTTTCTCTCTGATATACTTTCTGAAATTTCCTCATGGGCCGCCTCTCGGCAGCTGTACTTGAATACTTCTAAGTCTGAGTTCATCGTCCTCCATCCACCCCGTATTTCACGTCCTCTTCTCCAATTTCCTATCTCAACTTCTGTTTGCAATCTCGGCTCTATCTTTGTCTCTTCGCTCTCCTGCTTTGACAATATCGTTTCTGTCGCTCGCACTTGTCGTCTTATTCTGCGCTCTCTCTACCCCATACGTCCCTATCTTGATAAAAATTCCACCATCACTCTTGTTCATAGTCTGATTTTTCCCAGGTTAGACTACTGCAACTCGCTTTACTTTAGTGCTCCTCGTTCTCATCTCTTATTCCTTCAGCGTGTGATCAACCAATCTTGTCGATTTGTCTTTCATTCTACCTTTTCTCGCAACACGTCTCACCTTCTTTTTCAAGTCCACTGGCTTCCTATCATCCCACGAATTCATTTTTGTCTTTGCTGTCTAATTTACAAGCTTCTGCATGATCCTCACCAACCTTCTTATCTTGCTAATATTTTGTCTCCCACTGACTCACACTCTTCTCGTCGCCCTCTTCCTCTCGCTTGTCCTCGTGCATCTAACGAATCTTCCTGGTCCCCTGAACCGTTCTTATTTCACGCCCCTCGCTTGTATAATTATCTTCCCTCTCATATCACCCGCGCCTCTACATTTTGGTCATTCCGCCGTCGGCTTCGCCTGTACCTTTTTGACGTTTCATTTGATCCCGTCTCTCACTCCCTCTCTCCTTTCGCCTCTCTGTGATATTGTTTCAACTATTTCTCCGTTTCATGATTGTTTCAATTCTTCTCGTTGTCATATTTTTCCCTGTCTTGAGCACAGTTACTGCTTCTTTTCCTTCCTTGCTGCTTTATTTATTCTATTGTGAATGTTCTCTGTAATAATTTTCTGTCGATTTTATTGTTCGAACATACCACTTCATTTTTTGGAACTGTGCCCTGTGTGCTTGTGCTTGTTATTTACCCATTTTGGTTGTTTTGTGACTTCTCTCTCTTTTACCTGCTCTTTACTCCCATATTCTTTACAATTGTCGTTTTATCTCAATTGATGTCTTCCGTTTTTCGCGCTTGTGTTTTACCGGCGCTATAGCAAATACACGTTGTTGTTGTTGTCGTTGTTGTTTATTTTCTGTATGCCTATTTTAAGACTTATAATCTGAAAACGATTTTATGCTAACAAACTAATTGTAAATAAAAATATAAGTATATTTTTAACGTTTTATTTCAAACGCGCAATTTCAGTCCAAATTATAGGGCTGTATTTTTTATTACGAGCGAGCGAAGCGAGCAAGTTCATACTTGGTGTTCCTAGAAAAATGAGTATGAGCGGCCCGCCGGCCGTGGTCACGCTTTTCAGAGGCTTGTATCTCTGGAGCCATAAGTCCGATTAACATGCATTTTTTGTTGGGTAGCCTCATTCTTCTTGCCGCGGATGAAGCCAAGTTGAATCATGTCAGTGCCCACTGTGGCACGTGGCACGTCCCAAATGCCCTCCAACCTTTACGAAAAACAGTTTTTACCGTTTTTCAGAGGCATATATCTCTGATACCATTAGTCCGATTAACATGCGTTTATTTTGGGTAGCCCAATCCTTCTTGCCGCAAATGAGATTATGCCGAATCATGTCAGTGCCCAGTGAGGCACGTGGCACGTGCCATATTCCCTCTTATAATTTAGCAAAAAACTTTTCCGATGCTTTTTGAGAGTCTTATATCTCTGGAATCGTAAGCCCGATTAACAAGCGGTTTTCTTTGTTCGCGCTCGCTCGTTCATTGCCGAACACGGCGCCTTACTGGTGGAAATACTTTCATGAGGAGAAATAATTCCTACTAGAAATATAGTATAAAATCAAGACAGAAACTGAAAAAAACACTTTGTTTTTCTGTGCATGGTTGTTTTTCTCAAAATACATGGCGCATTACGAGACACAAAGACCAGTCACGCGACAAACAACTCGTTGCGCCCCCTAGTGAATGGAATCAACACTAGTGTAAAAATAGTCAGCGACGCGGGTTCATTTCAGGGGCGGTACAAGACCTGCCGTTGAATTGTCGTTATATCTGAGTAGATTTTCTCAATATGATATTTCATATCAGCTGTTTTAATCTCGAATAATTATGAGCTGAATGAAGGCAAGATCGATTGAAAATAATTATCTTCTCAGAGTAGGCGACTGGAAGCATGCTCTGATATAACGGGGTTTGTCTCTTCAGCTCTATCGATAGCTATTCAGCTTGAAATTGCCGTGGTCCTGCTCAAAACACACATACGCACACACACGCACACAGACGCTTGCGACTAGAGATGCGACTTAAAAAACCGACGGTTCTTAAAAAAGAGAGTTTTTTTGACAAAAAACCGTGACCAAAAGAACATGTTCATTTGTTTTTTTTGAAGAGTCATGCACATAATTCAAATTATGGAAATGATATATTGGGGATTTTAAATGAATTATTTTGTATCAGCGCATGAGTTATGATGATGATGATACGTGTTTTATCAGGCCATGAGAAAAGGCATGAGCACGTTGTTGCAACAATATAATAACGAAAGACATGACGGGTAATAAATACAATACATACACTAATAAAAACACATTATTAATTATTAATGACTAGACGATACAAATACAATACAAGTATAACACCATACAATTGCACTACCCAATTAAATATTCTTAAATAAATTATGCCACACTTTCGCACTTGCAATCTTCAAGCAGACCGCAAGGGATTTGCCAGCGAAACTGCAGTCGTCTTCCAGCTGTTGGAGGTATGTTTTCGTGAGAGCACCTCCCACTCTGAGCGGCTCTGAGGCTTTTTTGGCGGGCGCACACACAAGGGCCAGTGGCGTATTCGGGTGGGTGACAGCGTGACGGAGCAGAGCGATGCGTAGACGGCGTATCATCTGGCTGACAGGTCGACTCGCAGATTTATTGTAGAGCACGTCGTTGGATACCAGCTGTGGGTAGCCGAGATTGCAGCAATACCGGAGCAATGCGCGATGACCGGCGTCGACTTCGCTAGACAAACTGCCAGACAACACCCATGTGTCGCTTGCGTACAACAGAACAGGCTCAACACATGCCCTGAACAGTTGTACTTTCTCCGATATTGCTGCTGATGATGCCCAAAATCCGTGGAGTTTCCGTGCAGCAATCCACGCCAGTGCTCTTCTTCGTCTGAACGCCGACCGACTGTCCTTCAGCTGACTGCCCAGATAGGCAAAGTCCTCGCAGACGTCAATGCGGTCTCCGTTCGAAGACAGAATGTTGTCAGATTTTTGCACACCCACTAACAGCACCTTGCACTTGGAGGCATTGAGCTGCAGACCCACAGACGCGGCGGCCGCCTCCAGTCTGGCCAGCTGTTTTTGAGCGTCGGCGATGTTGTCCGACAGCAGCGCCAGATCGTCGGCATAGGCCAGAGCTGCAAGCTTCACCGCAGGTCGCCGCTGACAGAGCCGCCTTCTCACAGTGAATGCCTGCTCCTGCCGGATGCTACACCTCATGATGTAGTCCATGACTACAACGAACAAGTACGGTGCGAGAGTGTCACCTTGTAGTACACCGCTTGACGTCTCAAACTGCTCGGTGTACACGCTGCCGACCCTGACCTGTGCTACGGTGTTGTTGTAGAGGCTCATTATGGCGCTGACCAGTTTGTTATCGACTCCGTAGGCGAGCAATATGGACTGCAATGACCCACGGTTTACTCGATCGAAGGCTTTGAAAAAGTCGACAAACACAACACACAGTGACTTTTTTCTCGTGCGACAGGTGACTATACAAACACGAAGTGTGCCAATTTTTTTAGACGTGCACCTGTGAGGTCTGAAACCCGCCTGGACATTCAGCAACCTTTCTTCTGGTATTCTCCTTATGCGCTGCAACAAGCCTCTGTTGCACAGCTTGGCTGCAGCACACATCAGAGAGATACCACGCTGGTCGCCGAGTGCTGTACTGCCTGGGTTCTTCGGTATGCACACTATGTGCGACGACAACCATTCCGATGGAGGATCAGCTCGCTGCACTACCGCGCTGATGTGTGGTAGGAGCAGAGACGCCAACTGCGGCAGTTTCCACACTTCTGACGGGATGCCATCTTTTCCGGACGACTTGCCTGTAGCCACTGTGCCGCACGCCCGCTTCAGCTCTGCGAGGTTGACCGCCATTGCTGTGCTGAGAACTAGCAGTGTGCTGTGTGGTGATATTGAACCGAATTCCAGCAAAGGAGAGCACACATTAGACATTTCAGTATTGAGGATGTCACTGAAGTGTGCTCGGACTTTGTTCAGGCGCTCACTGGGGTTCTCCGCATTGAAAAGTGAAGGGTGTTTGCTCTTCCGCCCCGTAATTGTGTTAATACACTGCCATGCCGCTGCATCCCTCCCATTCCCTCTGTGTCGCTGTATTTCGTTTACCACGCTGTCGATAAGCTCTTTACGCCGCCGCTCGTAAACTTCATGAAGAGAGTTTGAGTGGGAGACTGACCCTTGTTTGGTGCTGTGCAGTATTTTCACGCGCTCTGTCGATATGGCAGAGTCGTCCCACAGAGCGTTCCTGGGCCCTCGCGCGCAAGAGGGGAGGGTCACGTCGGCAGCATATAGGACCGACTTAGCGAGGCTGGTGTAGCTTCCGTCGCCCTGTCTTTGCTGATTGATTACAGCGCCGATAAACCTCCTGCGCGCTGCCGGTTTTCTCAGTGTTGACCACTGTATTTGACGCTGTTGTCTGTGTTTGACGCCCATCCACAGGCGCAGACTCAGTGAGCACAGTAGCATGGCGTGGTCCGATGGAATGCAGCGAGGACGAATTCGGGAGACTCTACGCAGTATGCGACACCATTGGCGCTGAACGAACACATAGTCCAGTCGAGCCCTGCGGCAATTGGGTCCGAAGAATGTCGGAATATGGCTTTGCCGTTGCCGCATGACTCCATTTGCAGCGATCAAGTCGTTGCTAGCCACGAAATAACTCACTGCGTCAGTGTGCGTTGATTTTGACTGCGGAAAGGCATGCTTGTTGTTGACTCCAGTTTGTAGGTCGGCGTTGAAGTCACCGACAACACAGGTGACATCGCGATTTGCACCGCCGGTCACAAACGTAGTCAGCACATTTATGCACTCTTCTGTTTCGTCCAGTGCGGCTGCACATGCGGTGGGCATATAACAATCTGCAATGCGCAATCTGTTGGCCTTCAGCTGGAATGTCGTTGTTGTGACTCGCGCGTGCGGATACTCGATGCTGAGGAGAGCTCGCCTGGCACGCGGCGACAACAATAAGCCAACACCACCTTGGCCTTGAGAGTTTGCAGTTGCAATCCAGAAAGTCCAGCCGTGAACGTTGACGGACGTGGCTGGTGCCTTCACAGTTCGTCTGTGCTCCTGAACGGCTATGATGTCAATGTTCAAATCTATAGCTAATTTACATAATTCATTAAGACGACAATTTTCCCTCAAAGTCCTCGTATTAAATGCTGCAACGTTTAGAGCGGGGGCCCTGAGGGCCTCACGGTTCCGGCTGGCACACCGCGAGTCCGTCGTGTGTGTCCACTGAATGGATCGCTTCCGCCCATGCGGCCGCGAACGCTTACCACGGTGAGCTGTCAGACCCATCACTAAACACACACGGAGCCGCAGTCACGGCCAGCACCGAAAAACACGTGTTCACAGTACGGCTGCGCGCACACGACTCTTGAGTTATACATGCTATTAGTGACCCTATCAAATTGGATTATCATTAATTATGCACAATATAATTGTTATAATGTGTCTGAAAGCCCTAATATCATTGCTTGCACAGTACTGTGCGGCAATTCTATTGAGTAAGACACTTGAGAGTTTTCATTTTCTTTTTTAATTTGGAATATTTTTTATGAATATCAATTTTTATCAATACTAATTCCATTTTATGAATTCCTCCGCACAACGGGCGGGTTTTAATGCTATTATATATATATATATATATATATATATATATATATATATATATATATATATATATATAGCTGATTTTAACACGTATATTTATGGGGATGCCTAAAAGACACAGTTCACGCACTGAAGCCTGCAGCACTCAGTCAGTAGTTGAGTACAGGCATTCAACGTGAATGTACGAATAATTTCATTGTGTTTCGAGTCTACCGCAAAACGGACAGCAATTCGAGAACACACGCAAAATATAATAATATTTTCAAGCTCTCTTACATGTTGAAAAGTATTTATGATTAGAATGAACGCCCAGTTAACAAGTATATATATATATATTGTGTATACTATTTATAGCATCGATGTATAATATATGTGAGTTGGCTTATATCGTATTTAATTTATGTACACATAGGACAGCCAGGCTTTAAATCGGTTTTGTATCCTAGCAAATTCTGTTGAGTGTGAAAAGTTCAGAAGCTGAAAAAGACCGCAATTTTACAAACAGTCCAATACATGATTGCATGTTTCGTTTCACACGAATTTATTTGCAAAACATATTCATTCTTTTTTCGAAAGCGTCAAAGTTTCAAATTTGACATGTGTAGAATATTTTTTTGACAATAGCCCAGAGCACTCTCTGCGAAAAATGGTCTAACCAAAAAATAAGGTAGACGTGCAGCTTTGTCTGGCCACAAACCAGATCCAAAGCTGCATACCCCCAATTCGGCCTTGATATCCTAAACCAACTACACATTATGGACAGATTACATAAGAGGGTAAAGAAGAAGCAAAATGATGAAATAATTTGGGACCAGAAGATGCACGTAGCAGTAAGTTATAATGCTTGTATTGTCTAGTACCTCACACACAAACTCAACCCGACACAAACTCAACCCTAAGCTAGTGATCATTTTTGACGTATAAGAGGAGGTACGCATTCTTCGTCCTCACGCTTGACTCGCTGATGAGGGACACGATGAGGCCGAATCCGCGGGATGAGGCTGAATCCGCGGGATAAGGCCGAATCCGCGGGATGAGGGGCGAATCCGCGGGATCGGGATGAGGCTGAATCCGCGGGATCGGGATGAGGCCGAATCCGCGGGATCGGGATGAGGCCGAATCCGCGGGATCGGGATGAGGCCGAATCCGCGGGATCGGGATGAGGCCGAATCCGCGGGATGAGGCTAAATCCGCGGGATGAGGCCGAATCCGCGGGATGAGGCCGAATCCGCGGGATGAGGCCGGCGGGGGGAGATGACTGTCTCTTTTAAATTTCTTTTGGCTTTTCCTTCTTCGAAGATTTCTTTTGAAGATTGTCGTTAATGCGAGATGCGAGCTGCCGCCGACAAAACGAAAATCGGCAGCGTTTGGCGGAAAACGGGAACGACGGAAAATCCTTCGACAAACAAACAAAACAAGTCCTCAAACAGACAAAAATGACCTCAATTACCTTGAAAATGACCTCGGAGATCAACAAAATTAAGTCTATGACCTTCTTGCATCCATTTTACACCTAGGGACCAAGTTTCATCCAAATCGGTCCAGTGGTTTAGAAAGAGATTCGGTAAACAGACACAAAAAACCTCAATGACCTTGAAAATGGCCTCGGAAGTCATCAAAACCTAGCCTATGACCTTCTTGCATCCATTTTACCGCTAGGGACTAAGTCAAAATCATCAAAATCAAACATCAAAATCGGTCCAGTGGCTTAAGAGGAGATATGGTAAACATACACAAATGATCTCAATGACCTTGAAAATGACCTCGGAGGTCAACAAAACCCAACCTATGACCTTCTTGCATCCATTTTACCCCTAGGCACAAAGTTGAATTAAAATTGGTCCAATGGCTTAGGAAGAGATAGGATAAAAACAGACATTTAGAAAATTTGCAATCAGTGCAGGGCAAAAAACCATCAATTTGGACCTTCGGGCCGAATTGGAAAATGCTGTAGTTGTTTCTGTTTGTCGCTTCTCGCAAACAGCGCGTGTTGCTCAACGGTAGAACGTCACAGGGGTCCGATGTAACCAGCCGAGTGCCGGAGGGATCCATACTGAGTCCGTACTGAGTCCGTACTGAGTCCGCTCCTGTTGGCTTGGAAATACCTGGAAAAAACATCAAAACAACTGTGTGTGGAAGTCATGTGCTTGGCACATGTGTGCAGCTGCAGTTTGCAAAATTCACGTGCCAAGCACATGACTTCCACACACAGTTGTTTTGATGTTTTTTCCAGGTATTTCTAAGCCACCGCGTCTAAAAATAGAACCTTTTGTGGCGTAGTGTAAAAACACAGCACATTTATATATACAGAAAACACCTATTTTACATGAATATATTATATGTCAGCTGTTTTTGTTGTAGTCACTTTAGGGCACACATGGAATAATGAGGTTTCAAATTGGTTTCGTTTCTGGTGCTCAAAAAGGTATATACACACGTTAATGAATATATAAATAAATATAAAAAACAACCAAGGTCGTGCTCGAAAATGTTTTTGCTCAAACACAAGTTTTCATCGGCAAAGAGTTTCAGTAACAATTGCATCGCCAAATGGCTGCTGTAAATAATTGAGCGAAAACATTGTGATTAGCGCAGCTGATTTGTTCATGGCTTAGACCCATAAAGAGTCTTAACCAATAGAAAAGTCTAAATGTGAATGTTTTTATTTTAGATGTGGCAAAATATTTTCCCTCGAACTGCCTCGTATTTAAACTCGCCGTGGAACCAATGAAAACCTGTAGAACAGAACATTTTCTACACAGTGGTATAATTTTTATAGTTGTACCATTGCTGGTTTAGAAGGAGTAGTCTTCAGACTAGGAGTCAGTCAGTCTTCTTTTCACAAGACAAGGAGTCAGTCTTCTTTTCACCGCTATAACTTTTTTGGGTTTCATTTTTAAAATTTAAAATTTAGTGTTAAGTGTAGACAAGAAAATTTCCAACGTGATGGTACAAATTGTTAGCGAGTACGCCAAGTGGTGGCCGAGTATTAGCTGATAGAAAATGGACCAAGGAGGGTGGGACACACAGACACACAGACACACAGACAAACACACAGATGTTCTCTTTAATTTCTTTAATTTTAGAAATTTATCAACGCATGATATTGTCAATAAATGTTGCAATTTGTAAACTAATTTTGCTTGCAATAAAATGTAAAATGAGAAAATTAAACAAATTTGACATTATTATGTATGCATTTATTTTCATGTAATGCAATGTAAATATTAATAGGATTACAATTGAAAAAAACGTGCTTACTTGACAGTAACACCGCTACAAATGAACCTCAAGTCTTACTGCCTAATTCAGGTAAGTGAAAAATTATTATAATTTATATATTTAATTTCAGACACTTTGTGCTTCAACACTCTTAAACCAGCCCGTTATGGACTCCGTGGTGTGGTGGTAGTACACCCGCCTCACAAGCGGGAAGACCGTGGCGTGGTGGTAGTACACCCGCCTCACAAGCGGGAGGACCGTGGTGTGGTGGTAGTACACCCGCCTCACAAGCGGGAGGACCGTGGTGTAGTGGTAGTACACCCGCCTCACAAGCGGGAGGTCTGTGGTTCAAAACCCGGCGGAGGAGAATTTCTTTGGGTGAATTCTACAATCCCACAGCCCCTGTCCACCCAGCAGTAAATGATGGTACCAGATATCAGTCATGTGTTGTGTCATGCATTCTGGGGAGGTGACCCTCTCTAATACGTCTTCCGTCCTTGTGGCGCCATAGTGTGGAGAGGGTTGGTTCTGCGGTTACAGCGAGCTGCACGGGACACACCTGTGTGTGTTCACACCTGTGTGTGAAGCACTTATCTAGAATCTTTTGATCTTTTAGATCCTTTTAGTGTTTGCTTTAGTCTGCTATGGGCGAATTAATTATTTGTCACAAATTTAATTGTATTCAGCAATTGTAAGAGCATATATATAACATGCGCGTGATTATGTTTATGTATAATTTATTTTGCTAATTAGAAACAACATAATATACCGTATATTTTTCCAAAAGTATATATACGAGACAGAAACACACAAATATATACAAAGAAACAGAAATAGAAACAGAAACACAGAAACAGAAGCACAGAAACTCGTACAAAAAGTTCAGTTTCAACGGTCAGTGAGTGTGGACGCGTGTGCGTTGCTCCCGTGATTTAGCGATATTGTTCTCATACTACTTCACTTTGAAACTTTTCATCATAATTTCTGATTAGTTATATCAAGTGTAACGGCAATGGTCGCAACTGGAGAATTGAGAAACGCCATGGCTGAATGCCTTAGAAATGAAGACATCCTTAGAGTGATAAAAGAAACTATCGTGGAGCCAGCAATTCGTGCAGCAGTCTCGGAAGCACTGGCAGGAAAGCAAGAAGAGATTGAAGAACTGAAGAAAGAGCTGAAAGAAACAAAACGTCTGATCAACCAGATTGACCAAAAATCAAGAACAAAAAACGTGTGTGTGTCAGGTGTGAAGGAGGACCCTAATGAAGACTCAATTGAAGTCGTGAAGAAAATAGCCGATGATATGAACATCAGTATTTCATCAGCTGACATAGAGAAAGTTCACCGCATTGGCAAGACCCAGAGCGATAAGCCAAGACCACTTCTGATCAAATTTGAAAAAATGACTGTGCGAAACAAGTTCTTTGGCTCGAGAAAAACGTTGAAAAATCCCCGCTGCAAAAACATCTACGTGAATGATCATCTCACTCAAGAAAATTCCAAGCTCTTGTTTGAAGTGAGGAAAATGAAGAGAGAGGGAAAAATTCACAGTGTATGGACTGATCTCGGTCAGATCAAAATTCGGATCTCAGAAAATGCCCGAGCTGTGCACGTCCACTCCATGGAAGATGTTATTCGACAGACAGGTCCATCTGGTTAGCTGCCATCTGAACATTCTACCCAGCTGCCAGCTCGCTCCAACTCAGCAACTGCACGGCAATGTGCTGGCCGAAGCAACAACTTTCAAAAATCACGAAAATACGCTGTGCGAGGCAACAAGGTACTATGAAAATACAGCAATGCCAAGTGAATGCCGACAAACGGAGGTGTTTTGGTGAGCCATGTTTTTGTTGTTGTTGTTGTGAAGGCTTGCCGTGTTAATTGTAAAGCCAATTCAATTCAATTTATTCATTCAGTTCAATCTACCACATTCCACACAATTCCTCCCGCTTGTTAAATCGATAACGCCAAAACAGTTTAAATTACACTACACATAAATCAACAACTCCCGTGCTAAACATCACAGCGGCACCTCTTAATAATACTAATTACAGCAACACTTGTGTATTTTTGTCTTTTTCGCATTGTGTATCTTAGAATGCACACTTTCATAAATGGATTAATGTTCAACTTCCATTATCAGTATTTTCATTTTCAATGAAGTCAGTCTTATCAATGTTGGTTGAATGATAAAATCACGTTTTATCTCAATTCATAATCAGCAATTTTGTCTTGCCGTTACACTTTTTCATGATGTACCAATGTTAATTTCACCCTGTACATAGCTCAGGATATGATCGGTGTAAAAGATGATCAGCACTTTCTCCACCAGGAAGAGTTTTTCAATAACATGCAAACAAACTGTGATGAGTACACAGAAGCGAAATTTAATTCTTCTTTCACCAATGACAACTTACTGAAAATGCTGCATGTCAACGCTCAAAGTCTAAAGAAAAATTTCTGCCAATTGACCACTACCTTAGAGATTATAGAGCACAAATTTGATGTCATAGGAATCTCAGAAACGTGGTTCAACCCAGGTTTGAGCATCGACTACTTCAAACTGGATAATTATGATATGTTCTGTACATCACGTGAGCACAAAAGAGGTGGCGGTGTTCTTCTTTACGTCAGGTCTAGCTTAAAAGCTTCCAAAATTATCGCTAAATCCAATGTAGTTGAAGACGTATGTGAAATAATAACAGTGGAAGTCACGCTCAACAACAATCAAATGTTATTTTCATGTATTTACAAATCTCCGAATTCATCAATTGACGTATTTGTGGATGATCTCAGCAATCTGTTGGACATTAACAACAATAAAACTTGGTTTGTCATGGGTGATTTCAATATCAATATGTTACAGACAGAATTGCAGCAAACAGGAAAAATACTAGATAACGTCTATAGTCACGGTTTCAGACCGCTGATAAATGTCCCAACACGTATAGACAAAAGGTCAACTACTCTGATAGATAACATTTTCACCAATGATATCAACACACAAATACACAGTGATACTATTATAAGTGACATCAGTGATCACCTACCAGTGTTCGCAATAACAACATACAAAAACAACACACCTGAGAGTGAAGACTCGTCGTACTCAAGACAAATAACGGACTCGGCTAAGATCAATTTTGTAAATGACCTCCAGGAGCTCAGCTGGGATGTTATTTACACAAATGATGCAGAATCTAGTTTTAATAATTTTCTTGAAATATTTGTCGCACTTGTCGATAAACAATTTCCATACAAGATGAAAAACGCTCACCGTCGTAAAAAGAAGAGTTGGCTGACAAAAGGTTTGGTAATATCATGTTTACAAAAAAATACCTTATATAAAGAATATCAAAGTGAGAAAACACCGGAGAGTGAAATCATTTACAAAAACTACAGAAATAAGCTGAATAATTTATTAAGGATGCAAAAAAGACATTACTATAGGAATTTACTGAACGAAAACAAAAATAACATGAGAGGAACTTGGATGATTTTGAACGAAGCAATTCGAAGAAAACCCAAGAGTAGGGTCATTCCACGGGAAATTGCATTCAATAATACAAAGATCACAAACGCATATGGTATATGCAATACACTGAACAGTTACTTTGCAAACATTGGATCCAACTTGGCCAAACAAATTGAAAACTCATCCATTCAAAATTCCTGTGTTAAAAACAAAACATCATCGAATTTTAGTAAGTCTTTTTTCATGCGACCAACTAACGCCTTTGAAATATCTCGTATAATCAAATGTTTAAAAAACAAATATTCGTTTGATATATTCGGTCTCAACATGCAGATGATCAAATTAGCAAGTACATTAATAATTCATCCGTTAGAGTATATTTTCAACCTATCACTCTCATCAGGCAAGTTTCCATCAAAAATGAAAATTGCTAAGGTGATCCCATTGTACAAGAGTGGAGATACAAATGTGTGTGCAAATTACAGGCCAATTTCACTGCTACCCCAGTTCTCCAAACTATTAGAAAAATTAATTCACATCAGAATCAATGAGTACATAAATAAATATAATCTTATAGATCAAAATCAATACGGTTTTCGCCCAGGTAGAAATACGTCACACGCCATTCTAGACTTGACCGAGGAGATCTCCAAGCAAGTTGACAGAAAATTGTGTTCCATTGGTGTTTTCATCGACCTTAAAAAGGCATTCGATAGTTTAGACCATACTATCCTGCTGAATAAATTAACTATGTACGGCATTAGAGGCATTTCACTTTCACAATTTAGAGATTACCTGTGCGATAGATCCCAAATAGTCTCATTAAACAACGTATATTCCGAAAAAGAAACAGTAAAATACGGAGTACCGCAAGGATCTATTCTGGGGCCAACGTTGTTTCTTCTATATGTAAACGACATGTGTAAAGCAGTTACCTCCGGTAAGCTAGTAGTGTTTGCCGACGATACCAACCTAGTTTGCTCTGGCGCTACGGTTAAAGAAGCCTTCGAAACTGCAAATAGTGAATTAAGGGCTCTAAATGACTGGCTTATACAAAACAAACTGTCGTTAAACACCGAAAAAACCAAATTTGTCTTGTTCTCGTCTCCAAGACTCAATGTTGATCCGGACGGCGAAATTATTATCAATAATACCAGCATATCCAGAGTCGAAACAATACATTTTCTTGGCGTGACACTCGATAGCAAGATATGCTGGAAAGATCACATCAATTGCACAGCAAGAAAAGTATCAAAAGCCGCATTCATTCTTGGTAAAGCGAGACATTTACTTCAAAGAGAAGAAAGTTTAATGCTTTACAATGCCCTGGTTAAACCCTATCTTGAATATGCTTGCGAAATATGGGGCCACACATGCATATCATACATGAACAGATTAGAGGTCTTGCAAAAACGAATAGTTAGAATCATATACAATTTACCACGAAGCACACCATCCAAACCACTTTTCACCAGAGGAAAAATATTGAATATTTCAGGTCTTATACACTTCAAAACATGTAAATTAATGTACAAAGTTTTTTATAAAAAATTGCACAAAAATCTACAGATTTGTTTTGAAACAAATCCTCGTCGTCCCGACCTGTTCCTAGTTCAACACAGAAGAACATACGCCAGAAATCAAGCTTTGACCATAAACGGTGTGAAGCTGTGGAATGAATTGGTGAAGAACAAAGAAATAATTCTGAGTGACATGACGTCTATGAAAAAATTCACAACATGCCTATTCAACACCATTCTCTTAAAATATATGTAAATAACAAAGCCCAATGTTGACTCAATTGCCTGGTGGAGATTGCCGATCTTCTTATGATCTCATTATGAAATTGAGCTCTTGCTGAACTGTAAATTTAAGGTACAGCAAGCAACGCGTCTATTACTTGCCACTGTACATTTCCAACTGAACTAAACTGTATATATATGTTTTTTCATTTTCTTCTTTTATTTTATTTGTTCTTGCTTTTTTTCAAGGGATATAAGCCTTTATGGCTTCCCCCGACACATGAAAATATGCTGTTTGGTGTTATTATATGTTTACTGTGTCGTTTTGAAATACAATTGTATTATGTTTATTGTGTATTGCATGGTATTCTATCTTGTACTATATATAATTGTGTGTGCGTGCATGTGAATTTGTGTGTGTACGTGGGAGTGTGATTTTGTGTACGGTGTTGTGTGCGCGCGCGGAGGTAGCTGCGTCACACAAGCGCGAGCGATGAGTGCATGCATGCGCGGGTGGTATCCGCCCTGAGTCAACGGTCGCTCGTGCATGCTGGGCAGTGCGTTACTGGTGAAGTGAGAGTGTGGTGTTTGTGCAGTGGTTTAGAGTGTTGTTCGGTGGAGAGAGTAGTATTTAGTGCATTGTGTTGCGGTGTGATCGTGTGGAATTGTGCTTTCTTGTTCTTTTTTATTTTTCGTGCTTACATTCAAATACAAGCTAACCGGCCCTTCGAAAAATGGAGTCTTCATCTGGTTTCGACGCTCGCGTGATACCAGAATTTGATGGTCAGAGTGACATTGTGGAATGGTGGACTCGCACGGAGATGATGTGTCAGCTCAAAGGCGTCGATGTGATGAGCGTAGTGCCACTACGTCTCTCAAAAGGTGCGTTTGTTGTGTGGTCCCAACTGCCGGATGAAATTCGCCGTTGCGCGAAAGGAACTCGCAGCGCTTTGTTCTCGGCGTTTGGAGTGGACAGATTCCGTGCATACGCCCTGTTCACCAGTCGTCGTCTGCAAGAAGGTGAGTCGCCTGACGTATATTTGGCAGACTTAAAAAAGCTTGCAGTTTCATTCGGTGGCGTATCCGATAATCTGCTGATATGTGCATTTGTAAATGGCCTACCCGATTACGTGGCGACCAGTATTCGTGCAAGCACAGTGTCAGAGTCTCTGTCGCTGAGTGATATTACGAGCAGAACTCGCATGGTGTTGCAAACGACAAAAAGCCCGCCGAACTGTCTAGCCGCCAATGCCGGGTCGCTTTCACCCCGAAAATGCTATATTTGCAATCAGACTGGTCATTTGAGTAGAGAGTGCCCCAAAAGGAAATATCGGATGCGATGTTACAATTGTGCCAAGTTGGGTCACATGGCGAAGGACTGTCAGGGAAACGAGGAAGGAGAGGGTTCGTCAGCGCCAGCACCCTCTCCTCAGTGAGCAATGAGGCGCTTCCTTCAGTCACTGTGTTTATTGATCAACGTGAGTCTTATGTGCTTGTTGATACCGGTTGTTCTCGCTGTATTGTGTGGAGTGGAGTTTGTAGAGCATGGACACCAGTAAAGACTCATGTGAATACTTTGGGTGGCATGAGCTTCGACTGTTCGGGTGTTGGTGAATGTTGTGTGAGTGTCGAGAAACAGTCAGTTGTTGTAAAAGCCCTTGTTGTGCAGCACAAGCCGATGGGATATGATGCGATTCTGGGAATGAACGCCATATCAGCGCTGGGGGGTGTTTGCGTACGTGCTGACGGTGGGGTGCATTTTCAAGTGAGTGCCAAGGCTGCATACTGTGCTGCGGCTGGCGATATTGTTCAGTCAAAACCTGGACATGAGGCACGGTTTGATGCAGCTAAAAACATGTGGACTTGCAAGTGGAAGTGGCTTGACGACCACGAGCCGCAGCGTTTGACAAACGAAACTGCACAATATCATGTGAGGCAACACGCCAAGGAGGCATTCGACAGAGAGATCAATGAGTGGATCAGCAACAAATGGTTGATTCCCTATGATGAGAGTGTACATGGGCCTGCCCGCTGTTTGATTCCACTGATGGCAGTAATCCAAAAGAACAAGAACAAAGTGAGACCGGTCCTCGATTTCCGAGAATTAAATAAACACATTGACACTCGTTCTGCAGATGCTGACGTATGCAATGAGAAGCTGAGGGAATGGCGGATGAAGGGAGACAATGTGTTTATCATGGACCTCAAGAAAGCCTACCTGCAGCTATCAGTTGACAGTTCATTGTGGCCTTTCCAGACGGTGAAGTTCAATGGTGTGTTGTACTGCTTGACCAGGCTTGGATTCGGGTTGAGTGAGGCGCCCATGATCATGCATACGGTGGTCGACTCGGTGATGGCACAGAACGACCAGATAAGACGTGGGACATCGGCATATGTTGACGATGTTCTCATTGACGGAAACATTGTGTCACCCGAAGCGGTGAAGGAGCACTTTGCCAAGTACGGCCTTGAATCGAAAGAGATTCAAAAGCTCTCTGACGGAACCCGAGTGCTCGGCTTACACGTGTTTTCGTCAGAGTCTGGCAAGCTGATGTGGAAAAGGGACAATGCCGTGGGTGAGTGTCCGGAACAGCTCACGAGACGAGTCGTGTTTTCACTATGCAGCACTGTAGTGTCGCATTATCCTGTCGGTGGCTGGCTGCGAGTTGCCGCTTCGTACATCAAGCGACTTGCATCCGAAGCGACAAACAGCTGGGACGAACCGATTTGTGACTCGGCACTCCAGAGTCATGTGAACGAAGTGATGTCGAGACTACAGCATAGCGATCCCGTGAGAGGCGTGTGGAAGATCGATGGTGATTCGGCGAATGTATGGGTAGACGCCAGCAACATTGCCATTGGTGCGTTGGTTGAGGTAAATGGCGAGACAGTGGAGGATGCTTGCTGGTTGAGAAGGGACAGCCACCACATAAACCTCAGTGAGCTAGAGGCCGTGATAAAGGGGCTTGGACTGGCGATCAAGCTAAAATTTCGAAAAATTCGGCTTTTCACAGATTCATCCACGGTGCATGTATGGCTCAGGGGACTCCTAACGGCAAAGGAGCGTGTCAGGACCACTGCCTGTAGTGAGTTGCTGATCAGGCGCCGACTAGAGATCATCGGTGGATTGTTGGACGAGTACGACCTGACGGTTGAAGTAATGAAGGTGGCGTCTGAGAGGAATAAAGCAGATTGCCTGACTCGTGTGCCTGGTCACTGGTTGAAACAGGACAAATCAGTGTGTGCCGCAGGTGCTGAACCGACTGACGTGCGTTCTCGCATCAGGCAGATTCACCACGACGCCGGACATCCGGGCATCCACCGAACGCGGTACTTTTGCCGGAGGAAAAAGCTTTACGTGAGCAAGCGGGAAGTCGCAGATGTTGTGAGGTCGTGTGACATCTGCAATTCGATTTGCCCGGCGTCAGTGAAATGGAGACACGGGAAACTGAGCGTGAATCAAAACTGGCACCGACTGGCAGCAGATTTTGTGCATGTGCGTAATTTATTGTATGTGTCTGTCATCGATTGTGGTCCTTCGAGGTTTTCTCTCTGGCGCAAGGTTCGCAGTCGCAGCAGCGATGAAGTGGCGGACATTTTCGATGATATTTTTAGTGAGCGTGGACCCCCAAATGAGATACTTCTGGACAACGACACGTCTTTTCGTGGACAGTCTTTTGTGCGGGCGATGGAACGTTGGGGTGTGAGCATTCGCTATCGGTGTGCTTTTCGCCCAGAAGGAAACGGCATAGCGGAGAGGTCGCATCGGACTGTCAAGACCATTGTGGCGAGGAAACAGTGCAGCGTGAGAGAGGCTGTGATGTTGCACAATTTGACGCCAATGGACGACGCCGGTCGCAGACCTGTTGATGGTGTGTATCGATACAGAGTACGAATGCGTGACGAACTCCCGCGACAGCGCAGCACATCTGTTCGTGGCTGCGATTATGAGGTCGGCGATCCTGTCTGGGTGAGGCAGCGCGGAGACCGGTGTGATGCTGTCGGTCGCAGGGGTACCGTCACAAGTGTCGTGTCAGACCTTGTTGTCGCCGTCGATGGCATCAACAGGCACGTGGGTGATGTCAGACCACGGGCGGAGATGGAGAACGGTGGCGGTACAAACTCATTGGTCGAGGCGAGCGGTGACGTGGCGGACGATGGCGAGCCTGCCGTCATGGTGTACGGTGAGAGGACTGTCGGGACTGATCCGGCGAGTAGCGGTCAGCAGCAGACGCGACCACAGCGACAGAGTCAGCGTCCGGCGCGGTTCAATGATTATGTTGTGTATAATTCTAATCGGGCATAGTGATTCTTAGAATCAGGGGGATATGTATTATGTTTATTGTGTATTGCATGGTATTCTATCTTGTACTATATATAATTGTGTGTGCGTGCATGTGAATTTGTGTGTGTACGTGGGAGTGTGATTTTGTGTACGGTGTTGTGTGCGCGCGCGGAGGTAGCTGCGTCACACAAGCGCGAGCGATGAGTGCATGCATGCGCGGGTGGTATCCGCCCTGAGTCAACGGTCGCTCGTGCATGCTGGGCAGTGCGTTACTGGTGAAGTGAGAGTGTGGTGTTTGTGCAGTGGTTTAGAGTGTTGTTCGGTGGAGAGAGTAGTATTTAGTGCATTGTGTTGCGGTGTGATCGTGTGGAATTGTGCTTTCTTGTTCTTTTTTATTTTTCGTGCTTACATTCAAATACAACAATACAATACAATACAATACACAGAAATATATAGATAGATAAATAATGAAATAATAAAGCAAAAAATAATTGGTGTTGATAATGCGAAAATAAATGTTAAAAGTCCACTTTATTTAGTGAATTTATTAAATAAGAAAACTAAATTTATTATGGAGAAGAGGTGTGTTATTTGCGAGGTGTGTGCAAGCGTGGGGAGTGGGGGGGGGGGGGGGAATTGGGCAGGAGTTTATTGATTTCTGATTTTCTCACCTGGTATTTCTCACCTGGTGGGCTTCCTGGACCCCGACTACGAGATCGGTTCTCTGTACGAGGACCAAAGAAGCCGCACACTGCTGATGCGCCAACTCTAGATAGCAGAATGAACTGGGAGAGACAGCAATAAGAATGAGTTGGATGGTGCATCATAGGCAGCTATTTGCAAAAACAACGATATATCAGACTAAATGTACTAAGGAAAAAAAAACAAACAAACGAACAAAAAAACAACAAAAAAAACAAAAACAAAAACAAAAAAAGACAAAAAAAACAAACAAACAACAACAACAATCAAACAAACAAAAAAGGTTGTTTTTGAGGGGAAAGAGTTAGATGGAAGAATAAAACCCGATATTAGCAATAATCAAATAATAACTCCCCGAGATGGTTAGATAAGGCATATTTGAACTTGCCCAGGCTATCTACGGAAACTACATTTTTAGGCAGAGAATTCCACAGTGCGACGTGTCTCATATTGAAGGAACGTTTACGTATGTCCAGTCTGCATCTGGTGACCGCAAATTTGAAGGGGTGCCCTCTGGTGACGGAGCAATGAGGTGGTGTGAACAGATCACTAGGGGAAATCACACTTTTGTTGTGAATGATTTGCCAATATTTGATAAGGTCATGCCTCAACAATCTACCCTGGACGGAATATAAATTTAGTGCTTTGAGGCGGTTGCCATAATCTAGGTTCCTCAATCCGCAAATGGTGTTTGTCCATCGCCTCTGTACCAACTCCAGCAGCTTCAGGTCGCCAGCATAACCCAAGTTCCAGACAGATGAACAATATTCGAGAATGGGTCTGACGTGGGCCACAAATATTGGAACCATAAAAGCCGGTTCACGGTTGACAGTTGCTCTCAGAATGTTATTTGTGAGACCGCCCGCACGTCGAGCAGCGCTGGCGATATGGAGGTGGAACTTCAGGGATGAATGCACCAATACTCCCAAATCAGTCGTGGAGTCCTTCTCTGGGATGGGAACTCCGTTAAGATAGTACTGGGCAGGCAAGTCAGACTGTTCCCAAGGAATGCTTTTGTGGTCAAATCTTAACAATACACATTTGGAAGGGTTCATGTGTAGGCCCCACGACTCGGCAACAGTAACAAGTGTATTAATATCTTTTTGGCAGGAAGAAATGGCGTCAAGAGGACTGTTCGAATTTATGCTAAAATAGAGTTTCAAGTCATCAGCGTATATTTTCACCGATGAATTGATGTTGTAGGTAAGATGATTTACGTATATTAGGAAAAGAAGGGGACCCAACACCGTGCCCTGAGGAACACCACTGGCTACTGCGTAAGGACGGCTATGCTGGTGATCAACCACCACACGCATGTGACGATTCCTCAGAAAATTTGAGATCCAGACGAGTAAGGGGGTGCGTATACCTAAGAGACGTAGTTTATCTAGAAGAACTTCGTGGGACACAACATCAAAAGCTTTAGAAAAATCAAAAAGAATAAGATCAACGTTAAAACCCTCATCAACCCATGAGTAAATTTGGGAGTACATTAGAATTAATTGGTCTTCAGTTGATCTTCAACGTCTGAACCCAAATTGGTCATGAGAGAGAAGACTGTGGTTGTCTAAATACTCGAAAATATGATTACATATGATACGTTCAAAAGATTTGGCACAGACAGAGGTTAATGAGATTGGACGGTACATGATAGGGTCGAATCGAGAGCCCTTCTTAAAGATCGGCGTGATCAGTGAGTCTTTCCAGATTTTTGGCAAAATACCCGAAGAATAGGATTTGGAGAAAATAAGGAAGAGTGGGTACGCCAGGAACAAACTGCAGTTCTTCAATAAGCTGGGATGAATTTCATCGGGGCCCATGGAGGATGAAGGGTTGAGTGAATTTAGGGCAGTGAGGACGTCATCTGAGGAAAATTCCATCTCGGGAATACAAACAGTGTGGCTCTGGTGTGGGGCAGGGTTGGCTGGGGTTCGAGAGCAGTAAATGTTGCTGAAAGTTTCGGCGAAAAGTTCAGCCATGAGTCCCGCCTCGCACACCACTTCACCACAGTTAGTCTTTAACGGGCCCACACCAGGTCTACCAATCTTTTTGTTGCGAATGTATGCGTGGAAAATTTTGGAATTGGAAGAAAGGAGGTCTACGAGGGATGATTCATGATTGTATTGTTGGGAGAACAGATGACTTCTGAGCTTTTTATTGCAGTCTAGGAAGCGTCCGAGAGCTTCCTCAGCTACAGCGGAATTTCTGCCATGGTCATGGCGCACACACTTATACTCGCTCCATAGACGCTTCCTAGCTTTTCTCAAGTGAGCAGGGGCTCTAAATTTACCACGTTTAGGACCATGGGATATGAATTTAGAGGGAGCAAAACGACCAACAAGAGGTTTAACAATTTCGCAAAAACGGCAAAACATAGTGTCCACATCCAGGTGAGATAACTCGAAGTCCCAGTCAATAATGCTTAAATAGTATGAGATTTCAGAGAAATTTGCCCTGTGCCAAATCTTTATACTATCAGGAATGTCATCGGTGTCGGCTCGGTTTTGGAAGACGTAATTTGTGAGGGTGGGAGAGTGGCCGCAGTTCGGGAAGGGAGGCAGTACATGGGTATCTCCCACACGGTCGGGATCAGACACAAGGATCAGATCAAGAACGTTACCGGACGGAAAAAATGTGGGAGAAGTTATAAGTTGGGTGAGACCGAGAGAAGTAAAACAGTCAGAAAATATAGCATCTGTGGGGGAGGGCTGGCTAGAACGAGAGGAATCCCAGGAAATAGATGGTAAGTTAAAATCACCCATAACAACCACCTCAATGTCCGAGCAGCTTTGATACAAAAAGTTTAACAAATTCTCATTCTCCTGTGCCGAATAAGACGGTGGGCGATAAATTACAATTACATACAAATCGAGATCAAGGAGATGGACGCCAATAGTGTTCGGAGAGGGCGTATTAAACAATTTGTGTCTCAATTTAGATTTAACGTAAATACAAACCCCGTGTTTAGGTCTGCTGCCGTCGACATCACGTCTGTATACAGAGTAGTTGGGGATATCAATTATTGAAGAGGGAGTCGACGGCAACAGCCAAGTTTCGCTGACCCCGAGAACGGAAACATTTTGTGAATAAATAAAGTCGGATATATAGTGAATTTTGTTGGTTATACAGTTAACGTTAACATGTGCGATATACAAAAACGAAAAGAGGTCGGTAGACCCCGATGAAAGGCCACTTAGGGCGTGTTTCATTATCAATGCTGAAGCGCTAGGAAGCGCCAGAAAGCGCTTCACAGTGTTACATTATCAATGCTGAAGTCGGAGTGAAGTACTTCACTGCGCTTCACTCGGAAGGCTTGAAGCAAAAGGCATTAGGCAATCATTGCGCTTTAGCAACATTCCCTTTCCCATGTGCTGTTTGTTTTGGAATTGAATAGAGGAATAGAATATATTTGTTAAGGACTATATAATATAGAATATATTTTCAGAGAGCATTTTGTTCGCTATGGCGGACGGCTTGAAGTATTTGTGTGGTATTTGTGTAAATCCGACAATGCTGAGATTAGCGCAGCTCCATATGGAATTAATAAATCCATGAATTAAAATTAAGCAAATCAACAGAAAGCAAATGCAAATGATGAAAATTAAGCAAAAGAAATTATTTGGACCATAAAGTTTGAGGGTTTATTCGCACTCAGCTGTTCAAAATAGTCAAACAAGCGTCATTGATGTATCACTTCACAAAGTGTTTCATTATCCGTTCACTTCCATCAACTTCCTTCAGCACTTACGTTAGTGATAATGAAACACGCCCTTAGTTTGAAGGCGTCTGGGTGGTAGTATTGAGTGGTTCAGACGCACCGCTGGGAGTTGGCGCGACAGGCAGTGGGGCAACTCTAGGGTCTCTCGCCCTTCTCTGAAATATGACTTGGCGCTGTTTGTAAGTTAGGTCGCGGTGTATAAAGACACCTCTGTGCTCAGAGTCCCTGAGCCGTCGAGAGTTAGCCAGCAGCTGGCTCCTGTCGTCATCGTTCGTTATTGTGAACCGGTAGATTCCCCGTGTTTTGTTGATGACGACAGGAGCGACATCCAAGTTTTTGTTGATTAGATGAGCTCCTCTGTTTCATCCACTTGCTTCTGTGTTTCATCAACTTGTTTCTTCAGAATATACGGGTTAAAGCTTGTATTTATAACAACACTCGCCAACACACTCACACCACACACCAGGCACACTATCATTCGACATCAACTGACATCACATTTTGCACACCGAATCTCATCCACACAACCACCTGGAAGGTGGTCAAAGAGCTTGGCTCAGACCACCTTCAAATCGTCATCACCACCAAAATCAGGACAGCACCAAATGATACTACACCCAGACGCACTTACACAAAATACACAAAAGCCAATTGGTCACAATTCACACACGACACGGAACTAGCATTTACACAACTCAACACAACAGACATCACAGACCTAAACAAAGCAGTCCAAACATTTAACAGCATCATACACAAGGCAGACAAACAACACATCCCAAAAGGACACAGAAAACACCACAACCCATACTTTACACAAGAAATACACACACTCATCAAACAACGCGACACACTGAAACACTCGCCGACACCACACTCACACAATACATCCGAACAAATACACGCACTCAACACAACGATCAACAGCAAAACACACGAAGAACAATCACACAACTGGCACAACTACATAAAATACTAGATCACAGATCAAACACCTCAAAATTATAAAACACACTCAAAAGCATCACACTCTCAAACAGCAATATAACACAAACACACGCAGCCATCACGACCGACACATCATCTGTACCATCAAATAAACAACAAGCAAACACACTCATTAACCACTACTCACACATCAGCCACATCACTCCTACACAAAAAGACAGGACAATCATCAGACGTAAACACACATTCAGCACAGATCCACTATATACACCATTCACACATGCGCAGACACGACACATCATACACAACATCAAAAATCATCAGCCTGTGGTCCAGATGGAATAAGTAACATCCATCTGAAACATCTTGGACCACAAGGCATACAGACACTCACCAACATAGCTAACTACAGCTACTCACACAACACAATACCTCACATCTGGAAAACGGGCATCATCATCACTCTTCACAAACAAGGCACAGATCCGACGCTACCTTCTTCACATCGTCCAATCACACTGCTCTGCACACCATCAAATATCACAGAACGCCTCATACTCAAACTCATCACAACCACAAATCCCACTCTCGCAATCACAACACGGCTTCAGATCACTGCACTCTACAACCACACTGCTCGCAAAACTCACACAGACCATGATGGGTAACATAAACACAACAAAACCACCACACAGAACACTACTCATAACACTAGACATCAGCAAAGCATTCGACAGAGTTCCACGACACAATCTCACAAACCAAATACTAGACACCACACTTCACAATAACACAAAGAGATGGTTGGCCAACTACCTCGCTGGCAGTTACGCCCATGTGAGGTACAACGGACAATCATCTCACACACGCAACATAATAAACGGAGTCCCTCAGGGCTCCGTTTTAGCACCAACACTATTCAACCTATACCTACAAATATGCTAATGCTATAACAAATACAATGATTAACAGATTGATTGCTACAAATTGCGAAATTTAATTCATGGTTTTTCGGCGTGGTTTTGGTTGCTTTGCTTCTCCGTTTTTGTGTGTATGTTTTTTGACGAATGTTCAAAATATGTGGTTGGCTTGTGAATTTCTTGAATATGCTGCGTTTATTTTCTGTGTGCCTGTTTTAAAATTTATCATCTGAAAACGATTTCATGCTAACAAATTAATTGTAAATATAAATACAAGTATATTTTTAATGGTTATTTTCAAACGCGCAATTTCAGTCCACATTATACTGCTTCATTTTTATGGTAAAATTTTCATGAGGATAAATAATTTCTAATAGAAATATAGTATAAAATCAAGAAAGAAACTGAAAAAAACACTTTGTTTTTCTGTGCATGGCTGTTTTTCTCAAAATACACGGCGCAGTACGAAACACAAAGACCAGTCACGCGACAAACAGCTCGACGCGCCCCCTAGTGTATGGAATCAACACTAGTGTAAAAATAGTCAGCGACGCGGGTTCATTTCAGGGGCGGTAAAAGACCTGCCGTTGAATTGTCGTTATATCTGAGTAGATTTTCTCAATATAATATTTCATATCAGCTGTTTTAATCTCGAATAATTATGAGCTGAGTGAAGGCAAGATCGATTGAAAATAATTATCTTCTCAGAGTAGGCGACTGGAAGCATGCTCTGTTATAACGGGGTTTGTCTCTTCAGCTCTATCGATAGCTATTCAGCTTGGAATTGCCGTGGTCGTGCTCAAAACACACATACACACACACACACACACACACACAAACTTTCGAAAAAGTGGCCAAATATTTATAGAGAAGAATATAGGAGGTATCGGAATAATTTAACAGCCTTGATGAGAAAGACAAAAAACAAATACTATAAAGATGAATTATCTTCGAATAAAGGCAATGCTAAAAAACACTGGCAAATTATTAACTCATTAATGGGGAGGAAAAGACATGGTGACAATAATATTGAACTACACAACAACTGTCAAAATATTTCTGATGTGTTTAATGAACACTTTTTGAATACTGGTGCTCAAAATCAAAGTAGTCCTGATTTCAAAATATTCCTTTCAACATCACCATCTTCTTCTATGTTTCTGCAATCAACTAATGAACAGGAAATAAAAAATATCCTAAGTACATTCAACAGTCATGCGTCAGGTTTTGATGAAATTCCTCCTATATTACTGAAATTTACCGCAGATACCATAAGTGTTCCTCTGGTTCATATTATTAACCTATCATTTTTCTTCGGACATTATCCTAATCAACTTAAATGTGCAAAAGTTATTCCAATATTTAAATCAGGGGATAGGAGGGATGTCAATAATTATACACCTATATCTATGCTTCCTTTATTTAATAAAGTATTCGAAAAAGTAATATCCTATAGACTCATCTCATACCTTGAAAAGAATGAACTTTTAAACCAACAACAATTTGGGTTCAGAACTGGTTGCTCAACGGAGTGTGCCATCTTAGATTTTGTCAATTGTGTTTATAAATGCTTAGAGAAAAAACACCTCGCGGCTGGAATATTCGTAGACTTTTCAAAGGCATTCGATAAAATTCACCATTCAAAACTATTATACAAATTGGAACATTTGGGTATAAGGTGCATTGCCTACAAATTATTTGAAAATTATCTGATAAATCGAACACAGAGAGTGTACTGTAACAAGTGTTACTCATCGGTCAAGATAATTAATAATGGGGTACCACAGGGCTCGGTTCTGGGGCCCATACTATTTTTAGTTTACATAAATGATATTGTTAACTCTAGTTCCAAAATTCACTTCACAATATATGCAGACGACACAACTTTACTATTAAAAGAAGATAATGCTGCTGATTTACATCATACAATAAACAAAGAACTCAAAAATATATGTAACTGGGCTCAGGCCAATGATCTTATGATAAATTTTAAAAAAAACGACCTATACAATATTTCAAAATCGGTCCGTTAAACACGACTTCCCCGGAATCGTATTGGATGGTGTTTACTTGCGACAGAGTCATTCCACCAAATTCTTGGGTGTTATCATTGATGAGAGCCTGAACTGGAGTGTTCACATCAGTGAACTTTGTTCAAAACTTGCAAAAGTAACGGGGATTTTATATCGGGTTCGACACAGTTTAACACAAGAAGCTAAAATTAATGTATCTTATGCTCTCTTCTACCCTCACTTAATATATTGCGTATCAGTCTGGGCCAGTACATATAGTTCATTTTTAAGTCAAGTTAATGTTGCACAGAGAAAATTCTTGCGCTGCATTTTCCACAGGAAAAAATTCGACTCCACGGAAGATTTATTCAGGAACAAAGATACGAGGCCTGTCTAAAAAGTATCCGACCTTAATTTTTCCCGTGCGAAATAGAGACGATAGCGCGGCGCCACTCCGCACAGTGAAGGAAGACACCTTCATGCGCATGCATGAATTTCTTCACCATCATCCAGCGCGTAAGTTGCTGCCTGTCGGTCGCTGAGTGATGTGCTACGCAACGTGTCTGTCGGATTACCGATTCTCTCAAGATGACTGAACGTGTTGAGCAAAGATACTGCATCAAATTTTGTCAAAAGCTTGGTGATTCCCAAAGCGAAACAATTCGTAAGATTCAGCAGGTGTTTGGAGAAGATGCAATGGGTGTAACACAAATTAAGGAGTGGTTCAACCGATTCAAAAGTGGCCGCGCATCAGCAGAGAGTGACCAGCGTTCTGGCAGGCCCCAAACTGCTCGGAGTGCAGCTGTTGTTGAGAGGGTGCGAAATTTGGTGATGGCAGATCGTCGCTCGACCGTGCGGAAGATTGCCGAAGAGGTTGGAGTGAGTAAAGATTCCGCACATGTAATTTTACATGATGATTTGAACATGCACAGAGTGGCTGCGAAATTTGTGCCCAGTTTGTTGTCGCCGGAACAAAAGGACCTCCGTTTTCAAGCTGCACAGGACCTTCTGGACACTGCCAACACTGATCCTCAGTTTCTGAAGGAAATAAAGATTTTCATTTTCAGTTTTACATTTTACCGTGTTAACTGCAGATGAGTCATCGGTGTACGGGTACGACCCAGAAACAAAAAGACAGTCGTCGCAATGGAAGCATCCCGAGTCTCCAAAGCCGAAAAAGCGCGACAGATGCCAAGCAAAATGAAGGTGATGTTGACTGTCTTCTTTGATATCCGTGGAATTGTGCATCACGAATACGCACCGGAAGGACAAACAGTGAAAAAGGAGTACTATCAAGATGTTCTCCGGCGTCTCCGTGACGCAGTTCAATGCAAAAGGCCAGACATGTGGACGGCGAAAAATTGGCAACTGCATCACGACAACGCCCCTGCACACTCATCCCATTTGATCCAACATTTCTTGACCAAACATGGAATTCCAGTCGTTCGCCATCCTCCCTACTCTCCAGATATGGCTCCTTGCGACTTCTGGTTATTTCCAAAATTGAAGACGCCACTGAAAGGATGCCGTTTTGAGACTAGAGAAGAAATAATGCGGAACGCGACAGCGACGCTGAACACCATTCCGAAATATTACTTCCAGAGCTGTTTCCAGCAGTGAAAGGATCGGTGGGCTAAGTGTGTGCAAGCAAAAGGGGCCTACTTTGAAGGGGATTAGGGTCCAAATCCTGTCAGGTGTGGCAAATTTATATTCTGGCTTAAGGTCGGATACTTTTTAGACAGGCCTCGTATTCTCAAGTTCTCATCAATCCATAAGTACAGCACAATCCTCCTTATATACAAATTGATTGGACGTAACTCTATTTTTCAAATATATGAACACGCTTGTAACACTAGAAACAATAATTTGAACTTGTCTTTACCGAAGTTTAGGACCACACTGTTTAAAATGAGTGTGGTGAGTTACGGACCGGAATTGTTCAACTGCTTGCCTACTGAAATAAAAACTCTACTAAACTGTAGCAACACGCATAGGTTCAAGAAGATTATACGAAAACATTTTCTTGATAACCAATATTAATTATGTTCATGCTAAATACAATTGCTCTCATAGTCGTGTTCATTTATGCTATCTGTATGTCGACATGTTCTTATGTTCTGTTTGATAGCCCTGTTTGGTCTCGGTGTTGTGAATTCACACTGTGCGATTGTGTCCTGCGATCTGTGACTATGTCTTTAATTGTTGTTGTTAAGGGATTTATATATTGTGTTCCTGATGGTTGTATGTCTTGTTGTTGTATTGTTGTCATGTTGTATTTGTTTATATTATAAGTTCTCAATTTTAATTAGTCTGAAGGTTTTTTGCTAAGTTTTTTTTTTGCATAGCGTTTTTTTCCTTTGTCTGTTGAGAAGCCAATAATTGGCTTGACAGACTATGCTATTGTACTTAATTAATATTGCTTTTCTTGTGCTTGTTGTGGCAATACATTACTATTACTATTACTATCACACAGACGCTTGCGACTAGATATGCGACTTAAAAAAAACCGACGGTTCTTAAAAAAGAGAGTTTGTTTTGACAAAAAACAGTGACCAAAAAAACATGTTCATTTGTTTTTTTTGAAGAGTCATGCACAGAATTCAAATTATGGAAATGATATATTGGGGATTTTAAATAAATTATTTTGTATCAGCGCATGAGTTATACATGCTATTAGTGACCCTATCAAATTGGATTATCATTAATTATGCACAATATAATTGTTATAATGTGTCTGAAAGCCCTAATATCATTGCTTGCACAGTACTGTGCGGCAATTCTATTGAGTAAGACACTTAAGAGTTTTCATTTTCTTTTTTAATTTGGAATATTATTAATGAATATCAATTTTTATAAATATTAATTCCATTTTATGAATTCCTCCGCACAACGGGCGGGTTTTAATGCTATTATATATATATATATATATATAAATAAGTAAATATATATATATATATATATAGTTATATATATATATATATATATATATATATATATATATATATATATATATATATATATAGCTGATTTTAACACTTATATTTATGGGGATGCCTAAAAGACACAGTTCACGCACTGAAGCCTGCAGCACTCAGTCAGTAGTTGAGTACAGGCATTCAACGTGAATGTACGAATAATTTCATTGTGTTTCGAGTCTACCGCAAAACGGACAGCACTTCGAGAACACACGCAAAATATAATAATATTTTCAAGCTCTCTTACATGTTGAAAAGTATTTATGATTAGAATGAACGCCCAGTTAACAAGTATATATATATATATTGTGTATACTATTTATAACATCGATGTATAATATATGTGAGTTGGCTTATATCGTATTTAATTAATGTACACATAGGACAGTCAGGCTTTAAATCGGTTTTGTATCCTAGCAAATTCTGTTGAGTGTGAAAAGTTCAGAAGCTGAAAAAGACCGCAATTTTACAAACAGTCCAATACATGCTTGCATGTTTCGTTTCACACGAATTTATTTGCAAAACATATTCATCCTTTTTTCGAAAGCGTCAAAGTTTCAAATTTGACATGTGTGGAATATTTTTTTGACAATAGCCCAGAGCACTCTCTGCGAAAAATGGTCTAACCAAAAAATTAAGTAGACGTGCAGCTTTGTCTGGCCACAAACCAGATCCAAAGCTGCATACCCCCAATTCGGCCTTGATATCCTAAACCAACTACACATTATGGACAGATTAAATAAGAGGGTAAAGAAGAAGCAAAATGATGAAATAATTTGGGACCAGAAGATTCACATAGCAATAAGTTATAATGCTTGTATTGTCTAGTACCTCACACACAAACTCAACCCGACACAAACTCAACCCCAAGCTAGTGATCATTTTTGACGTATAAGAGGAGGTACGCATTCTTCGTGCTCACGCTTGACTCGCTGATGAGGGACACGATGAGGCCGAATCCGCGGGATGAGGCTGAATCCGCGGGATAAGGCCGAATCCGCGGGATGAGGGGCGAATCCGCGGGATCGGGATGAGGACGAATCCGCGGGATGAGGCTAAATCCGCGGGATGAGGCCGAATCCGCGGGATGAGGCCGGCGGGGGGAGATGACTGTCTCTTTTTAATTTATTTTGGTTTTTCCTTCTTCGAAGATTTCTTTTAAAGATTGTTGTTAATGCGAGATGCGAGCTGCAGCCGACAAAAACGAAAATCGGCAGCGTTTGGCGGAAAACGGGAACGACGGAAAATCCTTCGACAAACAAACAAAAAAAGTCCTCAAACAGACAAAAATGACCTCAATTACCTTGAAAATGACCTCGGAGATCAACAAAAGTAAGCCTATGACCTTCTTGCATCCATTTTACCCCTAGGGACCAAGTTTCATCCAAATCGGTCCAGTGGTTTAGAAAGAGATTCGGTAAACAGACACAAAAAAACCTCAATGACCTTGAAAATGACCTCGGAGGTCATCAAAACCTAGCCTATGACCTTCTTGCATCCATTTTACCGCTAGGGACTAAGTCAAAATCATCAAAATCAAACATCAAAATCGGTCCTGTGGCTTAGGAGGAGATATGGTAAACAGACACAAATGATCTCAATGACCTTGAAAATGACCTCGGAGGTCAACAAAACCCAACCTATGACCTTCTTGCATCCATTTTACCCCTAGGCACCAAGTTTAATTAAAATTGGTCCAATGGCTTTGGAGGAGATAGGATAAAAACAGACATTTAGAAAATTTGCAATCAGTGCAGGGCAAAAAACCATCAATTTGGACCTTCGGGCCGAATTGGAAAATGCTGTAGTCGTTTCTGTTTGTCGTTTCTCGCGTGTTGCGCGTGCTGCTCAACGGTAGAACGTCACAGGGGTCCGATGTAACCAGCCGAGTTCCGGAGGGATCCATACTGAGTCCGTACTGAGTCCGCTCCTGTTGGCTTGGAAATACCTGGAAAAAACATCAAAACAACTGTGTGTGGAAGTCATGTGCTTGGCACATGTGTGCAGCTGCAGTTTGCGAAATTCACGTGCCAAGCACATGACTTCCACACACAGTTGTTTTGATGTTTTTTCCAGGTATTTCTAAGCCACCGCGTCTGAAAATAGAACCTTTTGTGGCGAAGTGTAAAAACACAGCACATTTATATATACAGAAACACCTATTTTACATGAATATATTATATGTCAGCTGTTTTTTGTTGTAGTCACTTTAGGGCACACATGGAATAATGAGGTTTCAAATTGGTTTCGTTTCTGGTGCTCAAAAAGGTATATACACACGTTAATGAATATATAAATAAATATAAAAAACAACCAAGGTCGTGCTCGAAAATGTTTTTGCTCAAACACAAGTTTTCATCGGCAAAGAGTTGTAGCCATTAGCTACAGAAAAACCAGCATTCACTAACTATTACGCGCATATATTATGTCCGACACCAAAGCGTTACCAAGGCACCATTGAACAAAATGCTATGTGTGCAAGCGGCGTCTAACTACATACTGCCAGGTCATTGCTGACGTGGACCAATCAGGTGCCACGCCAGCGACAGGTCAGACGTGGACCAATCATAAAGCCGAGAGTGGCCCACACAGCACAAGAACATATTTAAATACGCACTAGCATTAAATAATACAAATAGTAGTTACAATGAATATATAATATAACATAACATCAATTTATACTAAAACAACTCACAGTACTCAAAACACAAAACATAACAACGGACAGCGCAATTGTCGCATACCGGTTATATGCGTCGCAACCACTCCAAATGAAACAACGTCACCACACGACTCCCTCCCCCAGAAGCGGAGCTACCAGCAAAAAAAAACAGGATACAAATCTAGAGCGGAACGAAAAGTGAAAAACGGTGAACGAAAACAATGATGATGTAATGCGGTTCGACGGAACATTTCAAACCATTGATGCGGAGCATTTCAAACCAGGATACGGAAGAAACATGGACGAAGTTGTGAATAGTCACAAGACGAACATGTAAACGGTCCTGGAAAAAGTATATACTTGTGAAAAAACTACAACGAACGATAAGTTGAATGCAACTACCGACACGAGAAATCCCGGAACTAGAATTCTCGGGCAACAATACACTGAACAAAGAGTGGAACCTTGAAACACACAAAAAAACATGAAGTTCCCGTACAAAAACTGAACGTAAGAACAGCTGGTATCAACACATGAAATGCATAACACTAGAAATAAGCACACAAGTCCGTACATCTATGATCCGTTCGTACACCAGCCAGGAAATATCATGTACGCACACAACAATAACATAAGACAAGTTCACTATATACTCGCAAAAACAGGTACAATATAACAAATGCAAACAAGTTAGTACGCACACAACAGTTGTACGCATACAATAATGTGCACTCACACGCGTAAACCAACGTATGCGTACACATCTATAAATAAGAGATATACACACGCACAATCATAAATAAACATGCCTCTCCGTGTGCATGTGGGCGTAACATGAGCATACAAAATGTACACCTAACAACAATCGTATGCAAACATCTCAACAACAATAGAATCAAAAATAGAAAAACTGCGGTTCTCGCCGAAAGCGAACAGTTCGACCGCTGCGCGTCTTCACGCGAGTATCTTGATGCCTGCTCGGTTCTTCTGACTGAGGTGAGACTTCAGCCGGCGCTTGAGTCCTGGGCGTGGTGTCAGCAGTGTCAGCGTGATGTGGTGCTACATGGTGTGACCTTACCGGTAGGACGGCCGGCTTCAGCCGGGCGACAGAGACGGTCTCGGTCGATCCTGATGGCAGCTCGACAGTAAAAACTGCCGGGCCACGATGCACCACACGATATGGCCCGCTGTACGGAGCCTCCAGCGAATGCCGCACCCGGTCCACACGGATCCACACGTGTGAACAGTGCTGCAGCTGGGATGGAACGTACTCCTGCGATTGCCCATGCCTTGTACCAGCAGACATTGATCGGAAATCCATCTCCGACATCCTTATCGCCAGCTCTCGAACAAAACCACGTTGGTTGTCTGCAGAGTCGGTGTCGTCGAGAGCGATTCGCGGGCACATCAACTCAGTGCCGGTCACCGCACTGAAGGGAGACAAACCATGGCACGAAGGAAGCATCCGCATGCCCATGAGTACGATTGGCAGTGCATCGAGCCATTCTTGACGTCGCGCTCGGATAGATGCCTTGAGTACCCGATGTAGGCGCTCGATAAAACCATTGCTCTGTGGATGGTAAGCCGTCGTGCGCAATCTGTGAAAGCCGATGGTATTGGAGAGCTCTCTGAAGAGGTCAGACTCAAATTGCGGACCGCGGTCGGTTACGACAAAAAGCGGTACGCCGAAACGTGAGACCCACGAATTAACGAAAGCCCTCGCAATCGTTTCTGCGGTGCAGTCAACCAGCGGTACGGCCTCGACCCAGCGTGTAGCGCGGTCAACACACGTCAACAGATAGCGCAAAGCGTTGGAAAACGGGTGGCCGCGCATAACCTGCGGAAGCAGCGGGCCCACGATGTCGATGTGAACGGTTTCAAACCGTCCGCCCGACGCGAAAAATGGCGTTTGGGGTGGCTTGGTATGTCGGAGAATTTTACTTTCCTGACAAGCAAGACACTCGGTTACCCAGCACTGCACATCTCGCACCAACGACGGCCAGAAATAGCGGGATTTCACGAGTGTCACACTGGCTCTTTTGCCAGGGTGAGCCGTGTTGTGCAGGCTGGTGAAAATGGCGCGTCTGTGAGACAGTGGCACATACGGACGCGGGTGGCCCTGTGACGTCTCGCAGTACAACATGTGGTCGCCGCTCACGGGAAAAGGCTTCAGAGAGTGCTGAGCGACACACATGTCCGGATCAGCGGCCTGTGAAGCCGCCAGAGCCGGCAGATCCCACGCGTCCACGGCGATACTGCACGCTGCGCGCGATAGGCAGTCCGCGACGACATTATCTGCGCCCCTGATGAAGTGCAGGTCGGCCACGTATTCAGTGAGCACCGCGAGATGGCGCTGCTGGCGATCCAGCTTGGCGGGGCGACGGCTGTAAAAAGCACCGACCAAAGGTTTGTGGTCGGTGAACAAGATGGTACGGCCGCTTTGTATCGTGTGCTTAAAGTGCATAACGGCCATGTATGCTGCCAGCAGCTCGCGGTCGAAAGCAGCGTACTGCTGCTGTGCGTGCGATAATTTCTTAGAAAAGAAACCGATCACGTGAGGCGTACCATCCACTACCTGGTGCAGAGCGGCGCCAGCAGCGTGCGCGGAACAATCTGCGACCAGGTGGTAGTCGGACGCAGTCGGATGTTGAGCTGCCAACAAACATGCGGTTGCCAGAGCTTGTTTCACTGCGTCGAATGCAGCTTCTCCTTCCTCGGACCACACAACCGCAGCATTCTTCTGGCATTTTCGCAACATTTCCGACAAAGGGTGCGATATCTCTGAAAAGTGCGGGACCATACGGCGATAAAACCCGGCCATGCCTAGAAATCTACGCAATCCCGCAGTATCCTTTGGCAGAGGAAATGCCTGAATGGCCTCAACTCTGTGCTTCGGCGGGCCGATGCCCTCACCACTGATGGTGTGCCCGAGGAAATCTATCGACGTCTTGAAAAATTCGCATTTGTTGGCGGCGATACGAAGCTTGTGCGAACTGAGGACGCGGAAAACATCGGTGAGGTCAGAAACATGTCGATCTGCAGACTCGGAAAAAATGATGATATCATCAAGATATACAAAAACACAGGACAAGTGGCGAAAGATGGAGTCCATGAACCTCTGGAAAGTGGCTCCACTGTTACGCAGACCAAGAGGCATAAACAGGTACTCAAATAGCCCAAACGGTGTTGTGACCGCCGTTTTTTCAATGTCGCTTGGTGCCATCGGAATATTATAAAAGGCGCGCACCAGATCAAGCTTACTGAACACCGTCTTGGCGTGTATTCGCGACGCCACCGCATGTATATGCGGCAGCGGGTAGCGGTCGGGGACTGTGATGCTATTGAGAGCGCGGTAGTCACCCGTCACACGCCACTCGCCCGGGCTTCGTTTCGGAACAAGATGGAGCGGTGAAGCCCACGGAGACTTCGACGGACGCACTATACCTTGTTCAAGCAGCTGGTCGAAGACTTGACGCGCTGCCGCTTCTCGCTGCGGGTTGAGGCGGCGTGGCGAAGCGAACGTTGGTGCAGAGCTGTCCGTATCGATGGTGTGCGAAACAGCTGATGTATTTGCTGTCGGTGGATGCTGAGACGGCGAGATGAGACACGGAAATTTTGACAGCAGCAGCTGCACACTCGGAGGCACATCAGCTGCATCGTTGACAACAACAACGCATGTGTTCACAGAAGAAACTGAGCATTGAACAGATAAATCTGTGCTCGAATCGCGAATGCTGCGCCGACGACAATCCACGATCAAGTCGAAATGGGCCAAAAAATCCTGGCCGAGGAGAGCTTGCGTGACGTCAGCGACGATAAAAGTCCAGTACAACTGACGACGGAGACAGCGTAGACCAACCTTCAAACGAACCTCGCCGTAAACTTGTATTGGTTGCCCACCTGCCGACCTGATGCTCACCGCGCTCGGTTCAACTGTAGCTGGTGACACGATTGTCGGGGGTATCACTGATACCGCCGCACCCGTGTCCACGATGAACATATACGGCTTCTCATTTATGACGGCTGTGACTTGCAAGAGCGGCAGGCGAGTATTCACAGAGTTACACGCCTGCCTCACTAGTTTTCCGTCGGCTGACGAGCAGGTGAGGCAGTACGCGAGGACGGCTGCATTCGGACGTCACGGCTCTTCTTGGGCCAGCGGCACCAAGGCTTGCACGTACGAGCTTTGGGTCCGTAAAACAGGTGTGCTCTGCATACCTGCGGCTTCTGTCCGATGAAATACGGCTGGAGACCTAGACCGGTGCTCGGCGATGCGACTGGACTTCTGTTAAACGCATCGCGCACGCCAGCCGATGCGGAAACCCCAGCGGGGGCCGCCAGGCACGGTACAGTTGGTGTCGTTATGCCATACGATGTTGACGCGAGCAGGGGAACCAGTTCATCTGCCAATTTGGACAATCCCGTCAATGACAATTCGTTGTGCGAAGCCAGAGCCGGTCCGATAGCTGATGGGAGGGCCTGTACAAACTTGTGTCGAACAAGGTCATCCGATACCCCCACCTTGCGAGCAGTTGTTTGCAGCTCAGCCATATAAATTGATGGTTTTCCGGTCAGCGACTGCTTCGATATGAGCTCTTCAAACAACTCCGGTCGGGAGCGTTCATACAGCTGAGTGACTTCTTCCCTGATGGTACTGTAGTTGCGCGTATTCAGACAACTGGGTGGAAGTTGAGTGATGACGTCCGGAGGAAGTGACGCCAGCACGTGGTCGAAACGCGTCCCGTCAACGGTGATATTTTGCAGCATGAATTGCGCCTCCAAAATGTGAAACCAGCCTTCAGCAGACTTGGGCATAAATACAGGCACTTTTACGGCGACGCGGTTGACAGTGGCCTCAGGCTCGACATGGAATTTGTCGTCAAATGACATTGTGATTCGAAGAATGAGAACGACAGTGAAACGGCAACGGACCGACAATAGAAGACGTAAATCAATGAAAATAATGAATAGGATGTGAAATAGACCCGACGAAATACTGGCAGAACAATGAAAACTAAGGAAAACAGGTTGAAATTGAAAAAAAATATATGAAACCGGAAAATATAGACACGTGAAAAAAATGAATGGCCAGAGGACGAATCAGGTGAGTGATTAATATTGAAATATGGAGAATGATAACGGAAAAAATGTACTCACGACTCACTCGGGGCACCACTTGTAGCCATTAGCTACAGAAAAACCAGCATTCACTAACTATTACGCGCTACTATTATGTCCGACACCAAAGCGTTACCAAGGAACAATTGAACAAATGCTATGTGTGCAAGCGGCGTCTAACTACATACTGCCAGGTCATTGCTGACGTGGACCAATCAGGTGCCACGCCAGCGACAGGTCAGACGTGGACCAATCATAAAGCCGAGAGTGGCCCACACAGCACAAGAACATATTTAAATACGCACTAGCATTAAATAATACAAATAGTAATTACAATGAATATATAATATAACATTACATCAATTCATACTAAAACAACTCACAGTACTCAAAACACAAAACATAACAATGGACAGCGCAATTGTCGCATACCGGTTATATGCGTCGCAACCACTCCAAATGAAACAACGTCACCACAGAGTTTCAGTAACAATTGCATCGCCAAATGGCTGCTGTAAATAATTGAGCGAAAACATTGAGATTAGCGCAGTTGATTTGTTCATGGCTTAGACCCATAAAGAGTCTTAACCAATAGAAAAATCTAAATGTGAATGTTTTAATTTAAGATGTGGCAAAATATTTTCCCTCGAACTGCCTCGTATATAAACCCGCCCGTCGTGCGGAACTATAAATAGAGTATAATGAATCAAAAACCAAAAAGCTTATCCAATAGAAAAATATAAATTTGTAAATTCTTGTTTTAATTATTGACGAAGTTTTTTTCCTCAACACTGCTCAAGTTCACACCCATCCTTCGTGTGTAGTAATTCAGAAGTGTAACACTATCAAAACAATGAAACCTTCTGTCATCTCTATAATTCCAGATCAGTATAGTGTAGCATTAATTAAACTGTACCCAATAAAACCACACCATCCATGCTCGGAGCTGATATGATGCATTATTAATGGTGATTGGGCTTCAGTGAAATTTAATCGGTGTATATTCCTGTGTAATCGCAAGTGCGTATAATAGCTGTCAAATTGGTAATATGTGCTTTTGACTTTACACCGATGTAACTTCCTTCAGATACACTTTGGAAAATTACAAATTATACCGTATTGTAGAAAACAAGATTTCTAGCACGATGGTGTAATGTAATTTTATGTGTTACAAATAGTTATTGAGAAATAGTAGAAAAAGGAATTAATTTCAGTCGCCCGGTGTTCGGGTGCAATTTTGGATGTATTTGAGAATTTTGCCAATTTTACACGTTTTTTGTATCATTTGTGTATATAAATTATAGCTTATCTTGTAGAACACAAAATTATCTACACAGTAGTATATTCCTGTGTAATCGCAAGGGCGCATAATAGCTGTCAAATTGGCAAAATGACATTTCGACTTTACACCGCCGTAACGTCCTTTAGATACATTTTGGAAAATTAAAAGTTATACCGTATTGTAGAAAACAAAATTTCTAGCACAATGGTATAATGTATTTTAATGTGTGGCAAATAGTTTTTGAGAAATAGGTAGAAAAATGAAGTTATTTTAGTCACCCGGCGTTCAAGTGTAATTTTGAATGTATTTGAGAATTTTGCCAATTTTACACGTTTTTCGTATCATTTGCGGGCATAAATTATAACTTTTTTTGTAGAACACAACATTATTTACACAATATTATAATTTTTTTTAGCTGTATCTTTGCTGATTTATGAGGAATAGATAGCGGAATATTGACCAAAATATTCACGTTTTTTGTGCTAATTTTGCCTTTTTGACTTTGTCATTTACACTTCACACCGCCGTAACTTTTTTTAATACACTTTGGAAAATTCAAAAATTATACCGTGTTGTAGATAACAAAATTCCCAGCATGATGGTATTATTTATTTAGATGTGTGATAATTAGTTTTTGAGAAATAGATAAAAAATATAGAAAATCGGACGCGTGGAGTTTAAATATAATTTTGAATGTAGAGTGAATTATTTTCCATTTAATATAGTTTATATTTACTTTTTGGGTATAAATTATATTTCGTTGAGTAGAACAGAACATTTTCTACACAGTGGTATAATTTTTATAGTTGTACCATTGCTGGTTTGGAAGGAGTAGTCTTCAGACTAGGAGTCAGTCAGTCTTCTTTTCACAAGACAAGGAGTCAGGGTTTTTTGGTGTGGTTTTGGCTGCTTTGCTTTTCCGTTTTTGTGTATGTATGTTTTTTGTCGAATGTTCAAATTATGTGGTTGGATTAATTGTGAATTTCTTGAATATGCTGCGTTGAATTAAAGTTGAATATGCAGAATGTGCTGAATATGAATATGCTGAATATGAATATGCTGAATATGAATATGCTGAATATGAATATGCTGAATATGAATATGCTGAATATGAATGTGCTGAATATGAATGTGCTGAGTATGAATATGCTGAATATGAATATGCTGAATATGAATATGCTGAATATGAATATGCTGAATATGAATATGCTGAAAATGAATATGCTGAGTTTGAATATGCTGAATATGAATATGCTTAATATGAATATGCTGAATATGAATACGCTGAACATGAATATGCTGAATACGAATATGCTGAGTACGAATATGCTGAATATGAATATGCTGAATGAGAATATGCTGAATATGAATATGCTTAATATGAATATGCTCAATATGAATATGCTCAATATGAATATGCTGAATATGAATATGCTGAATGGGAATATGCTGAATATGAATATGCTGAATATGAATATGCTGAATATGAATATGCTGAATATGAATATGCTGAATATGAATATGCTGAATATGAATATTCTGAATATGAATATGTTGAATATACTTGAATATGCTGTTTTCGATTTAGTTTTCCCCAAGGTTCCGTCCTTGGCCCACTATTATTTAATCTTTATATGTCTTCTCTTTGCCCTGTTCTTCGAAAACATTCCATTACTTTCAAAATATATGCCGATGACATCCAATTCCTCATTCCTGTCACTCCTGATACTCCCTCCTTTCTCACTGATATACTTTCTGAAATTTCCTCATGGGCCGCCTCTCGGCAGCTGTACTTGAATACTTCTAAGTCTGAGTTCATCGTCCTCCATCCACCCCGTATTTCACCTCCTCATCTCCAATTTCCTATCTCAACTGCTGTTTGCAATCTCGGCTCTATCTTGGTCTCTTCGCTCTCCTGCTTTGACAATATCGTTTCTGTCGCTCGCACTTGTCGTCTTTTTCTGCGCTCTCTCTACCCTATACGTCCCTATCTTGATAAAAATTCCACCATCACTCTTGTTCATAGTCTGATTTTTCCCAGGTTAGACTACTGCAACTCGCTTCACTTTAGTGCTCCTCGTTCTCATCTCTTATTCCTTCAGCGTGTGATCAAACAATCTTGTCGACTTGTCTTTCATCCTACCTTTTCTCGCAACACGTCTCACCTTCTTTTTCAAGTCCACTGGCTTATAATTGGTAATAATTTTCTGTCGATTTTATTGTTCGAACATACCACTTCATTTTTTGGAACTGTGCCCTTTGTGCTTGTGCTTGTTATTTACCCATTTTGGTTGTTTTGTGACTTCTCTCTCTTTTACCTGCTCTTTACTCCCATATTCTTTACAATTGTCGTTTTATCTCAATTGATGTGTTCCGTTTTTCGCGCTTGTGTTTTACCGGCGCTATAGCAAATACACGTTGTTGTTGTTGTCGTTGTTGTTTATTTTCTGTGTGCCTATTTTAAGACATATAATCTGAAAACGATTTTATGCTAACAAATTAATTGTAAATAAAAATATATGTATATTTTTAACGTTTTATTTCAAACGCGCAATTTCAGTCCACATTATAGGGCTGTATTTTGTATTACGAGCGAGCGAAGCGAGCAAGTTCATACTTGGTGTTCCTAGAAAAATGAGTATGAGCGGCCCGCCGGCCGTGGTCACGCTTTTCAGAGGCTTATATCTCTGGAACCATAAGTCCGATTAACATGCATTTTTTTGTTGGGAAGCCTCATTCTTCTTGCCGCGGATGAAACCAAGTTGAATCATGTCAGTGCCCACTGTGGCACGTGGCACGTCCCAAATGCCCTCCTACCTTTACGAAAAACAGTTTTTACCGTTTTTCAGAGGCATATATCTCTGATACCATTAGTCCGATTAACATGCGTTTATTTTGGGTAGCCCAATCCTTCTTGCCGCAAATGAGATTATGCCGAATTATGTCAGTGCCCAGTGAGGCACATGGCACGGGCCATATTCCCTCTTATAATTTAGCAAGAAACTTTTCCCATGCTTTTTGAGTGTCTTATATCTCTGGAATCGTAAGCCCGATTAATAAGCGGTTTTCTTTGTTCGCGCTCGCTCGTTCATTGCCGAACACGGCGCCTTACTGGTGGTAATATTTTCTTGAGGAGAAATAATTTCTACTAGAAATATAGTATAAAAACAAGAAAGAAACTGAAAAAAACACTTTGCTTTTCTGTGCATGGTTGTTTTTCTCAAAATACATGGCGCAGTACGAAACACAAAGACCAGTCACGCGACAAACAACTCGTTGCGCCCCCTAGTGTATGGAATCAACACTAGTGTAAAAATTGTCAGCGACGCGGGTTCATTTCAGGGGCGGTACAAGACCTGCCGTTGAATTGTCGTTATATCTGATTAGATTTTCTCAATATAATATTTCATATCAGCTGTTGTAATCTCGAATAATTATGAGCTGAATGAAGGCAAGATCGATTGAAAATAATTATCTTCACAGAGTAGGCGACTGGAAGCATGCTCTGTTATAACGGGGTTTGTCTCTTCAGCTCTATCGATAGCTATTCAGCTTGGAATTGCCGTGGTCTTGCTCAAAACACACATACACACACACACACACACACACACACTTTCGAAAAAGTGGCCAAATATTTATAGAGAAGAATATAGGAGGTATCGGAATAATTTAACAACCTTGATGAGAAAGACAAAAAACAAATACTATAAAGATAAATTATGTTCGAATAAAGGCAATGCTAAAAAACACTGGCAAATTATTAACTTATTAATGGGGAGGGAAAGACATGGTGACAATAATATTGAACTACACAACAATTGTCGAAATATTTCTGATGTGTTTAATGAACACTTTTTAATATGAATATGTTTATTGAATTGAATATGAATATTTTATGAATATGAATTATTATGAATATTTATTTCATTTTATGAATTCCTCCGCACAACGGGCGGGTTTTAATGATATTATATATATATATAGCTGATTTTAACACTTATATTTTTGGGGATGCCTAAAAGACACAGTTCACGCACTGAAGCCTGCAGCACTCAGTCAGTAGTTGAGTACAGGCATTCAACGTGAATGTACGAATAATTTCAATGTGTTTCGAGTCTACCGCAAAACGGACAGCAATTAGAGAACACACGCAAAATATAATAATATTTTCAAGCTCTCTTACATGTTGAAAAGTATTTATGATTAGAATGAACGCCCAGTTAACAAGTATATATATATATATATATATATATATATATATATATATATATATATAGTGTATACTATTTATAACATCGATGTATAATATATGTGAGTTGGCTTATATCGTATTTAATTAATGTACACATAGGACATCCAGGCTTTAAATCGGTTTTGTATCCTAGCAAATTCTGTTGAGTGTGAAAAGTTCAGAAGCTGAAAAAGACCGCAATTTTACAAACAGTCCAATACATGCTTGCATGTTTCGTTTCACACGAATTTATTTGCAAAACATATTCATTCTTTTTTCGAAAGCGTCAAAGTTTCAAATTTGACATGCGTGGAATATTTTTTTGACAATAGCCCAGAGCACTCTCTGCGAAAAATGGTCTAACCAAAAAATTTTGTAGACGTGCAGCTTTGTCTGGCCACAAACCAGATCCAAAGCTGCATACCCCCAATTCGGCCTTGATATCCTAAATCAACTACACATTATGGACAGATTACATAAGAGGGTAAAGAAGAAGCAAAATGATGAAATAATTTGGGACCAGAAGATTCACATAGCAATAAGATATAATGCTTGTATTGTCTAGTAACTCACACACAAACTCAACCCGACACAAACTCAACCCCAAGCTAGTGATCATTTTTGACGTATAATAGGAGGTACGCATTCTTCGTGCTCACGCTTGACCCGCTGATGAGGGACACGATGAGGCCGAATCCGCGGGATGAGGCTGAATCCGCGGGATAAGGCCGAATCCGCGGGATGAGGGGCGAATCCGCGGGATCGGGATGAGGATGAATCCGCGGGATGAGGCTAAATCCGCGGGATGAGGCCGGCGGGGGGATATGACTGTCTCTTTTTAATTTCTTTTGGTTTTTCCTTCTTCGAAGATTTCTTTTGAAGATTGTTGTTAATGCGAGATGCGAGATGCCGCCGACAAAACGAAAATCGGCAGCGTTTGGCGGAAAACGGGAACGACGGAAAATCCTTCGACAAACAAACAAAAAAAGTCCTCAAACAGACAAAAATGACCTCAATTACCTTGAAAATGAACTCGGAGATCAACAAAATTAAACCTATGACTTTCTTGCATCCATTTTACCCCTAGGGATCAAGTTTCATCCAAATCGGTTCAGTGGTTTAGAAAGAGATTCGGTAAACAGACACAAAAAACCTTAATGACCTTGAAAATGACCTCGGAGGTCATCAAAACCTAGCCTATGACCTTCTTGCATCCATTTTACCGCTAGGGATTAAGTCAAAATCATCAAAATCAAACATCAAAATCGGTCCAGTGGCTTAAGAGGAGATATGGTAAGCAGACACAAATGATCTCAATGACCTTGAAAATGACCTCGGCGGTCAACAAAACCCCACCTATGACCTTCTTGCATCCATTTTACCCCTAGGCACCAAGTTTAATTAAAATTGGTCCAATGGCTTTGGAGGAGATAGGATTAAAACAGACATTTAGAAAATTTGCAATCATTGCAGGGCAAAAAACCATCAATTTGGACCTTCGGGCCGAATTGTAAAATGCTGTAGTCGTTTCTGTTTGTCGTTTCTCGCGTGTTGCGCGTGCTGCTCAACGGTAGAACGTCACAGGGGTCCGATGTAACCAGCCGAGTGCCGGAGGGATCCATACTGAGTCCGTACTGAGTCCGCTCCTGTTGGCTTGGAAATACCTGGAAAAAACATAAAAAACTGTGTGTGGAAGTCATGTGCTTGGCACATGTGTGCAGCTGCAGTTTGCAAAATTCACGTGCCAAGCACATGACTTCCACACACAGTTGTTTTGATGTTTTTTCCAGGTATTTCTAAGCCAACAGGAGCGGACTCAGTACGGACTCAGTATGGATCCCTCCGGCACTCGGCTGGTTACATCGGACCCCTGTGACGTTCTACCGTTGAGCAGCACGCGTTCGCGTTTACAGACGATTTGCGTGGTTCGTGTCCTGAGTGTCATGATGAATCTAATCTCACCGTCCTGGGTGTCATGATGAATCTAATCTCACCGTCCTGGGTGTCATGATAAATCTAATCTCACCGTCCTGGGTGTCAAGATGAATCTAATCTCAACGTCCTGGGTGTCATGATGAATCTAATCTCACCGTCCTGGGTGTCATGATGAATCAAATCTCACCGTCCTGGGTGTCATGATGAATCTAATCTCACCGTCCTGGGTGTCATGATGAATCTAATCTCACCGTCCTGGGTGTCATGATGAGTCTAATCTCACTGTCCTGGGTGTCATGATGAGTCTTATCTCACCGTCCTGGGTGTCATTATGAACGATAAACTCGCCTTCGACCCACATGCTGAAACCATTACTCAGGTAATTGTGCGAGTAATTGGTTAGGTAATTGTGTGAGTGGTTGGTTAGGTAATTTTGCAGGTAATTTTTACCTAAAAATACCCCCTTACACAAAAATACCCAATTACCCCAAGAATACCCACCCAACCCAACGTTGAAGACCTCATTCAGCACAGTTTATTTCGACCTCTCTAGCCATGAACAAATCAACTGCGCTAATGAGAATGTTTTGGCTCAATTATTTACAGCAGCCATTTGGCGATGCAATTGTTACTGAAACTCTGTGCCGATGAAAAATTGTGTTTGAGCAAAAACATTTTCGAGCACGACCTTGGTTGTTTTTTATATTTATTTATATATTCATTAACGTGTGTATATACCTTTTTGAGCACCAGAAACGAAACCAATTTGAAACCTCATTATTCCATGTGTGCCCTAAAGTGACTACAACAAAAAACAGCTGACATATAATATATTCATGTAAAATAGGTGTTTTCTGTATATATAAATGTGCTGTGTTTTTACACTACGCCACAAAAGGTTCTATTTTTAGACGCGGTGGCTTGGAAATACCTGGAAAAACATCAAAACAACTGTGTGTGGAAGTCATGTGCTTGGCACATGTGTGCAGCTGCAGTTTGCAAAATTCACAAATTCTGACCAAGTGGCCTGCCCGTCTCACCGGCATCTTCACGAGTGTGATTAGCTGCACGACAGACACTCGCAGGTGTCACGTGGGCCGGGGTGCTGTCAGTGGAAGTGCCCGCAAGCAGCCCAGACATCGTTCTAGAAACCGTCACGCTCACTGACTATACCCGCTCCGCACAGCTCAATGCAGGTCCCCCTATCGCAGTGCAGTGGTTCTCAACCTTTTTTCTCACTGATTCCCCACTTCTTCTTAATACGAGTCATCTCTTCATTTTCCACACAACACAGCGCTGATAAATTAAATAAATTCAGTTGTTACATCAAAGTAAATGTAATTAGAGGTCATTAGAAACATAAACTATTTTTAATTGATAAAAACACACATAGTTGTCCTGTTCTGTCCGACCTTTAGCTTCCCACTTGGCAACTCTTCCATTCCCCATCAGTGGGGAATTCCCCACACAGGTTAAGAAGCACTTATCTAGAATCTTTTGATCTTTTAGATCCTTTTAGTGTTTGATTTAGTCTGCTATGGGCGAATTAATTATTTGTCACAAATTTAATTGTATTCAGCAATTGTAAGATCATATATATAACATGCGCGTGATTATGTTTATGTATAATTTATTTTGCTAATTAGAAACAACATAATATACCGTTTATTTTTCCAAAAGTATATATACGAGACAGAAACACACAAATATATACAAAGAAACGGAAATAGAAACAGAAACACAGAAACAGAAGCACAGAAACTCGTACACAGAAATATATAGATAGATAAATAATGAAATAATAAAGCAAAAAATAATTGGTGTTGATAATGCGAAAATAAATGTTAAAAGTCCACTTTATTTAGTGAACTTATTAAATAAGAAAACTAAATTTATTATGGAGAAGAGGTGTGTTATTAGCGAGGTGTGTGCAAGCGTGGGGAGTGGGGGGGGGGGGGGTAATTGGACAGGAGTTTATTGATTTCTGATTAGATGAGCTCCTCTGTTTCATCCACTTGCTTATGTGTATCATCAACTTGTTTCTTCAGAATATACGGGTTAAAGCTTGTATTTATAACAACACTCGCCAACACACTCACACCACACACCAGGCACACTATCATTCGACATCACCTGACATCACATTTTGCACACCCAATCTCATCCACACAACCACCTGGAAGGTGGTCAAAGAGCTTGGCTCAGACCACCTTCCAATCGTCATCACCACCAAAATCAGGACAGCACCAAATGATACTACACCCAGACGCACTTACACAAAATACACAAAAGCCAATTGGTCACAATTCACACACGACACGGAACTAGCATTTACACAACTCAACACAACAGACATCACAGGCATAAACAAAGCAGTCCAAACATTTAACAGCATCATACACAAGGCAGACAAACAACACATCCCAAAAGGACACAGAAAACACCACAACCCAAACTTTACACAAGAAATACACACACTCATCAAACAACGCGACACACTGAAACACTTGCCGACACCACACTCACACAATACATCCGAACAAATACACGCACTCAACACAACAATCAACAGCAAAACACACGAAGAACAATCACACAACTGGCACAACTACATAAAATACTAGATCACAGATCAAACACCACAAAATTATACAACACACTCAAAAGCATCACACTCTCAAAGAACAATATAACACGCACACACGCAGCCATCACGACCGACACAACAACTGTACCATCAAATAAACAACAGGCAAACACACTCATTAACCACTACTCACAAATCAGCCACATCACTCCTACACAAAAAGACAGGACAATCATCAGACGTAAACACACATTCAGCACATATCCACTATACACACCATTCACACATGCGCAGACACGACAAATCATACACAACATCAAACAATCATCAGCCTGTGGTCCAGATGGAATAAGTAACATCCATCTGAAACATCTGGGACCACAAGGCATACAGACACTCACCAACATATCTAACTACAGCTACTCCCACAACACAATACCTCACATCTGGAAAACGGGCATCATCATCACTCTTCACAAACAGGAGTCCCTCAGGGCTCCGTTTTAGCACCAACACTATTCAATCTATACCTACATGACATGCCAGCACCCAACACTCCATCCATACAGATATCATCATATGCAGATGATATCACAATCACAAGCACACAAAGACACGCCGACACAACAGTGCACACACTACAACCTTACATCAACACACTACAACAATGGTTCACCACAAACCAACTGAACATTGCACCTGCCAAATCCACAGCCACACTCATCACCAACTGGACATCCGAACACAACTACACACCACGAATCACCATCAACAACACGATCATCCCACACACGCACACACAAAAAATACTAAGCGTCACATACGACACACACCTCTCATTCAAACAACACATCACCAAAATCAAAACCAAAGTCACCCCACGCCTCAACACACTGAAAGCACTCTCACACACAGCTTTCGGACACAACTAAGACTCCACAACCACCATATACAAACAATACATCAGACCCGCGATAGAATATGCTAGCCCCGCATGGGCTAGCAATCTCGCAACACGCCACACCAACACACTTCAAACACTTCAAAACACCGCACTCAGAACAATCACAGGATGTACAGCCACCACACCAGTAGACCACCTCCATCACGAAACTAAAATCCTCAAACTGACACACCACCTAGACATGAGAGGCACACATGTAGTGTATGTTGTGTTGTCTTCTGTGCTGTATGTCGGCTGTGCTATCTTATTCAATACGTATGCGTGTGTGCGTGCGAATTTTTGTGTTTTTGAGTATGTAAACGTGAGTGTATGCTTGTGGTTGTGCGTATATGTACTTGTCTGTTTTGTGTGTGTGTGTGGGTGAGTGTATGTAGGTGAGTCTGTGTGTTCGTGATTGTGTATGTGTGTGTGTGCTCTTGTGCTTGTGTGTGTGTGTTGTGTGTGCAAGTGTGCGTGTGTGTGTGAGTGTATGTGTGTGTGTGTGTTTGTGAGCGCTTTTGAGACCATCGGGTAAAAAGCGCGATATAAATGTCTTAATGTAATGTAATGTAATGTGTGTGTATGTCTGTGTGTGTGTATGTGTCTGTGGGTGTGTGTGTATGTGTCTGTGTGTGTGTATGTGTGTGTGTGTGTGTGTGTGTGTGTGTGTGTGTGTGTGTTTCTATGTGTGCCTTATGTGTTCTTACTGTTGTCACATGTTTATCTCCATCGTTGTGTTTGTTTTTTTAATTTTGTAGCGCTTTTTTGCATATTAGCGCTATAACAAATACAATGATTAACAGATTGATTGCTAAGAATTGCGAAATTTAGTTCATGGTTTTTCGGCGTGGTTTTGGTTGCTTTGCTTCTCCGTTTTTGTGTGTATGTTTTTTGACGAATGTTCAAAATATGTGGTTGGCTTGTGAATTTTTTGAATATGCTGCGTTTATTTTCTGTGTGCCTGTTTTAAAGTTTATCATCTGAAAACGATTTCAAGCTAACAAATTAATTGTAAATATAATACAAGTATATTTTTAACGGTTATTTTCAAACGCGCAATTTCAGTCCACATTATACTGCTTCATTTATATGGTAAAATTTTCATGAGGAGAAATAATTTCTACTAGAAATATAGTATAAAATCAAGAAAGAAACTGAAAAAACACTTTGTTTTTCTGTGCATGGCTGTTTTTCTCAAAATACACGGCGCAGTACGAAACACAAAGACCAGTCACGCGACAAACAACTCGACGTGCCCCCTAGTGTATGGAATCAACACTAGTGTAAAAATAGTCAGGGACGCGGGTTCATTTCAGGGGCGGTACAAGACCTGCCGTTGAATTGTCGTTATATCTGAGTAGATTTTCTCAATATAATATTTCATATCAGCTGTTTTAATCTCGAATAATTATGAGCTGATAGAAGGCAAGATCCATTGAAAATAATTATCTTCTCCGAGTAGGCGACTTGAAGCATGCTCTCTTATAACGGGGTTTATCTCTTCAGCTCTATCGATAGCTATGCAGCTGCGAATTTTAACAAGTTTTACAAGTTTAACAGTTACGTACGTAGCAATAACGTAACAGTAACTCAAGTTTAACAGAGGTACACGTTGGAGAATTAAACACATACACTTCACAATACTATTTTTCCTGTTATTATCCGAAAATGTGTATTTATGTTTCTAATTCAGTCTTACTAAGTAATTCAACCCGCTGTGAGATTGTTGAACTAATATGCACGTGCTTACGTTTTATACTGGACAGAAGCGAGACGACCAGAATTCAGCAACAATGAAACACGCACGTGACTTGCTCACACTGCTGCTTGCGGTAGGTGATAATTCGTATGTGATTATGTTTTTATCTATATATATATATATATATATATATATATATATATATATATATATATATATATATATATATATATATATATATATATATATATATATATATATATATATATAAAAGAGATCCTCTGTATGTGTGTGTGTGTGTGTCCTACCCTCCTTGGTCCATTTTCTATCAGCTACTACTCGGCCACCACTTGGCATACCCGCTAAGAATTTATACCATCACGTTGGAAATTTTCTTTGAGTACACTTTAGGCTAAATTTTTAATTTTAAAAATTAAGTAGACGTGCAGCTTTGTCTGGCCACAAACCAGATCCAAAGCTGCATACCCCCAATTCGGCCTTGATATCCTAAACCAACTACACATTATGGACAGATTACATAAGAGTTTAAAGAAGAAGCAGAATGATGAAATTGGGACCAGAAGATACATATAGCAATAAGTTATAATGCTTTTATTGTCTAGTACCTCACACAGAAACTCAACCCGACACAAACTCAACCCCTAGTTAGTGATCATTTCTTAACGTAACCTAGCCTAAATGTCTAGCATATAAGCCCGCCCGTTGTGGATCGTGTAGATCCGTTCTGGATCTTGAAGACAAATCCGTTAGTTTTGTATAAGAATGCATTCTACACGGTGAACTTGAACGTTTTATTGTCTATAGTTGCTGTCTGCGGGACATATTTATTTCATAAAAATGATCCATCGCTTTTTTTACGTTTGAAACCACTGATCTATATCATTGAGCCCGCGCAGTTATTTTAACCTCATATTCAAGTATACATACACACACAGACAGATAGAGAATTTCTTATATAGATATAGATTTAAACCCGCCCGTCGTGCGGAACAGTTCATAACATGAAATTCATATTAAATCTATAAAATAAAATGAATACAAATTTAAAAGTAAAAATTTAACCTGTAAATATGCTAACCAATATAAATGTCTAAATGTGAATATTTTCATTTTAATTTGGACAAAATATCCCTCGATCCGTCTCATATATGAACCTGCCCGTCGTAAAAATGTCCTTCACATGCAATGTTTTTATTTTAGATTTTAGCTAGATTTTGTCCTGAACGCTAGCGCTCTAGCGAATACTTCACGCGCTTTGCACATAAACTCAGATGTTGATTTCGCAGCAGCGAGAGATCATAGGCGGATAAAGTAAATATTTATAGTGGGGCTAGCTATTTTATAATAGCTTGTTAAAATGTTTTTTCAGAATATATATCAAAATTATTGGAAAACATTGCATGTGAAGGACATTTTTTTATACGTTTTTCAGGGAGGCTAAGCCCCCTGCAAAATTCCTGGATCCGCCATTGTCTCCATTGATCGCTGTGTTAAATCTATCAGTCGTCGGTGGAAATGACATGGTCTTGAATAAACGGTTATATCTTTTGGAATGTTAACACTACATATTTGAAAAATTTAACATCTTGTAGAAGACAAAATTTCCGATCTGTGGATATAAAAAACTGTCAATTTTGTTGAGCAGTTTTCCTCAAACCCGTGGCATAAAATCCCCAAAATATGAAAAACTCGTTTGTGCAAACACACACACAGACATAATAACGTTTTTATTATTATCGGGTTTATATGCTGGTTTATATGTTTACTAGCATTAAAACCCGCCCGTTGTGCGGAGCAATTCATAAAAATATTGCAAATTAAAAATAAATAAGGCAAAGTCATGAAAACCTTAATCAATTAAAAGGTCTAAATTTCATTATTTTTAATTTTATTTGGACAAAATATTTTCACTCAACCGGCCTCATATTTAAACCCGCCCGACGTGAGGAATAATTCAGAACTCGAACACCATCCGTTCTGGCTCTTGAAGTCAAATCCATTAGTTTTGTATATGAATTCATTCTATACGGTGAAATTGAACGTTTTATTGCTGCCCGCGGGACATTTTTATTTCATATAAATGAGCCATCGCTTCGTTTGCGTTTGAAGCCCCTGATCATTGAACCAGCGAACCATGAACCAGCGCAATTATGTCACCTCATATTCAAGCATACATACACAGACAGACAGATAATTTCTTCTTTATGTATATATATAGCATTAAAACCCGCCCGTTGTGCGGAGCAATTCATAACATGAAATTCATATTCAATTCATAAAAAATATGGAAAAATAAAAATGAAATAGGGTACACTCATAAAAATATTAATCAATTGAAAATTATAGGTTTAATTATTTTTATTTTGACCAAAATATTTCCCCTCAGTCCGCCTGAGTCATTTTTAAACCCGCCCGTCGTGCTGAATAATTCAGAACTCGAACACGATCCGTTCTGCATCTTGAAGTCAAATCCATTGGTTTTGTTATGGATTAATTCTACAGGGTAAATTGAACGTTCTATTGTCTATAGTTGCTGCCCGGGGAACATTTTTTTTAATACCTTTTTTTAATGAACCATTTGAAAAAATGAACTAAAAAATGGAAACACTTTTTTTAAACCCGCCCGTCGTGCGGAACAATTCATACAATAAAATTCATATTTGAAGTCAAATCCATTGGTTTTGTGTATGGATTAATTCTACAGGGGAAATTGAACGTTCTATTGTCTATAGTTGCTGCCCGCGGAACATTTTTATTTAAAAAAAATTACCTTTTTTTAAATGAACCATTTGAAAAAATGAACTAAAAAATGGAAACACTTTTTTTAAACCCACCCGTCGTGCGGAACAATTCATACAATAAAATTCATATCAAATCCATAAAATATAATGAATACAAATTGAAAACCAAAAAATGTAACCTATAAATATCTTAACCAATAGAAAAGTCTAAATGTGAATATTTTTGTTCTTATTTTGACAAATATTATCCCTCAACCCGCCTGATATATAAATCTGCCCGTCGTGTGGTATAATTCAGAACACAAACAAGAAACAAACAATGAAAGATGATGAAATCTTTTCATCAGAATGTTTCCAAACTATGTTTATTACTTAACATCATTCCCCAATATCATTTGCTTAAGTACTATTTCACTTTTACCGCTATAATATTTATTGTTAAATTATATTTTTTCCGCTATCATTAAAACACAATATAACCTGAGTCAAACCTACCCAACCCAACCCAACCATTCAATCTTGACCGCTCTCAGCCTAGTCTGAGGTGATTTAACTTATTAGTTTGTGATCACAAAAAATACTAATGCGATCATAATTTGTAATCAGAAGACTGAGATTATCTACCTCAGGGGTCCCAAACACGCGGCCCACCAATACTTTTCTCTCAACCCGCCAATATAGTATCGGGACCAAACTGTAAGGCAGCTAAATTCACATTTGTTGCATAATGCGATATAATTATACACCATTATCATATTATCTCATAATTCCCGGTTAATGCTTCCACTAATGCATCATATTCATACAGTTGTCATTTTTTGGATTACACCGATATTACAGCCCTTGATATTACAGCCGATATTATATTATGCAATCTATATTCTGCTACGTATTATTCCTAATACATATATCATCAGATCTCAAAATATATTTAAAGGTTCACATCATTCTCCAAAATCATTTGCTTAAGAGCTATTCTACTTTTATCGCTAGAATATTTACTGCTAGCAAAATATCATATACCTCGCTATCATTTAAACCCACTCTTTATAGATACACTAGCATTAAAACCCGCCCGTTGTGCGGAGGAATTCATAAAATGGAATTAATATTCATAATAATTCATATTCATAAAAATATTCCAAATTAAAACAGAAAATGAAAACTCATCAGTGTCTTACTCAATAGAAAAGTCCAAGTGTGAATATTTTTATTTTTATTTTGACATAATATTTTCCCTCAACCCGCCTCATATATAAACCAACCCATTGTGCGGAATAATTCAGAACACAAACACGTAACAAACAATGAAAATCCTAGCATGTAAACCCGCCCGTCGTGCGAAACAGTTCATACTATTAAATTTGTATTCAATTCATGAGAGAAAATGAATATGAATTAAAAAAGAATGGAGTAAACCCATACAAAAGTCTAAATTTCTATATTTTCATATATATTTTCACAAAATAGTTTGCCTAAACCGCCTCATATTTATACATGCCCGTCGTGCTGAATAATTTTGAACTCAGACACGAAACAATGAAGAATGACTACACTTTTTCATCATAATGTTTCCAAAATATTTTAATAACTTAATATCACCGTCTAGCATTGAAACCCGCCAGTTGTGCGGAGCAATTCATAAGATGAAATTCATATTTAACTCATAAACATATTGCAAATCAAAAAAGAAAACAGATATACTCATTAAAATCTTACTCAATTGAAAAGTCTAAATTCAATTATATTTTTTGACAACATATTTTCCTTCAGTCCGTCTCATATTTAAACCCGCCCGTCGTGCTGAACAATTTATAAAATAAAATGCATATTCAATCCATAAAATAAAATGCATATTCAATCCATAAAATAAACTGAATACAAATTAAAAAGCTAAACTTTTAACATTTCCCCTCGAACAGCCTCATATTTAAACCCGCCCGTCGTGCGGAACAATTAAGCCCCAACACCAATGGTTCTTTATATATAAACCAACTAATGACAACTAACTAACTAATATTCAAATGGTTCTTTATTATATAATAATGGTTTTTTATTTAATGGTTCTATATGGTACAATAATTCAGTAGTTTACTTTGTTCCCAGTAGCATTTTACCCTCCCGTAGTGCGGAACAATTAAGCCCCTGATCTATACCATTGAACCCGCGCAATTATGTCACCTCATATTCAAGCATACATACACAGACAGACAGATAATTTCTTCTTTATGTATATATATGGCATTAATACCCGCCCGTTGTGCGGAGCAATTCATAACATGAAATTCATATTCAATTCATAAAAAAATATGGAAAATTAAAAATGAAATAGGGTACACTCATAAAAATATTTATCAATTGAAAATTATAGGTTTAATTATTTTTATTTCGACAACATATTTCCCCTCTGTCCTCCTGAGTCATTTTTAAACCCGCCCGTCGTGCTGAATAATTCAGAGCTCGAACACGATCCGTTCTGGATCTTGAAATCAAATCCATTGGTCTTGTGTATGGATTAATTCTACAGGGGAAATTGAACGTTCTATTGTCTATAGTTGCTGCCCGCGGATCATTTTGATTTAAAAAAATTACATTTTTTTAAATGAACCATTTGAAAAAATGAACTAAAAACACTTTTTTTAAACCCGCCCGTCGTGCGGAACAATTCATACAATAAAATTCATATCAAATCCATAAAATATAATGAATACAAATTGAAAAGCAAAAAATGTAAGCTATAAATATCTTGACCAATAGAAAAGTCTAAATGTGAATATTTTTGTTTTAATTTTGACAAATATTATCCCTCAAGCCGCCTGATATATAAATCTGCCCGTCGTGTGGTATACTTCAGAACACAAACACGAAACAAACAATGAAAGATGATGAAATATTTTCATCAGAATGTTTCCAAACTATATTTATTACTTAACATCATTCCCCAACATCATTTACTTAAGTACTATTCTACTTTTACCGCTATAATATGTATTGCTTAAACTTATATATTTTCCGCTATCATTAAAACCCAATATAACCTGAGTCAAACCTACCCAACACAACCCAACCACCCCATCTTGACCTAACCCAGCCTAATCTGAGGTGATCCAACTTATTAGTTTGTGATCACAAAATGAACCGATTCAATCATAATTTCTAATCAGAAATTTGAGATTATTTGCGCCAGGGGACTCAAACACGCGGCCCACCAATACTTTTCTCGCAGCTCGCCATTATAGTACAGAAACCAAATTGTAAGACTGGTTAAATCACATTTATTGTATAATGTGATTTAATTATACACCATTTAATTCACATTTTCATTAGTGAGTGGATCTTGAAGTCAAGCCCGTGAGTTTTGTAAATGAACTCATTCTACACGGTAAAATTTAATATTTAAACCCACCCGTCGTGCGGAACAACTAATAAAACAAAAGTAATACATATTTAAATGCAGACAGCCAGTCTAATAGAAAACTCTAAATTGTAAAATCTATACCAATAGAAAATTCCTGTTCTGAATTTGCATATTCTTATTCTAATAATTGACGACATATTATTCAGTCAACCCGCCTCATACTTGAGCCCGCCCGTCGTCAGGAATAATTTCGAAATGAAAACACAAAATAACAATGAATTTTTTTAGTATATAAATGAATATTTTTCCATAATATTATCTCATAATTCCCGGTTAATGCTTCCACTAATGCATCATATTCATACAGTTGTTATTTTTTGGATTACACCGATATTACATCCCTTGATATTACAGCCGATATTATATTATGCAATCTATACTCTACTACGTATTGTTCCTAATACATATATCATCAGATCGCAAAATATATTTAAAGGTTCACATCATTCTCCAACATCATTTGCTTAAGAGCTATTCTACTTTTATCGCTAGAATATTTACTGCTAGCAAAATATCATATACCTCGCTATCATTTAAACCCACTCATTATATATACATTTAAGCCCGACCGTCGTGCGGAACAGTTCATAGAATATATTTAATATTCAATTCATAAAAAATTAGTGCAAATTGAAAAAACCCATATAAACGTTTTAGCCAATATAAAAGTATCAATGTGAAATTTATGTTTCAATTTAGAAAACATGTTTTTCCACAACCCGCCTCATATTTAAAGCTGCCCGTCGTGCGGAATAATTCAGAACTCAAACACGAAACAAACACAAAGAAAATTGATGAAAAACGACCAATAGAAAAAGTCAAATTTGTAAATTCTTGTTTTAATTATTGTCGAAGTTTTTTCCCTCAACACTGCTCAAATTCTCACCCGTCCTTCGTGTGTAGTAATTTAGAAGTGTAACACTATCAAAACAATGAAACTTTCTGTCATCTCTATAATTCCAGATTTATGCTTCCGCTAAAACAGCATATGCATATAGTTGGCATTGCATGATATTACAACCCATATCCTTATGCAACTTGAGCGTATGCAGCTTGAAATTAAACCAATTAAATTACACAGTAAAATTCAGTAGTTTACTTTGTTCCCAATAGTATTTTACCCGCCCGTCGTGTGGAACAATTCATGTGTAAATAGTGAGAGACAATATAGCCTTTTTATTCAGTATAATGTACCATTAATTAAACTCCACGCAATATAACCACACCATCCATGCTTGGAGCTAATATGATGCATTCTTAATTGTGATTGGGCTTCAGTGAAATTTAATCGGTGTATATTCCTGTGTAATCGCAAGTGCGCATAATAGCTGTCAAATTGGTAATGTGGGCTTTTGAATCTACACCGCCGTAACTTCCTTCAGATACACTTTGGAAATTTAAAAATTATACCGTATTGTAGAAAACAAAATTTCTAGCACGATGGTATAATTTATTTTTATTTGCAACAAATAGAGACTGAGAAATAGTAGAAAAATGAATTAATTTTAGTCGCCCGGTGTTCAAGTGTAATTTTGGATGTATTTGAGAATTTTGCCAGTTTTACACGTATTTTGTATCATTTGTGGGTATAAATTATAGCTTATCTTGTAGAACACAAAATTCTCTACACAATAGTATATTCCTGTGTAATCGCAAGTGCGTAAATTGTGATTGGACTTCAGTGAAGTTAAATCAGTGTATATTCATGTGTAATCGCAAGTGCGCATAATAGCTGTCGAATTGGCAACATGACATTTTGACTTTACACCGCCGTAACTTCCTTCAGATACCCTTTGGAAAATTACAAATTATACCGTATTGTAGAAAACAGGATTTCTAGCACGATGGTATAATTAATTTTTATGTATAACAAATAGTTCCTGAGAAATAGTAGAAAAATGAATTTATTTTAGTCGCCCTGTGTTCAAGTGTTATTTAGGATGTATTTGAGAATTTTGCCAATTTTACACGTTTTTTGTTTCATTTGTGGATATGAATTATAGTTTATCTTGTAGAACACAAGATTCTCTACACAGTAGTATATTCCTGTGTAATCGCAAGTGCGCATAATAGCTGTCAAATTGGCAACATGACAATTTGACTTTACAGCGCCGTAACTTCCTTCAGATACACTTTGGAAAATTACAAATTATACCGTATTGTAGAAAACAAAATTTCTAGCACGATGGTATAATTTATTGTAATGTGTGACAAATAGTTCCTGAGAAATGGGTAGAAAAATGAATTAATTTTAATCACCCGGTGTTCAAGTGTAATTTTGGATGTATTTGATAATTTTGCCAATTGTACACGTTTTTTGTATCATTTGTGGGTATACATTATAACTTTTCTTGTAGAACACAAAATCATCTACACAATAGTATAATTTTTATAGCTGTAACTCTGCTGGTTTATGAGGAATAGATAGCGGAATATTGACCAAAATATTCACGTTTTTTGTGCTAATTTTGCCTTTTTGCTTTTTTGTCATTTACACTTCACACCGCCGTAACTTTTTTTTAATACACTTTGGAAAATTAAAAATTATACCGTGTTGTAGCAAAACAATTCCCAGCATGATGGTATTATTTATTTAGATGTGTGATAATTAGTTTTTGAGAAATAGAGAAAAAAGTATAGAAAATCGGACGCGTGGAGTTTAAATAAAATTTTGAATGTAGATAGATTTTTTTTCCATTTTACATGTTTTATATTTAATTTTTGGGTATAAATTATAATTTGTTGAGTAGAACAGAAAATTTTTCTACACAGTGGTATAATTTGTATAGTTGTACCATTGCTGGTTTAGGAGGAGTAGTCTTCAGAAAATTGACCAAAATTTTCGCATTTTTCAGGGTTCATTTTGTCTTTTCTCCAATATAACTTCTTTTTTTTCTTTTTTGAAATTTAAAATTTGATCTAAAGTGTAGACAAGAGAATTTCCAACGTGATGGTATAAATTGTTAGCGGGTAGGCCAAGTGGTGGTCAAATAATAGCTGATATAAAATGGACCAAGGAGGGTTGGACAGACACACACACACACACACACACACAGAGGATCTCTTTTATATATATAGATATGCAACAAAATCTAGCCTATGACCTTCTTGCATCCATTTTACCCCTAGGGACCAAGGTTCATCAAAATCGTTCCAGTGGTTTAGGAGGAGATAGGGTAAACAGACAAAAATGATTTTTCCAGCAGCAAGTTATGGACGACTATGTCGAAAATTTTTGTCAAATTGATCGATGTTAAAATGGTGACTGTCCTGTCTTGTATGGCACTATATATCGTGTGTGTTACATTGATAGTGCAACGAAGGCAGCAGTGACACACATGTGCTTGTTGAGTGTTGGTCGCTTTGTACACACACACACACACACACACACACACACACACACACACACACACACACACACACACATACACACACACTGACACACACCCGCCTCCCCAATATCCAGCTCGTACACACTGCAGCCGGTTCAAGGCGGATATTTCTGGATATGCCGTCGCGAGTGGGCGAAAACAAGCAGCGGCACGCACACACACACACTGATACACACCCGCCTCCCCAATATCCAGCTCGTACACACTGCAGCCGGTTCAAGTCGGATATTTCTGGATATGCCGTCGCGAGTGGGCGAAAACAAGCAGCGGCACGCACACACACACACTGATACACACCCGCCTCCCCAATATCCAGCTCGTACACACTGCAGCCGGTTCAAGTCGGATATTTCTGGATATGCCGTCGCGAGTGGGCGAAAACAAGCAGCGGCCAGCAGCACGCACGCTGCACGTGACAGAGGCGATTCCAAAAGTCCGACACACACAAACACCCACGAAGCATCAGCCATACCGTGTATGTAAAGTAAAGTGAATTGCATTTATTGCTCATCCATCAAGATATACATCATCAGGCTTTTCAGTACAATATGAACATTCACACGCTCACACACACACATACACACACACACACACACACCCAAACCACCCATGATTAACTACATATGTATGCACAATCACAACATCATCATATATACATACATTCGCAACATATACACATATCATGACTCAAAAGGTTTGTGTGAATGAAATTTTCGAGTTGTGCTCGTGACAAAGTGTGTAAATGTCCCTATATCTATATATACATAAAAGAGATCCTCTGTCTGTGTGTGTGTGTTTGTGTGTGTGTGTGTGTGTTTGTGTGTGTGTTTGTGTGTGTGTGTCTGTCTGTCTGTCCCACCCTTCTTGGTCCAAAATTCTCAAATACATCCAAAATTACACTTGAACACCGGGCGACTAAAATTAATTCATTTTTCTACTATTTCTCAGTAACTATTTGTTACACATAAAAATAAATTATACCATCGTGCTAGAAATCTTGTTTTTCTACAATACGGTATAATTTTTAATTTTCCAAAGTGTATCTAAAGGAAGTTACGGCGGTGTAGATTCAAAAGCCCACATTACCAATTTGACAGCTATTATGCGCACTTGCGATTACACAGGAATATACACCGATTAAATTTCACTGAAGCCCAATCACAATTAATAATGCATCATATCAGCTCCAAGCATGGATGGTGTGGTTTTATTGGGTACAGTTTAATTAATGCTACACTATACTGAATAGAAAGGCTTTATTGTCCTCAATATTTACACATGAATTGTTTCGCCCGACGGGCATGTAAAATACTACTGGGAAAAAAGTTAACTACTCAAGTTGCATAAGGATATGGGTTGTAATATCATGCAATGCTAACTATATGAATATGCTGTTTTAGCGGACGCATAAATCTGGAATTATAGAGATGACAGAAGGTTTCATTGTTTTGATAGTGTTACACTTCTGAATAACTACACACGAAGGATGGGTGTGAACTTGAGCAGTGTTGAGGAAAAAAACTTCGTCAATAATTAAAACAAGAATTTACAAATATATATTTTTCTATTGGATAAGCTTTTTGCTTTTTGATTCATTATATTCTATTTATAGTTCCGCACGACGGGCGGGTTTAAATACGAGGCAGTTCGAGGGAAAATATTTTGCCACATCTAAAATAAAAACATTCACATTTAGACTTTTCTATTGGTTAAGACTTTTTATGTGTTTACTTTTTCTTTTTTAATTTCTAATCATTTTTTATTTATTCAATTTTTATTTTACTTCATTTATTGTTCTGCACAAAGGGCGGGTTGTAATGCTAGATGGTGATGTTGAGTTATAAATATATTTTGAGTACATTATGATAAAAAAAATCAGTCATTTTTCATTGTTTTGTGTCAGAGTTCTGAATTCATCCGCGGGCGGGTTTTAATGCTAGTAGATATATATATATATATATATATATATATATATATATATATATATATATATATATATATATATATATATGCACGATTTGTTGAAATCAACAGTAATCTGGGCACTTTTGTGCTTGTACGATAGCTTCTCTATGCTTCGCACGATTTTTTGTGTGTTCAGGAGACAACACACTCAGTTTTTCACTGAAGTTTATTCCTCGAGGTACCTTTCGGCTATCACTAGCCATCGTCAGGAGAAGTAGATATAACACAATACAAAACAAAATACACAATATCAAACAGTACACGATAAACGGTGTTTATATACAAGGTGAGACAATATATCACTCATGTGCCAATGTGGCACCTACATAATGACACCTATGCGGCAAACGGTCGTTACAAAATTAGCACCTATGTGCCAAGGTCGATTGGTCTCGCATGGATGGGAGGGCGACATCTGGCTGTTGTTGAATGTTAATTTCACATTTATTTTTATTAATAAATACAGCTTCAATTATTCTTAGCCTACGGATATCATTTTCTCTGTAAATGATTTCGGTTTTATCATCCATAGTCTTTCGGTACAATTTGATTTGATGCTGCTGGCGGTAGTGCCTGGCAATGGCTCCTGAACCCAGAAAAATCGTGCGAAGCATAGAGAAGCTATCGTACCAGCACAACAGTGCCCAGATTGCTGTTGATTTCCACAAATCGTGCATACATAATGGCCTCCTTCCAATATATATATATATATATATATATATATATGTATATATATATATATATATATGTGTGTGTGCATGTGGTCATATACTAACTAAGCTCATTTGTTCTCAAACCATAGTATATATATATATAGATATAACATATATAGCTTTCTATCTATAGCTTTTGCTATCTATATGTATATCTATAGCTTAGCTATGTATAGTTTTTGGGCGCTTCTGGTACATGGGGCGTCCGCGGAGCTAGCGAAATTACGCCCCAGTAGATATGTTTGGTCCTGCTTCTCACATCTTGATATCGTGTACTGTTGTTTTTCATTGTTGTCTATTTCGCACTTGTTTCTATGTGAGCGCTATACAAATACATTGTTGTTGTTGCTGTTGTTGTTGTTGTTGACGTTCCTCAGGTTGTCTGGCCGAGCAGCCTCGAGCTCCTGAGGAAAGACACGGCACCGACCGGGTTGTTCCACAGGTCCCTGATGAAATTTATTTTGTGTTGTCGTCTGAGTTGTGTGTGTGCTGTGCAGTGTTCCATGATGTGTGTGATGTTGTGTGGTGCTGAATTGCAATCTGGACAGGTGTCATCGATTGAGTCATTAAACTTTTTCTGATATGACAGAAGGGCAGGATGATGACCCAATCTCAACCTGGCCAGATGCACTTTGTATTCGCGTGTGAGTGTGTTTTCTGATTTGTGTGTGTCCGGTGGGTGTCTTTGTAGGAGTGTATTTTGTTGTAGTGAGTGTATGGCTTTCCTTGCGATCTCTGTGTGTATGTGTTTCTTGATTGATGTGCGTGGGGGAGCTGGTGGAAGTGATGTGAAAATTTGTCTGTGGTAAAGTGTGCTTGGTGTTGTTTTTATGCTTCTGTCTGTGTTGTCTTGTGTTGTGAGGTGATGTAGTGGATGTGCTGTGTTGGTGACTGCTGCTGCGAGTGTTTGTGTGCCTCTCATGTATAGGTGGTGTGTCAGTTTGAGGATTTTAGTTCCGTGATAGAGGTGGTCTACTGGTGTGGTGGCTGTGCATCCTGTGATTGTTCTGAGTGCGGTGTTTTGAAGTGTTTGAAGTGTGTTTGTGTGGCATGTTGCGAGATTGCTAGCCTATGCAGGGTTAGCATATTCTATCACGGGTCGGATGTATTGTTTGTATATGGTGGTTGTGGTGTCTTTGTTGTGTCCGAAAGCTGTGTGTGAGAGTGGTTCACCTGGTTGATGTGCAGGTGTATATTGCAAGCAGTAAAGTGCAGTCGCAACCCCCCGACGTGATAGAGATCGCCAATACTGGACTCTTTGGGATAGTGGTCACAGCCAAAGGTATCATAGAAAACCTGCAGTGGGCCGACCATCACGTACACGAACAGAAAGCCTTCTTTGATGCTCAACAGCAGGAGACCATGCACGTTCTGCAACACTCCATGCAGGCAATGCCACACACCGCTGCCGGTAGCCCACAGTCTGCTCAAGCTGTACTGGTCATAGTGAGCACTACACACCTGACTTTTCAACAGTACATAAACTGGATCTCTTCGCTCCGCGTGTTCCGTGGATTTGTCTTGGACCTGCGTGCTCTTATCGATCAAATAATGCAGTACAATTCCCAGGCACCACAGATACCGCATATGATATTGTGCAGAAGTCATCTTATTGACGCCTTGGCTATATCCTACCTACCCGCACATCTGCAACAGGAAGTGGACCAGGCTGAGCAGCAAATTGCAACAGCCGTCAACGCCCCGCTGCCCAGTTAATTGGCTACGCTTACAAACCTCTCTCTCTATCATTCTCGCGAGCACAATTAATTCAGTTTTCTAGTTATGCAGCACTATATTGTGTTATATACTGGTACTTTAATTAAAATATATAAAGGTTATAAAGGTCAATGGTTTTATGGTTCTTTCTTGTTTATATCTATGTATTCATATGAGTGTATATATGTATGTATAAATATACTTTGACAGAAAACAAGCAGAAGATTGTGTGTCGTTTTTAATTACCACAACACAATGTCCATGTTAAAACGCGTGCAATGGTAATGTCCGCTCCACTGTGTAATGACACTGTAACAGACATATAAATATAACTGTAGTTACAGACAGGATCACTGTCTCACGTCATCACTGTCTCACGTCATCACTGTGTCACGTCATCACTGTCTCACGTCATCACTGTGTCACGTCATCACTGTGTCACGTCATCACTGTCTCACGTCATCACTGTCTCACGTCATCACTGTCTCACGTCATCACTGTCTCACGTCATCACTGTCTCACGTCATCACTGTCTCACGTCATCACTGTCTCACGTCATCACTGTCTCACGTCATCACTGTGTCACGTCATCACTGTGTCACGTCATCACTGTGTCACGTCATCACTGTGTCACGTCATCACTGTGTCACGTCATCACTGTGTCACGTCATCACTGTGTCACGTCATCACTGTGTCACGTCATCACTGTCTCACGTCATCACTGTCTCACGTCATCACTGTGTCACGTCATCACTGTGTCACGTCATCACTGTGTCACGTCATCACTGTGTCACGTCATCACTGTCTCACGTCATCACTGTCTCACGTCATCACTGTCTCACGTCATCACTGTGTCACGTCATCACTGTGTCACGTCATCACTGTGTCACGTCATCACTGTCTCACGTCATCACTGTGTCACGTCATCACTGTCTCACGTCATCACTGTGTCACGTCATCACTGTCTCACGTCATCACTGTCTCACGTCATCACTGTGTCACGTCATCACTGTCTCACGTCATCACTGTGTCACGTCATCACTGTGTCACGTCATCACTGTGTCACGTCATCACTGTGTCACGTCATCACTGTCGCACGTTATCACTGTCTCATGTCATCACTGTCTCACTTCATCACTGTGTCACGTCATCACTGTCTCACGTCATCACTGTGTCACGTCATCACTGTGTCACGTCATCACTGTGTCACGTCATCACTGTCTCACGTCATCACTGTCTCACTTCATCACTGTGTCACGTCATCACTGTGTCACGTCATCACTGTGTCACGTCATCACGGTGTCACGTCATCACTGTGTCACGTCATCACTGTCTCACGTCATCACTGTGTCACGTCATCACTGTCTCACGTCATCACTGTGTCACGTCATCACTGTGTCACGTCATCACTGTGTCACGTCATCACTGTGTCACGTCATCACTGTGTCACGTCATCACTGTGTCACTTCATCACTGTCTCACGTCATAACTGTCTCACGTCATCACTGTCTCACGTCATCACTGTCTCACGTCATCACTGTCTCACGTCATCACTGTCTCACGTCATCACTGTCTCACGTCATCACTGTCTCACGTCATCACTGTCTCACGTCATCACTGTCTCACGTCATCACTGTCTCACGTCATCACTGTCTCACGTCATCACTGTCTCACGTCATCACTGTCTCACGTCATCACTGTCTCACGTCATCACTGTGTCACGTCATCACTGTGTCACGTCATCACTGTCTCACGTCATCACTGTCTCACGTCATCACTGTCTCACGTCATCACTGTGTCACGTCATCACTGTCTCACGTCATCACTGTGTCACGTCATCACTGTGTCACGTCATCACTGTCGCACGCACGTCTACAAGACACGACACGACACGCAGCCACGCTCACATCGTCACATACAGGGGCACACACACACACTCTCTCTCACACACAATCAGTAACACGAACACTAACACACACACACACACTCTCTCTCTAACACACAATCACCCAACAAGTACACACAATAAATATCTTTTTATATGCGCTTTATAAATATACAGACAATGTGATAATGGGTCTTCTTTAAAATTACATTAGAAAAAAACAACACAAAAACTCAACAAGAAGTATTTTGCTTGTGCAACATTCACGCTGCAACACGCTGCAACACGCTGCAACACGCTGCAACACGTCGCACGTGACTTGACGTGGCAACTAGTCGCTCCCTCTCGTGTATGTGATCAGTACTAGCGTGTACACCAGAGCAAACCTATAAATTGAGCCCTTAACACAGCCACGTTCCTTGTGCTCACCGCATCGACAGCTAAGTACGCCATTATGCTTGTGAATATATTCTGTGTTCAGTTATGACAGAGATTCAGTTATGACAATGCACTTGTATTTACTATCATTCCAGGTTATCATTGAGCAATTCGGTCGTTTATTAGAATTTACTCTGGTAGCTGAAGAAGCCGTGTGGCGAAAACGTTGTATTACTTAAAATTGATTTCTCAAAATATACTACTCAAAATATATTATTCAAATATAGTACTCAGATATATTCAGACAGTGTTCGATGAAGTTACTGCTTCAAATTCCTATTCCTATATATGCATATACATAATTTGAATATATATTAAATTATTATACTTTTGATTGAGTTACAATTTCGCATTCAAAGCCTCAGTTTGTCCGTTTCTGCTAGCTTCTACTTAAACACAGTTAACACTTCCCTGATACAATAAGATTTCCCTGGTTACCTGACCCCAACAGCATGCATCTTAATGAGACAACTCATAGATAAGAACAGCCAGGTTAATATTATCTCTATCTCTCATCTACATGCTAGGGACCAGCTATCATGTGGAGCCGTCGATATCTATATCTATCATGTGAAGCCGCAACGATAATTTGGCATGCTTATTAGGCTACTGGTTTGTGATAGCCTGTATAACGGCTGCTATTATGGTTGATTTACGTTTAAGATGTCAATTTATATTTTTCAATATGGCGAAAGTACGTAGTGCGGATCCAGCAGCGACAATAACCGCACCAAATACGACATTTATCGCTAGTGTATTTGTACTGAAATAAACATTGTTACATTATTGTGTGGCTACAGAGGTACACACTCGTCAGCATTTCGTCGAATCAAAATTAAATTATCCACCATGTCTCGCTCGCTGCTGCTGGTATTTCTGGTAAGTGAGGATATAATTAATTAATATACCTAATGTATTCTCACTACGCAAATGTAATATATTTTTGTATATGTATCTTTATAGATTCCACATTTTCAATGGTATTTTCAGGAAATAACTAATTTTCTTGTGACTTGTGTCACTGCTACTTGATAACATGATTTGTCACACGTGTACATGTATTCGTTTTGGCCGTTTTCAAGCTAATTGGCTGACGTTGGTGTACAGGTGTGCAGTGCAATCAGCAGAATTGAAGCACAGCAACCCTGGCTGAATATTACCCAAGGCCAAGTGCCCAATGTGAAAAACGAAACCGAAGAAATTATAGGCAATTTGAAATTGGTCAACAAGGTCATCGGCAGGTCTTATCCGGCATACGAACAAAATCTTCATCAGACATTTCAAGATTCAGACCGAGCACAAGAGACGCCAACTACTGCAGCAGATATTCTCCAGTATCTTCCGAACTTGCAGAATAGCAGATTCCAACTCAGCCTCACTCAGATTTCAACTAATCGCTACATTGAATGGGGAAAAAGGCTGGGCATTTGCTACGATCGAGCCAAAATACTGCGTAATCGCATCAACCAAACGTTGGTGTCAGGTATCACCAAAGAGACAGAGATGAATCAGCTGGTGGAGTTGCAAGAAAAACTCGATGCTGCATTAAAGGCAAGCACTGACCCGTATGAACTGGTGACAAATTTTCTTCGTAAACAGAAGCGTCTGAAGAAACGGTCGCTTAAAATAGAGAACCTCATCTTATCAGAAATCGGTCGTCAGCAATTAATCAGCGAACTCCAACAGAAAATTCATGATCTACAAACTGACCACTTCAAACCCTCACGCTTGCACAAATCTCACGAACGGCACACCTCTTCTCCATAATTAATTTAGTTTTCTTATTTAATAAATTCACTAAATAAAGTGGACTTTTAACATTTTTTTTCGCATTATCAACACCAATTATTTTTTGCTTTATTATTTCATTATTTATCTATCTATATATTTCTGTGTACGAGTTTCTGTGCTTCTGTTTCTGTGTTTCTGTTTCTATTTCCGTTTCTTTGTATATATTTCAGTGTTTCTGTCTCGTATATATACTTTGGGAAAAATAAACGGTATATTATGTTGTTTCTAATTAGCAAAATAAATTATACATAAACATAATCACGCGCATGTTATTTATATGCTCTTACAATTGCTGAATACCATTAAATTTGTGACAAATAATTAATTCGCCCATAGCAGACCAAATCAAACACTAAAAGGATCTAAAAGATCAAAAGATTCTAGATAAGTGCATCTTAACCTGTGTGGGGAATTCCCAACTGATGGGGAATGGAAGAGTTGCCAAGTGGGAAGCTAAATGTCGGACAGAACAGGACAACTATGTGTGTTTTTATCAATTAAAAATAGTTTATGTTTCTAATGACCTCTAATGACATTTACTTTGATGTAACAACTGAATTTATTGAATTTATCAGCGCTGTGTTGGGTGGAAAATGCAGAGATGACTCGTATTAAGAAGAAGTGTGGAATCAGTGAGGGAAAAAATTGAGAGCCACTGCACTGCGATAGGGGGACCTGCATTGAGCTGTGCGGAGCGGGTATAGTCAGTGAGCGTGACGGTTTCTAGAACGATGCCTGGGCTGCTGGCGGGGACTTCTTCTGACAGCACCCCGGGCCACGTGACACATGCGAGTGTCTGTCGTGCAGCTAATCACACTCGTGAAGATGCTGGTGAGACGGGCAGGCCACTTGGTCAGTCGGGACGCGGTGTGTCGAAACTTCTCAACGGCCGATTCGACGGTGACAAACAGGGACTCTGTATTCTGCTGCACTTCCAGGTGGCGCTCGTCGCTCGAGCTGATGTCTGCCAATAGTCTGGCCTCGACCACGTTGAAGAAACGACTGCCAGCGTCTATGGATCCCTGTAGACGCTGCAGATGCTGGAAACTGTGCAGCGATACCAGACCAAACTCCAGCATGCGATCCACCGCCGCAGTCACCGTGCTCATGGGGATTTCGCCACACCCTCCACACCGTTCCTCCACCGACTCCAGAAACACCAACATCTCGTGGCAGTACTCAGAGAAAAGATGCTCGTGACGCTCGGAGAAGGCCACCTCCTGATGGAGGTTGTTGATTCTGTTGTCAATGTTGTAGATTAATAAGTCCACGTTTCTCTGAGCTAGCACAAGCACAACGTGTAGAAGCAGCCCCAGCGCCTGATGCTGCTGGAAACACACGAGATCACAAACCAACCTACTAATTTAAGCACGTGAGATAATAATTGGCGCTTCCACTGTTGTGTTTTCATAATAGCTTAAATTTTCGCCAGACAAAATATTGAAGTCCACTCGGACCCATGAACCCCATTGGACATTTATTTATGAGCTAAATTGCATATTTAGGAGAATGCTGGGTCAAAGAGGTTAAATGCCTCAAGTGACAGCTTATGAACACACACAGGTGTGTCCCGTGCAGCTCGCTGTAACCGCAGAACCAACCCTCTCCACGCTATGGCGCCACAAGGACGGAAGACGTATTAGAGAGGGCCACCTCCCCAGAATGCATGACACAACACATGACTGATATCTGGTATTATCATTTACTGCTGGGTGGACAGGGGCTGTGGGATGGTCGAATTCACCCAAAGAAATTCTCCTCCGCCGGGTTTTGAACCACGGTCCTCCCGCTTGTGAGGCGGGTGTGCTACCACCACACCACGGTCCTCCCGCTTGTGAGGCGGGTGTGCTACCACCACACCACGGAGTCCATAACGGGCTGGTTTAGGAGTGTTGAAGCACAAAGTGTCTGAAATTAGATATATAAATTATAATAATTTTTCACGTACCTGAATTAGGCAGTAAGACTTGAAGCTCATTTTTAGCGGTGTTACTGTCAAGTAAGCACGTTTTTTCAATTGTTTTCCTATTAATATTTACATTGCATTACATGAAAATAAATGCATACATATTAAAGTCTAATTTGTTTTGTTTTTTTATTTTAAATTGTATTGCAAGCAAAATTATTTTACAAATCGCTACATTTATTGACAATATCATGCGTCGATAAATTTCTAAAATTACAATCTTATTTTTTTACAATATAATCGATCATAAAAGTCCTGCTACAATTTGGGTCAGCGATATTAGAAGACTTGTTAGAATCACTCGCGTGCAATGACACCTCACCTAGCTGATTGGTGATGCCTGAAACGCGAGGCAGTAAATACAACTGGCAGTGGTGCACGACAATATGCACGAGGCTCGGTTATTGTCGATTATTGCAAACACATTTGACGCTGACATTTGAGCTTTCGTATTATTGAAAATATCAAACTCGCACGCACAAACTCAATTTGCGCACTTTCACGAAAAAACATTTAATCGAATATTTGAGCGGTGAAAAAGTGTAGCTTATTGCTTTTGTTTTTAGTTTTGTTTTATATTTTACACTCTTAACGCAAACACAAAATGGGAATATTATTGTCGCTTTGTGATATGCATTTCGTCAATATCTGGGAATATTTTTTTGAGGATTTATTATAAAACTGGGTATTTTTTCTGTAATTATATTTTCATTTCTAAAATTTATAAATGCGTGAACTCACATAAGACGCATCAAAAAATATCCTATTTTTGAATTTCTCAGCTTGCGTTGATTAATCCCGCCATTTTGTTTTGTTATTAGCAATATTATGCGTATGTTGAATATTAGAGAACGAATTTTCAATGTTTTTATACAAATTTAACTCCGAGGTCACCAATCGCTTTTTCTGCCTTAAACAGCAATTTCTGCTTTGGCGATTGTTCAATTTTGCTAGTGCGTATTGCTAACCTCAATAAACTTCGATTTTCAATTGCAAATGCAATTGAATGTTGCAGCGTTCTGCTGGCCGTCCATATAAGACCGAAAATATCGCTGGAAAAACTGTCTACACTTGTGAGAGCTCAAGACACACACACACACACACACACACACTGACACACACACAGGACCACATTTAATAAATCATTTTTGTCACATATTCAAAAGTTAATTAATTGCTTGAAAAGAAAGCGGAGGATACTTGAAGCTTAACGCACGAGACAGCTAGAAGTTTTCCGCGCCCGTTGCTTGCTGTATTTCTGATTTTTTGTTTTTCTTATTTTTTGCTGTGTTTGATCTATAATGCACATGTAAAAATTCCCTTCAAAAGCTCTGTTTAATTGTGCAATTTCGTGCAATGTTTTGTTTCTTGCAGACACTCGCAGCAATAGCTCAACAAGGGTTCAGTTAACAGATAAAATGACCTTTTCGACATCAGCTGCAATTGTTCTAATTCTGCTGGTGAGTTCAAGTCAGCCGTTCACATCAACACTTACAATTTGTATATATAATTCTTACAACCATAAATTAAAATAAGGAGAAAAATATAAAAATTATCACTGATTCCATTTTCAATATACCACAAGAAAAAGTGGGCGTTTTGCGTGAATACGTTAACTATTTAGGAAAATGATTATTTGAGGCTCGACAATTATAGATTGGTGTTTTGAGCGTGCACTAGACTGCTTAAATTAGGAAGCAGAAGGAATGTCCTAGAAGGCACGTTCCACTGAACCCCCACTCACGACGGGAACCCTCGCTGTACTAAAGTGAAATGTCGAAACTCCGACTTCTCGAAGAATCAAATATGAAAAAAACTAGGTTTTCTCGAGACTAGTGTCTGCCTGCGCCTCCATTATTCAAGTTAATCTGGTCAGCCTGTGTTATATGTGTGTGTGTGTGTGTGTGTGTGTGTGTGTCGATGAAACATCTAGGTTCACGTGAGCACGCGCCACGTGCTGGCTCAAGTATTGCCCGTCAACCTGGTGGGTTTTCATCCACGCATCATCGACTTAATTCGCCGCGCAGGTCGATCTTCAGGCATCATAAACGAAGCAGTAGACGCGCTCAATGTTGAACTCAGTCATTTCGTCACCTCGGCAACCACCGCTCTCGGCTCGGCGAGACAGGCTGAGCAGGATCATGGCGTGTTGACGCAACTACCAGAACAAGCAAGGACCGTCACCGCCACCGTCAACCAAATCAACACGCTGGCAGATGGTCTGCGCGAAAACCTCGCCCGTTTCGGGACAATTTTCAACCGAACAACATTGTTTTTGACCGGGTTCAACCAAGTGGCCGGCTACAACAATGCTGAACTATTCAGTGGCGATCAGAACAGTCAGATGCTGCAGTATGGTGTTGCATTGCAACAGGCACTCGATGCAGCAGCAGAAATGCCAGTCACGGTGACACGACAGGTCACCCAGCTCTCTCGCGATATTATGAACATCTTCAGACGCTTGCTTCCCAATTGACTTCAAACTAGCGTTGCAAGCGTGTTGCAAATAAGTTGCAAGCCTGTTCAGATCTTGCGTATTCCTTGCTTAATCTCATGATGACTAGATTCTCATTAACATTTCCTGCTTAGTATATATTCTCTCAGCGCTAGTAAGTGTTGATTCGATCAATTTAGACAACATATTTGTGACAACTTACTAATATATATCGATAATATTAATATAAAGGTTATTTCGCTATCAATTTTGGCTCTATTTTTCCTAGCATAATATATCGCAAGTGACGTGTTCTTAATATTTAATTTATTATTGGATAATATATCGGTGCTGGCAAAAGAGATTTCTACGAAACAACTCACGTGAAAATCGCAAATAAACTGCGTCATCCATTTGTATGATATTTTCCAGCTAGTTGAAAATTTTGTAATCGCACGTGCAATATCACCAACAATAACCAACGACAAAAAACTATATTCTTGGGGAGTAAAAAACTTCTGCTTAATCAAGAGAGACAAAAATTACAAAAAAGTGTACTTCAGTTGGACTATATGAGTATATGGAATGCGGAATTTTCTCCAATATTCAATTACAAAAACTCATTGCTGAGTTTCTAGAGAATATCCGCAAGAGCCGTGTAACTACTGGGGGTGATCAGTTTCTGTGAGTGACCCAGAAGATAGGACAGGGCTGTTTCACTGCAAGAGCGCGTGCGGGCCCCGGGAACAGAGCGAGAGACGGAGTGTTGCAGAATGTTGCTGGGGTCATTGTAGCGATCATATTGCCGACTGTCGTCACTATTACTTGTCACTGGAGACTCGGGAGGATCTGGAGAACTGTGACCACTGTCTGTGACATCTGCTTCCACATCCGGCTTCTTTTTGTGATCCTCCAAGATCGCGGATGTGTTGAGGCATTTCTGACGCAGACATGCATGAAGTGCGGTCAACAAGCCCTGTCCAACAAAAATGATACTGGTGGATTATATAAACATACAAATATTGCCCGTTTAATTTCGTTTGAAAGCAAAATCTCGTGCAATCTAATGATAAATACCTCTCACCATGTAAGATTTTTTAGGAATCAATAATTATTATTCATCATCTCGTGCATGTTTTTCAACGGAACTTGGCGCTTAATTGTCAAATATATTATCCCAGCGAGAGGCGTTTTCACCAGCAGCACGTGTAGCACGACCACAACTGCCGAACTGCTGGCGAAACCCGACGTGTCCACCAGAATGCCGGCTCCACAACGCGAGACGAAGCGACCCCCACTGCTCAGCGAGTTCCACAGGCCAGCCACCACGCCGTGTGTGGTCGGGTCATCGCGGAACCCTCCGCGCTCTCTGTAGCACGCGCACCCCATCAACAGCCGAGTAAGATGAATAGCGTGGATAACTCACCGATATTTATGAGTAATTAATACCGACTTTTACAATACACCTAGTGAGATTTACGCTGATAAAACATCATGCTATTTCCTCTTCTCACAATATCCCATGCAAAACCAGCTCACACACTGACACACTGACACATTGACACACTGACACACAAGTCTCTACAAACGTGTGTGTGCTGAGGTGACTCACATTGCCTCGCGCAACGCGTCCATTACTCCACAAATCTGCATTCCTCCGATAGCCACACCATACACACTCAGAGAAGCAATCACCATTGCCAATGTCCTGTACACACACACATTTTCATCGAAATTTGCACCTGGTAACACTTACTAATTGTTGCTTGTGTTAAACATTAATCTTGTGCGAAACATTTGAGTAAGAGCGCGCTTACTGATTGATGTGGAGGCCGGGCAGAGGACCGAACAGCGAGAAACAAACAGCCGCCGCCACAGTGCACGCCACAATACTCGGCTTGACACAACAAATGTGCTTGTCACTCAGCCAGCCCCACAGCGGTGAGGCAACCATACACGCGGCGTCCTTCAGGCCAAACATCAGGCCCAGTCGCGTGTATGTTAGATGATACTGCCAACATAATATCAACAACAGCAACATTAACAACAACAACAACAACAACAACAACAACAACAACATTAACAACATTATCAACAACAACAACAACAACATTAACAACAACAACATTAAAAACAACAAAAACATTAACAACAACAAAAACATTAACAACAACAATAACATTAACAACAACAACATTAACAGCAACATTAACAACAACATTAACAACAACATTAACAACAACAACAACAACAACAACAACATTAACAACAACAACATTAAAAACAACAAAAACATTAACAACAACAAAAACATTAACAACAACAACAACATTAACAGTAACATTAACAACAACATTAACAACAACATTAACAACAACAACAACAACAACAACAACAACAACAAAAACATTAACAACAACAACAACAACAAAAACATTAACAACAACAACATTAAAAACAACAAAAACATTAACAACAACATTAACAACAACAACAACAACATTAACAACAACATTAACAACAACAACATTAACAACAACATTAACAGCAACAACAACAACAGCAACAATAACAACAACATTAAAAACAACATTAACAACAACATTAACAACAACATTAACAACAACATTAACAACAACATTAACAAATACATTAACAACAACATTAAAAACAACATTAACAACAACATTAACAACAACATTAACAACAACATTATCAACAACAACATTAACAACGACAACATTAACAGCAACAACGACAACATTAACAACAACAACAACATTAATAACATCAACAACAATAACAACAACACCATTAACAACAACATTAACAACAGCATTAACAGCAACATTAACAGCAACAACAACAACAACATTAACAACAACATTAACAACAACAATGACAACAACATTAACAACATTAACAACAACATTAACAACAACATTAACAACACCATTAACAACAACATTAACAACAACAACAACATTAACAACAACAACAACATTAACAACAACAACAACAACATTAACAACAGCATTAACAACAACAACAGCAACATTAACAACAACAACAACAACATTAACAACAACAACATTAACAACAACAACATTAACAACAACATTAACAGCAGCAACAACAACAAAATTAACAACAACAACAGCAACATTAACAACAACAACAACAACATTAACAACAACAACATTAACAACAACAACATTAACAACAACATTAACAGCAGCAACAACAACAAAATTAACAACAACATTACAAACAAAAACAACAGCATTAACAACATTAGCAGCATTAACAACAACAACAACAACAACAACATTGACAGCAATATTTACATTGACAGCAATATTAACATTGACAACATTAACATTCAGCAACAACAACATTGACAACACCATGTATTTCACACGACGCTCAAGTGATACAAAGGCGGAAAATAAATCAGTGAATATTTTGATGACATTGTGTCGAGTGAACTGAACTGAGCAGAATTTTCCCCAGGTCTAATTGTATAATTGTATCCTCCAGGCAATTTGTCGAGGAATTATATAAAGTGCTTCAGTGGCGTTGTGTAGAAGAAAATGTCTAATGTGCCCACCTTTCTGAGGATCTGTGACTCCAGTGTGATCGAGAGGAACCCGGTGCTGAGAGTGGACACGATGAAAGTGGCGAATGACACCCACATGCCGGGAATACGCAACACTCGACAATTACTGGCATCCTTCTTGCAGTCCTCAGAACTCGACACTTCGGCCAAATCTGAATCGTAATGACATTTTTCTTTAGTTCGGGGGAGAATGATAGGACAGAAGAAAGCTGCCGTTACAGTGGGGGGGCACCAACTCTGCTGAATTATCGCGCCCCCACCGGTCCTGACAGTAGTATCTTGGAGAAAAGAAGCAGAGGGTTGGCTTTTAGTCGCCTCTTACGACACGCAGCGGGTACAGCGGCAGTATTCTTATCCCCTGACCACAGGGTCACATAATGACATCAACGCTGTTATATATATCCAGGAAAATTGCAAGTCTCGTGCATATCCTACATGATGGACCTCTGTTAATTCAGGCATTTTCATTAATTTAGAATACAGTTTTGTGACTTGCCAGCCTTAGATCATTATAGTTTTGATTCTCAATGAATCGCAGTCACACAAGATAGATGTATGAGGGTGAGGTGTGTGAGCAAGCAGAAACTGTGACCGTGGCTGGCCGGTGCTAGCAGGATCATGGGTACAGCAGTGAGACAGTGCAGACAGCCGAACACGGCGAACGGCAGACAGTACCCCCCTGCCTCGTGCAGCATCCCCCCCAGGGCAGGCCCCACCATCTGCGCCACACTCAGAGCGGTCCGGTTCAGGGCCTGACAACAAGTACACGTGTAAATCATACTTGTCTATCATAAAACTCATGATATTCATCAGCCATCCAATTACTCAGCAATCCACCTCACTTCAAATAAATAAATAAATGTTTAAATGAAACTTGAATAAATAAACAATATATTATATAGTATATAATATAATATATTAATATAGTATAATATAATATAATATAATATAATATAATATAATATAATATAATATAATATAATATAATATAATATAATATAATATAATATAATATAATATAATATAATATAATATAATATAATATAATATAATATAATATAATATAATATAATATAATATAATATAATATAATATAATATAATATAATATAATATAATATAATATAATATAATATAATATATTATAATATAATATAATATAATATAATATAATATAATATAATACAATATAATATAATATAATATATTTTATAACAATATATCATATATTATATATTATATTATATATTATATTACAAGCCGATTCATAATTCATTATTTGTCAATGTTTTTGTAAGAGTGTAGTGAATATTGCGGTAATTCTACGTTGAAAATTTGCGATATTTTGCAGCGTTTCGGAGACAGACAGTATGGTGTGAGTGTCAGGGTCAGTGTCAGGCTGTCAGTGTCAGGCTGTCAGTGTCAGACTGTCAGTGGTGCACGCACGAATATGGTGCCCGTGTTGCGCGGGAACTGTAGACTGGTGTAGAGAAACGACGAGATTATGATTCCTGCGTTGCCTATTGACTGCACCGTACGAATTGCCACCGCTGAACAGATAAATAACGCCCCTGCAGGGTGCACCTCCATCAAACTGCACGTGAACACACACACACACACACACGCACACACACACACACACGCACACACACACACACACGCACACACACACACACACACACACACACACACACATAGCGGACAAGTGGAATATACAGATAAAAATGTTGGTCTTTTTGGCAAGAATATATTTCGTTGAATTGGCACGTGTATATATTGTTTGAGAACCTGCAAATTATTTCGCTGGTTGCAATGATTGTGTACGCATATATATAGATATTGAGTAATAATTGGGGTAGAGCGTGAGAGCATTCGAGGTAGAGTTTGTGATTGAGTTCTCACCCGCACAGAACACTTGCTACAGCACTGGCGAAAATCCCCGAAATCAGTGTGAATTTGGGACCGAGGTTTTTTATCTGTTCACAAACACATACACACACACAAACACACACTCACACACACACACACACACACACACACACAAACACACAAACACACAAGCACACACACACACAGACACACACACACACACAAACAAACAAGCACACAAACAAACACACACACATGCAGTAAAAACATCAAAACACACTGACACGTATCAAAATTAGAAGTGGTAACTTGTATGCAAGCTTAGTAGAACAGAACTAGCATTTGTTCTGTACAAAAAAAATTGAACGTCTTAGAAACACAGGAAGACGTGCAATATAAACAAAATATAATGCTGACTGATTAGTAAACGGATAAAGGTCAGAACAAAAACAAATTATATACCAGATTCGATCATCTCTTAAATAAGCCGCTTTGTTCGAAGTAAAATTATCATTTATTTGTGTCAGTGTGTCGATATCTCAATGTGTCAATGTGTTAATGTGTCAGTGTTTCAGTGTGTCAGTGTGTCAGTATGTCAGTGTGTCAGTGTGTCAGTATGTCAGTGAGTCAGTGTGTCAGTATGTCAGTGTGTGTAAATGTGTCAATGTGTCAGTGTGTCAATGTGTCAGTGTGTCATTATGTCAGTGTGTCAATGTGTCAATGTGTCAGTATGTCAGTACGTCAGTGTGTGTCAGTATATCAGTGTGTGTCAGTATATCAGTGTGTGTCAGTGTGTGTCAGTGTGTCAGTGTGTCAATGTGTCAATGTGTCAGTGTGTCAGTGTGTCAATGTATCAATGTGTCAGTGTGTCAATGTGTCAGTATATGTCAGTGTGTCAATGTGTCAGTGTGTCAGTATGTGTCAGTGTGTCAGTGTGTCAGTATGTGTCAATGTGTCAGTGTGTCAATGTGTCAGTCTGTCAGTGTGTCAGTATGTCAATGTGTCAGTATGTCAGTGTGTCAGTGTGTCAATGTATCAATGAGTCAATGTGTCAGTGTGTCAATGTGTCAATGTGTCAATGTGTCAGTCTGTCAGTGTGTCATTATGTCAATGTGCCAGTGTGTCAGTGTGTCAGTGTGTCAATGTGTCAATGTGTCAGTGTGTCAATGTGTCAATGTGTCAATGTGTCAATGTGTCAGTATGTCAGTATGTCAGTGTGTGTGTCAGTATATCAGTGTGTGTCAGTATATCAGTGTGTGTCAGTGTGTCAGTGTGTCAATGTGTCAGTGTGTCAGTGTGTCAATGTGTCAATGTGTCAATGTGTCAGTGTGTCAGTATGTCAATATATCAGTGTGTGTGTCAGTATATCAGTGTGTGTCAGTATATCAGTGTGTGTCAGTGTGTCAGTGTGTCAATGTGTCAGTGTGTCAATATGTCAATGTGTCAATGTGTCAATGTGTCAGTGTGTCAGTATGTCAGTATGTCAGTATGTCAGTATGTCAGTATGTCAGTGTGTCAATGTGTGTCAGTATGTCAATGTGTCAATGTGTCAATGTGTCAGTGTGTCAATGTGTCAATGTGTCAATGTGTCAATGTGTCAGTATGTGTCTCACATGTCTGCCAATGAACGGGGTGACGATGAACGCCACCAAACAGTTGGTTCCTATCACACAGCCGTACACGGTGGCTCCGAAGCCCTTCGACTCCGCCTAACACCATCACACACAACACAACACAACACAACACATTATACAGTACCAATATCATTTCTCCAACTTGACGGCACTTTATTGCCAAAATCATTCATTCGCTTGCTAGATATCTAAGTATTTGCTAATGAAGTCTATTGTAATTAATGACCCATATTCTAGAGCTAAAAAGACATTGATACAAGTCAAAAAAACGGGCAAACTGTTTCTACAGATATAACGATAAGATGTTCATTTTTTTAATGAAAATTTCAGCTGGAAATTAATTGATTTTATTAAAAAACAAATCTGTATTTTCTAAGATTATATTTCTATTTACTGGCTGGTGTTCAAATGGTCGTGATTTTCCAACGTCTTGTGGCGGGTGAGATCACATATGGACACTTACAATTCGCGGGAAGAACGGCGGAAAGACACAGAGAGCCAACGAAGAGGTGATTGTTACCGCAGACAAACACACCAGAAAGAGAACGTCAGAACATCGCAGAGCACAACATCCCTCACCAACATCAGATTTGCCAGTATCTGATCAACAAACCATTGCGGGTTTATTATTAATATAATTATTATATATTATTATCAAAAAACAACCCTACAATTGCAGGCACCCATCGAGGGATGATAATATAATAAATAGTGGACCCTTGAGTAAGAAACCCTTGAGTAAGAGAATTATCCGTAATTCTAAGAGTAATAATTACTTTCAGACATTATAAAAACACATTACTACTGAAATCATCACTATAATAAGATATTTCCAAGACTGCACGCGCATCCTTAACTAAATATTCTTCAGTCGCACGTAATTTAGGCGTTAATTGTAAATCTTAAATTGTATCTCTGATAATCTCATAATTCTCGTGATTTATCGTGAGGGCTCATGCGCGCGGAGGTACACGGAACAGTGGCACATTATGCTCAAGAACTCACCTGAGTTATCTGAATCTGGTGATTTCACCGAACTAGCTGCATCATTGCTTTTATCTGCGTGATCAACACTGGGCAATATTGCAAGCTTATCATTATTGCACGAATTGCGGCCCATTGAAACAATCTAGTCGCGAAGCACGCACACAGACACACACATACGAGCAAGAACTGCACACGACACACACACACACGCACACACAGACACGCACTAAGCTAGCGTACACACGCAACTGACACTCAATGACACCAAGTGAACCAGACAGCCTCGGGCGATAGGTAAGTGACCTCCAACACTATACAAACTCAACAAAGATGCCAAGCTCAAATTTCGCTAAAAGTATAGATAATTAGCCAAAGTTGTATCGTAATAAAACACAAATAATCTTCATTTTTATTGGTCATGCGAAATAGCATAAAGTCCGGTGAAAAATATAAAGTATATAATATTATAATATAAAATATACACTGTGATGACAGTAGACTTAAATATATAAGAAATTGTCAAAATTTCGAAAATTTTCGGGCACAATATTGAGACATTTTCTCAGCAGAAATGGCTAGTAAATTTGAGACAAAGCATGGCAAGAGTCATTTGTTGTATTTTACAAAATTGACAAAAAGTCAGATGTATAAATATATATACTTAAAAGAAATAATTTCTCAAGCAAAGTTTCATCACTCCGATACCGATGAGTTATTTGAATTTATTTGCCATTTATTCAGCAGATAATTGTAGTAATGATTTTCTGTGTATTTTTGTCCTGTTGCGTGTCGATTTTCTGTCTGTCTATATGGCAGGCAAATAATGTGTTAAGGACAGCGAGCTGCTGGGATATTGGTGGTGACCTTTCTCTTGACCCTTGCGGCAATGACCTCAGTAGGCTGCCAGTTGCAAGAAATGTTGCAACTGTGGCCGATAAAACTCTCTGCAATATAAATCAGACAACCAAATATTACTCAATGAAAAAAACAATAAAAATATGCAGAAATTGTTGTTTTTAATTTGCTCACGAAATTCTCTTGTCCTCACCTGTTTGTTATTGAACACAAAAAAACTATTCTATTCAAAATTTCACAAAATACCCGCTGAACATCAATATAGACCAGAACGGCCCAATATACCTGTATATTCGAGGGGGTTGATTGTAGAAAGATGAAGGTGCCCGATACAAAACGGCCACCGTGGGGTACTCGGCGTACCGACCTCCTCTGATGGCCACAGAGCCAGGCAGGCACATTGTCAGTGACAGCAGAACAGAAAATAGAAGCAGAAATGAAGCGATATCACGTACCAGCATGATACCTGTTCCACTTGACTCATATCAACGATCAGAACAAAATTCAAACAAACAAGAGTTAAACTTATCTCATATACATGCTGGTATTTCGCTGTTGACACAAAACCAAATCACTAAAATTTTGAGTCAGCCAAGTCTTCTGTGAGTGAAACTTTCAGTGAAAATTATGTAAAATTCACACTAAAAATTATTGTTGCAATTACAATTCTGAATTAGATTTTTTTCAATGAAATATTCTTGATAAAGTGGAGGCGTGCTGATTAAAGAGCACGTGCGGAACAAACCTATCTTGGCTGTAACTTTCTAATAGACATATTACATATCATCTGACAGCATATTTATTTGTAGAATTAAGAAAATCCTGGAATATTCCTGAGAAAGAGAGCAAAAATAAGAGATATTTTGGAGGCGATATGAAACAACATGATTGGACAAACGTTCAAAAAATAGTTTTCTGTCAAAAAGAGTGGGAATTACCTTGAACAAGATGCGCCAATTCAATGAAAACATTGATCTTTGTAGCGTATTTATATACTGCTTTCTTAAGATTGTTCTCCAATCCAGATAGATAAGCCATGCTAAACCATGTAGTCTGAGCACGCGTTAATGCGCATTACTGAATCAAATCAAGTGAAATAATAAATTTTGCTCAAGCTCAAGATTGTTTTCATTCCGCAAGAAAACAACGCCATAATTCAGGCCGCATTATACATCTACCGCACATTAACACGCATAAAACAAATACTGACGATTTAACCTTTCGTTTGTTATACTGGCAATCATTATTGGTGCGCATTCAACCGTGTTGCACGGTACATATTGCAATATCATCACTTTCTCTGCAACATCATGTTCCTTCGAAGGCCATGTATGGGTGCATGTTCATGTATGTGTGTGTGTCTTTTGTGGTTGTTTTAGTGAAGAAGTAAACACGTGTTGACGTTTCTAATGATCCCACTTATTATACCTGCCCCTAATTTCATTTGGTCGTTGATTATTATTAAATTTATTGTGCAAGCAAGCAAATACACATGCGAATTTATTCTGCGTTTTTTTCGTTTATTAAGTAGACATTTGTGAGCAAAAAACCCGCATGATCAAAATGAAACATTCACAAGACACGATTCAATGAACAATTACACACACACACACACACACACACACACACACACACTACACGCGAGATAGCTGTTGAGCATGCAACATTGCAATATTGCAGACAGGATGTTGTACTCAGAAGCAGTGCGGGTTATTCGGCTCGGCTGCGCTGGAAACAGTTGTGTTGGGAAGACATAACGTGACGCCGACTTGCTGACAGCTCTGATCAGACACGGACCAACACGTGTCCACCATGGCCTCGAGGCAATTACGAAATTGTTCGGCGTTGAGCGAGGCGCTCGATGTCTGCGCCATAAATATAGTGACATCTAGCGGTGACATTTTCATCACCGCCAAACTCGCCCAACAATTAAATAACCTCAGAAAACGACGTATATTAAATATCTGGCAATAAAACTAATAATATTACTGAAATTAAAACAATTTTCAGTCATTCATTCATTTATAATTTGGAATATTACACTCTGTATTGTAAGAAAATTAATATCAAAACTCAATTTGACACAGATCGATAGAACTGGTGAAAAAAGTTGTTAAAATGGACAAAAACATTGGTTTCTTAATATCATTTTTACAAACAATTTCTGTTTTGTCTGTTTAATTTTCCTGTTGTAAAAAATGTGATTTGGGCTTACCGTTGTTCAAAATGTAAACGAATGTAAATGTAAATAAAACGGAATTCAAGTGTAAAATCTACACGTATATATTTAAAATGTAATGCAATGTAATGTAAGTGATTGTAAATAGAATGTCACTAAAATGTAAAAGTGTGAAGTTAAACTATGTAAAACTATGTAAAGTGTAGGATTATTATTGGTATGAAATGTTGAGGGCTTAGACGAGCGATACCTCGGGAAAAGGAGCCGCAAACCTCCACAATCCTCCGAAACCACACGACTGCACTGCGGAGTGGTGAAGTGTTTGGTGGGGGGATTGTGGAGGACAGTGGGGGGAGGCGGGGGTCTCGTGCTGCTCATCTGCCAGCAGCAGCATGCTTTCAATGATGCACTGCACTGCTTGCAATACGTGTCGATCGTAGCAATGACACAACACCTGACTCAACCTCGCGTCCAACAATATGTATCTACCCAAACACACATACACACACACACACACAAACATACACACACACACACAAACATAAAAACAAAAATAAAACACACACACACACAAACTACCCATACAAATACACATACACATACAAACATAAACACACAACCAAAGAAACAAACACAAACATAAACACACACACACACACACAAACATACAATACACACACACACAAACATACAATACACACACACACACAAGCATACAACACACACACACACACACACACATACATACATACAAACACACTGACACAAACATAAACACACACACACACACACATACAATACACGCACACACAAACATACAACACACACACACATACACATACATACATACACACACACACATTACATTACATAGATATTTATATAGCGCCCTACACCTAGAGGGCCTCTAGGGCACACACACACACACATACAAACACACTGACACACACATACATACATACACACACACTGACACACACATACGTACACACACACTGACACACACATACGTACACACACACTGACACATACATACATACAACACACACACACACACACTGACACACAGTCACAATGTTGAGTTATAATGTGTGTGTGTTTAATGCGTATATATTAGGTCGGTCCAAGCGTTCGATGTTCGATGAATGTGCCATGTGTCTGACCATGTTAGTAGTGTAGATGATTCGTATATTTGTATTATAATTTGTTTCATGCTTTTGTTATTGTTATTGCCATTTTTCTAGTAAACAAACGAAAAACTTGGATTATATAACCATCGAAGGCAATACACTTAAAATTTAAACCAATATATTTACCAGTAACCATTATTTTTCTGACACTCATGAATTGAGATGTTAAATATGTGTGTGTCAGTGTGTGTGTGTCAGTATGTATGTGTCAGTGTGTATGTGTCAGTGTGTGTGTCAGTGTTTTAGTGTGTATGTGTCAGTGTTTTAGTGAGTGTATGTGTCAGTGTGTGTGTCAGTGTTTTAGTGTGTATGTGTCAGTATGTCAGTGTGTCAGTGTATCAGTATGTATCAGTGTGTCAGTGTGTGTGTGTCAATGTGTCAGTATGTATCAGTGTATGTGTCAGTGTGTCAGTGTGTGTATAGCCAGCTGACAGTTAATAAATAAACGAATAGATTAATACTAGAATTAGCACGAGAGGCAGCTGACATTGATGAGAAGACACGTGGAATGATGAGAGCTGCATCGGCCAGGTACTGGTACAAAATCCTCGTCTCGGTCGAATCACTTGTGTGTTTCACCAGACTGGCGAGAAGGGTGATAGTGAGCAGCTGAGTGTTGGTGTCTTGCAGTACTGTTGTGTTCCACAGCGGACCGCCGGCACACACACTGCCACCGCCGCTGTTGTTGTTAGTGTTAGTGTTAGTGTTGTTGTTTGTTGTTGTGGCGTGGCTGACGTCAACAAACTGCATTACTGCACACTCCTACACCACAAACAAACACATACAAACACACAAACAAACACATACACATATATATAAGGGTAAGTTGTATTCATACTTCATAAGTGCTTCTCAGTGCTTCTGATGTGAACAAGAAGTTGTCATTTATGGCGCATAGCAGACGATATTTTCGTGTTTTTAGCACTCATTGAAAATTAGCCAATTCCTTGTTGTAATTGAAAGTAAGCCTCTTCGTCATACGGTGACAGTAAAAACACGGTTATGTCAAGAGATTAAATTAGACTACCTAAGATTTCACTGACCAAACGCACACAACATACTAACATAATGCACATATCTATACACACACACACACACACACACACACACACACACACACACACACACACACACACACACACACACACACACACACACACAGTGATAAATTAGTGAATAACGCAATCAGCGAGGGTAAATCACCTGAGATGAACCAGACGTCAGCAAGCCGCCGGAAGACTGATAAACACTGGGCAGGAGACAGTGTGGGTGCGGCGTGCGCGAGCTCGACTGAGCGACCACGTGGTGGTGCAGAGATGGGACCGTCCCCAGCACACCGCTCATACAGCAGAACTCGTCCCCAGCAGCAGGCGTGGAGATGGTTTGGTCGGTGAGAGGAAGGGTGGCGGTGTCAGTTGACGCGTCACAGCAGGCTAGAACCTCGTCCACATGCTGTCTCGAGGTGCCACACTCGTGCTGCATAAAATAACACCCACAATCAACCAATCACAGTCCACCAATCACAATCAACATATCACAATCAACAGTCACAATCAACCAATCACTATAGACCAATCACAATCAACATATTAATATCAAACAATCATACTCCACCAATCACAATCCACCAATCACAATCAACCAATCACAATCAACATATTAATATCAAACAATCATACTCCACCAATAAATAATTAAACACTCACAATCAACCAATCACTATCGAACAATCACAATCAACATATCGATATCAAACAATCATACTCCATCAATCATAATCAAGCACTCACAATCAACCAATCGTGATTAATTTATTACAATAAACCAATCACTATCGAGCAATCACAAACAAACACTCATAACCAATCAATCACAATCAACACTCACAAACAAGCTATTACAATCAAACAATCACAATCCACATGCACCTTGATTACCAAGACACACACACACACACACACACACACACAAATCGTATTCATTTATGAAGACATCACAGTTTGAAATGCAC
>OU696582.1:8551948-8559448 GCA_916048095.2 Sacculina carcini | reverse complement strand
TGGCTCGTGGTCTGTCACACCGGTACCTCCCACTCCTACCCCTCCGCCACTAGCGCCAGTCGTACTAACACCAGCAGCAGCAGTAGAAGAAGATATGGTGCAAGACTTGTCCGCGTGTCTGATACACACACACACACACACACATACATACACATGTATATACACACACAGGGGAAAGATAGATTTAGAGCAGGAAAAGGAAGAGAGTCAGACAAAGATAGAGATAAGAGGAGTGAACAGAGAAGTAGAGAACAATGACTAAGAAAGAGAAAAGGAACAAGAAAAACAAGTAGGACAAACACGAGAGAAAAAGATAGATAGAAAAAGATAGACAATGAGAAAGATAGATAGTGAGAAAGATAGATAGTGAGAAAGATAGACAGTGAGAAAGATAGATAGTGAGAAAGATAGACAGTGAGAAAGATAGATAGTGAGAAAGATAGACAGTGAGAAAGATAGATAGTGAGAAAGATAGATAGTGAGAAAGATAGATAGTGAGAAAGATAGATAGTGAGAAAGATAGATAGTGAGAAAGATAGATAGTGAGAAAGATAGATAGTGAGAAATATAGATAGTGAGAAAGATAGACAGTGAGAAAGATAGATAGTGAGAAAGCTAGACAGTGAGAAAGATAGATAGTGAGAAAGATAGATAGTGAGAAAGATAGACAGTGAGAAAGATAGATAGTGAGAAAGATAGATAGTGAGAAAGATAGATAGTGAGAAAGATAGACAATGAGAAAGATAGACAGTGAGAAAGATAGATAGTGAGAAAGATAGACAGTGAGAAAGATAGATAGTGAGAAAGATAGACAGTGAGAAAGATAGATAGTGAGAAAGATAGATAGTGAGAAAGATAGATAGTGAGAAAGATAGATAGTGAGAAAGATAGATAGTGAGAAAGATAGATAGTGAGAAAGATAGACAGTGAGAAAGATAGATAGTGAGAAAGATAGATAGTGAGAAAGATAGATAGTGAGAAAGATAGATAGTGAGAAAGATAGATAGCTATGAAGGAGCGGAAAGACAGCAGTAGATAAAGAAGATGGTAGATGACAGGGAAACCTGGTGGATGAAGATCGAGACAGAGATCCACTAGATCTCTGATGGACGCGGCAAGTAAACACTGATGTTTCATCACCACCATCATGTTGTACGTCAAACAAACGGTAGAACTTCGGCAGTGAAAACTCGTCCAGACTCAACAATAGCACGCGCCTCGTCTCCTCTGCATCCGTCACACACACACACACACAAGCATCAACACAACAAAAATTTACACCAACACAAAAACATACAACTTTTTTTAATATAAACTTACCAGCAAAAACCCCACTGTATGTCAGCATATGTATATGTATGTGTATATATGTACACGTGTACATATGTACACATACGTATATATACGTTTGTGTGTATATGCATGTACATATATGTGAAATATTATGCAGTATGTCATTGAAGGAAATGTAATTTATATACACAATATGTGTGTGTGTGTGTGTGTTTGTGTGTGTTTGGCAAAGAGCATTTTCTGCTACCGTATTTATTAGGCTATAACCCTAATATTTTATTAGAAACCGGTATAAAATTGTTGTCGCTCATTGTCAGCTGAGACCAATCAAATGACATTGTTGAAACATGACGTGTGGTCATGATTAAGAAATATTAGTTGACAACGTAAAGTATGCCTCGTCATGATTTCTTGGATTTATTAGCATTTTTCAGTGTGTCGCTTCAGGGGCTCAGTGAAAACGGTGAATAATTGATATATTTTCACTGGATATTTCACCAGACCTCGTTTATTACGCGCTCTTTGTGGACTGCGTGGTGTAGTGGCATCACAAGCGGTTTCGTGGTTCAAATCCCGGCTGGGGAGAAATTCTTTGAGTGAATTCTACAATCCAACAGTCCCTGTCCACCCAGCAGTAAATGATGGTACCAGATATCAGTCATGTGTTGTGTCATGCATTCTGGGGAGGTGGCCCTCTTTAATACGTCTTCCGTCCTTGTGGCGTCATAGTGTGGAGAGGATCGGTTCTGCGGTGACAGCGAGCTGCACGGGACACACCTGTGTGTGTTCATAAGCTTCGACTTCTTCCCGTGTAGCAGCTGTCACTTAGGCATTAAACCATATTTAACTCACATGTTTAGTTCTTGTTCTGGTGGACTTTTTTGCGCGCGCGTCATACTTGGGAATAAGTATGGGAGTTCGTCTGAGTCTCACCGGAGAACTGCGGTTGTGTGCCGGTGCACAGCGAGTGGACAATATTGATGAGCAGCCCGTGAACGCTGGCACGAACACTGGCCGCTCCTGTGCCCGCCAACATCGTGATCACGTGAAACAGATAGGGAAGATGCTGGGTGACGGCCAGTCTATTGTTGAACGACATAGTGAGCAAGTAACTGGTCAAGACGGCAATCTCCGTCCAACTGATGTGATCCTCAAGACGACACGACGGGGATGTACAAGTCTTCACCAACGTCTTCACAAACACACAAACACACACATACACGCCTATGAGATATCGTTCGATAAACAGTTGCAAGAATTTGTCGTTTTCTACATTATCTACATTATTTTCTTCTCTATACGACAGAACAAAAACTCGATTTCACATTCATACACGTCTTATTGTCAGTATAATTTCAAAGTGTGTTTGTGTGTGTGTGTGTGTGTGTGTGAGTGTGTATGTGTGTGTGTGTGTCTGTGTGTGTGTGTGTGTGTGTGTGTGTGTGTGTGTGTGTGTGTGTGTGTGTGTGTGTGTGTGTGTCTGTGTGTGTGTATGTGTGTGTCTGTGTCTGTGTGTGTGTATGTGTGTGTCTGTGTGTGTATGTTTGTGTGTGTGTGTGTGTGTGTGTGTGTGTGTGTCTGTGTGTGTGAGGTAGTTTCCATTGATAGACAAATTATCAATAAGACATTATTGTGATGAATAACGAATATCAATAAATAATAAGGATCCATACACGCACGCACACGCACACACATATACACTCTTACATACACCTAACATGTAATACGCAATAAAACAGAAAATGCAATAACACAAATACCAGCTTCTGTGTGTGAGTGTGTGTGTGTGTGTGTATGTGTTTGAGTGTGTGTGTTAGTCGCCCAGCAGGATAAGAGATGAGAGGGGGGGGGACGATACCCCCTTGATGAACTCACAGAGCACAGTCGTCCAATCACTCTGTTGGAGACTAGTTGAATGTTGTGCGAGACCAGCGCTACCGTAGTATCGGCCATAACTAGTGCCTGGATGGAGTTGAGGCCCCCCGTTACCGAGCGCTGGATAAACGCATCGAGAACCATGTCGATCAACTCGGGCACCTTACATACACACACACACACACACACACACACACACACACATACATTAGCATGGGGGCAAGAGTGCAAGTGCACTATTACCACCCTGCGGTAGCCCATGTGTTCTGTAAGCATTCAAAAGATGTATATGAAGACAGAGAGAAAGAATTTGGGAAATACGAGTTTAGTAGGGAAGATGAAAGCGAATAAAGAATGAAGATAAACCTACATACACACACATTACATTACATTACATTAGGTAGATATTTATATAGCGCCCTACACCTAGAGGGTCTCTAGGGCGCTGCACACGCGCGCACACACAAACGCACACACACACACAAACACACACACTAACACACACAAACCCACACACAGAAACACACACACACACAAGCACACACACACACACATCACACACACACACACACACACATCACACACACACACACACACACACACACACACACACACACACACACACACACACACACAGACACACACACACACACAGACACACACACCTGACCAATACTGCCCCATACGCTGGTCTGTATTGAGGGGTAGATGTCGACCTCTTGTACGGTCAGGGTGATCAGCCGCTCGAGAATGGCGGCCACTTTCTGTCTCTTTGTGTCCTCAACCAGACGTTTCGTACTGTCGTCCGTGTTCTTGCAGAACCTGCACGAATTTCGGCGCAGATACAATTGGGAAAAATAGCTAGAAATATGCACTATGGCACGCTCACATTTCACACACCTCACAATATACACACACTACCTGGGCAAAACACAAATTACAAACACAAACACACACACAACTGCGAAAATTCTACAAATACATAGAACGACAAGCAGAAGAAAGCTGGTTAATTAATTGAAATAATATTAAATGATAAATCTTAAATTAAACATTAAACTGGCAGGATGTAAAAAAGAAAAAGCACGTTTTATCGGGAAAACACGCCAGAAATTTCAGCAAGAATATTTGAGCATGAAAAAAAACACACACACACATACAGAAACATGATGTGTGTGTGTGTGATGGTGTATGCTGGTACTTGGTGAGGTTGGGCAGCCATGGAGTCATATACTCGAGGCACAGGTGCTTGTGAGCCATCGAGGAGCCGTGAAAGCCGTGAATACAGTCGGCGACAAACTCGAGAGTCAAATGTGACTCGTTCTGGGCCAAATTCTCGCTGACACACTTAATAAAGGCACTGTTGTTCGACGGAATACACAATCCTGCAGGAAAACACAAACCAATATTAACGAATAGGCAACATTTGTGAATAGAAAAAAAACAATATAAACACAATTGGAAAATTATCATACTCTTCACTCTTTGTGCAGTTATGTGTAATTTACACGCTAACCCACACCAGAATGGCACAAGAACATACACACACACACATACACACACACATATATCGAGACCACCGGCGTGATGAGGGCATCCCTGGACGACTTCGTCAAGCTCCTGGGCGGAAGAATAAGCGAGCGTTCAGGGGAGCCGCGAGAGACGGCCTGGCTTCGGCAGCGAATAAGCCTGGCCGTCATTCGTGGCAACGCCGCCTCCATTGTTTTATAGTAGTATTGTGAATATGTGTACGCGTTTGTAAATATATTTGTTTGTCTAAAAAAACACACACAAACACACACACAGAAACTCACCAGCCGTTTCCAGCAGTTGACCTTCGATTTTCAGGTCGAAATGCTTGGCGACGGCACACAGCAGATTGTAGGCGACCTTGCGCAAGCCGGGGTCGTGTGATCCCAGATTCAACAGGGCCATGTTGAGCAGACGACCGGGCACGTCCTTGGCACGCACCTTCTGGTGTACGGGAGACGATAACTGACACACAAACACACAGATACATATGTCTGAGTGTGTGTGTGTGGTTTGTAGGCGTATTTATATGTTATATTGTGTGCAGTTGTTGTATGCTATGTTTCGCACAGAATAGCCAATTAATTCGAGTGCAATAAATGCTACAAACAAGCAAACAAACAAACACATAATACACACACAGATACACACACACACACACACACAAACACAGAGAGACACACACAAACACATAGACACAGACACACACACACACACATAGACACATACATCGACACACACACGTACACATAGACACACAGACATAGAGAGAGAGAGAGAGAGACAGACCGGTTGGCTCATTTCGAATCGTTTGCGGATGTGTTGAATACACAGACATAAAGAGAGAGAGAGAGAAAGAGAGAGAGAGAGAGAGAAAGAGAGAGAGAGAGAGACCGGTTGGCTCATTTCGAATCGTTTGCGGATGTGTTGAATACATAGAGAGAGAGAGAGAGAGAGACCGGTTGGCTCATTTCGAATCGTTTGCGGATGTGTTGAATACATAGAGAGAGAGAGAGAGAGACCGGTTGGCTCATTTCGAATCGTTTGCGGATGTGTTGAATACACAGACATAGAGAGAGAGAGAGACCGGTTGGCTCATTTCGAATCGTTTGCGGATGTGTTGAATGGCGGCCACAATTGTCTCGCAGTCTGAGTGAATGAAGTTGAGGGCGCCCGGCTCATTGGCAATGGCCAGCGTGAACTGCTGATCGTCCACCAGAAACACGTGCTCCAACTCGGACACGTGGTACACGTCGTTCAACTGCACCGGCTGAGACAGCACGCGCAACTTCTCCACTGATGTCACCTGTACTGCACTGGCGCCCACCTACACCCCGCCCCGCACACACACACATACATACACATATGCATACACAGAGAAACACAACTATATAAATAAATATACATAAACACGACTTATATACCAGCAAAGTAAATGTAAATGGTACCAGACATCAGTCATGTGTTGTGTCATGCATTCTGGGGAGGTGGCTCTCTCTAATACGTCTTCCGTCATAGCGTGGAGAGGGTGGGTTCTGCGGTGACAGCGAGCTGCACGGGACACACCTGTGTGTGTTCATAAGCTTCTTCTTCTTCCCGTGTAGCAGCTGTCACTTAGGCTTTTAACCATCAACCGTATTTCAAGTATACTATCCAATATTTTGTGAGAAAAGCTTCATTGATAGATAGATTATCAATGGAAAATTATTTATTTTCCAAACGATTTGTTGCTTGTGAATTGTGTATATACACACACACGAGGAAGACACATAATCAATAATAAGAGGTGCTGCACGTGTGTGACCTTGACGGTGACCCTGGTGTCTTTGTGTGACCTTGATGATGACCCTGGTATCTTTGTGTGACCTTGATGATGACCCTGGTGTCTTTGTGTGACCTTGATGATGACCCTGGTATCTTTGTGTGACCTTGACGGTGACCCTGGTATCTTTGTGTGACCTTGATGGTGACCCTGGTGTCTTTGTGTGACAGTTTGAGAGCATTGCTGAACACCCTCAGGTCTCCCTCCAGTGAGAGGGTGGTGGCTGGCAGCTTCAGTTCGACTGGCTCAATAAAATCGTTCAGTCTACTGGCCGAATCGACCATAACCACCTTCTTATTACCCTGTCACACACACACACACACACACACACACACACATACACACAAACACACACGGTGATATATTAGACGCGATTCAACGAGATATTCATGACATCATCAACAAACTACGATAACTTTCACTTCGACAATGGAAACGCACACCACTCGAATCCAACAATCACACTCCTCCGCAATAATCACACTCCAATCCAACAACCAGTAGTGACCTTGAGAAACCAGCAGTGACCTTGCGAAAACAGTAGTGACCTTGCAAAAACAGTAGTCACCTTGAGAAAACATTACTGACCTTGAGAAAGTAGTAGTGACCTTGAAAAATCAGTAGTGACCTTGAAAAAGCAGTAGTGACCTTGAGAAAGCAGTAATGACCTTCAGTGGTGAGAGGATGCGGTCGTGAAACTTGGTATATTCCCTGATCCACGAGTTGGCGTTGTAGATGTACACAGTGTGAATATTTTCCGTCACCGAACTGGGCAACACCACGAACCATTTCTGCAAAAACTCCGTCCTGAAAGTCATACACAAATTACTAATAATTACTAATAAATACTAAAAATTACTAATAAATAAAGAAATATATAATGAATGACGCAAATAAGAATAGCTATTAAAAATTCAAATAAGTAAATGATTGCATAGACATAATGAATAGAAAACAATGGAAAACTATTCTGATATTAA
>OU696582.1:8389448-8546948 GCA_916048095.2 Sacculina carcini | reverse complement strand
TAAGTTTATTAATTATAAACTTGTATGTCATTTATCCCGTTTTCTTGCTTTGTTCTATCGCTCATTCGCTTTTTCATGTCTTTCTTATGTATTCTGTTTATTTGCTCCATTTTTCCCCGGGTAATTCCCGGGCAATAGGAACTGTAGCTTCTTGTCGACAATTATTATCATTCGCTAGATTTGTGTTTTCTCTTCTCTTTATTATTATTATTATTAATTACAGGCAAATCCAGTAGAATGGGAAGAGTGCAAGCACTATTACCACCCTAAGGTGGCCCCATGTACCGGAAGCGCCCAAAAGATTCAGAGAGAAAGAGAGTTCGAAAAGAAAAAAGTCTAGAAAGAGAGTTGGAAAGAAAATAATAAATAAATAACAATAAATAATAAACCATCATCCGATAACACTGCATAATGTCACTCCGCCCACGTTCCTCAATAAATAATAACAATCAACAATTCTCTTCTCTCTCTCTGTCTGTTTGTTTCTTGTATGTTCTTCTATTAATTTCTGCTGCCGGAGGAACTTACTGATCGGCAGATGAGGTGATACTGTTGAACACGCGCTGGGCCAGGTAGGTGAGGTTGCGTCTGTTCTCCGCCAGGTTGTCCTGCGAACACGCACGTGATGGATCCACCTCGTACCTCTTCGTCTCATCCTCCATGCATTCTGACTCGACCAACAAACAAACATATAAATAAACACGCTAGCTAAATGCGCGGTCTATTGAAATAAGATAAACTTAGTGAAATAATATTTGGCAAATCACGTGCATATTACACGAGGAGCCCTACCTTTGATGAGTGGTTCAAGCAGAGCGCGGAGGTAGCTGGTACCGTACGTCTTGAAGCAGACAGCCATGATTTTACTGCTCAGCGAGTTACCGCGTAGTAGAGTCTGCATGCAGTCGCTCAACTCCACCTCCTTGTAGAACATATTCCACAACAGTTGGGGTAGCAGGTGGTGCGCCTCAAAAACGGCCACAAATACACGAGCCAACTCGTCCTACCACATACACACAAACACACACACACACACATGTATACACAAACACATACACACCACACACACATACATACCAAACAGACACATACATAAGTACAAAACATACACACCAAACACACAGATATAAACACACACACACACACACACGCACAACCTTCAAAGACAGCAGCATAGCATAATGATATCACATGATAACATAATGATATCACATGATAACATAATGATATCACATGATAACATAATGATATCATATGATAACATAATGATATCACATGATAACATAATGATATCACATGATATCATAATGATATCACATGATAACATAATGATATCACATGATGACATAATGATATCACATGATAACATAATGATATCACATGATAACATAATGATATCACATGATAACATAATGATATCACATGATAACATAATGATATCACATGATAACATAATGACATCACATGATTACGAGCGAGCGATAGCGAGCGAGTTCATACTTGGTGTTACTAGAAAAATGAGTATGAGCGGCCCGCCGGCCGTGGTCACGCTTTTCAGAGGCTTATATCTCTGGAACCATAAGTCCGATTAACACACTTTTTTTTGTTGGGTAGTCTCATCCTTCCTGCCGCGGATGAGAACAGGCCGAATCATGTCAGTGCCCCATGTGGCACGTGGCACATCCCAAATGCCCTCCTACTTTTTCGAAAAACACTTTTTACCCGTTTTTCAGAGGCTTATATCTCTGGAACCATAAGTTTGATTAACATGCGTTTTTTTTGTTGGGTAGCCTCATCCTTCTTGCCGCGAATGAGACCATGCCGAATTATGTCAGTGCCCAGTGTGGCACGTGGCACGTCCCAAGTACCCTCCTACTTTTTCGAAAAACACTTTTTACCCGTTTTCCAGAGGCTTATATCTCTGGAACCATAAGTCCGATTAACATGCGTTTTTTGTGTTGGGTAGCCCAATCCTTCCTGCCGCGAACGAGACTATGCCGAATCATGTCAGTGCCCACTGTGTCACTCAACAGTGGCATTTGGCATTATATAACATTTTTAAATATTAAAGTTAATTTTAATAAATATTAAATGAATAAAATCATTGGGTAATGATTTCGATTTGGCACGTGACTCGAGCAAAAAACTTTTTATATTTTAATTGGAAAATTCGCCCGACCAGGGCTTTTAAGGCAAATTGCTACTAAGCAAAAGCGTGACACACAATATCATGCGAATAGGTATCACACAAGAACATCCAACTAGGTTCAATTAATTTTTATGCTATCCGTCTTATCCGTAATATTTTGGCAATCCGTCTTATAATTTAGCAGAAAACTTTACCCATGCACGCAGACAAATACATTTACGACAAAGTTTGATTACATATGATAGCTTCGCGCTCGCTCGTTCATCGCCGAACACGGCGCCTTACTGGTAACATAATGATATCACATGATAACATAATGATATCACATGATAACATAATGATATCACATGATAACATAATGATATCACATGATAACATAATGATATCACATGATAACATAATGATATCACATGATAACATAATGATATCACATGATAACATAATGATATCACATGATAACATAATGATATCACATGATAACATAATGATATCACATGATAACATAATGATATCACATGATAACATAATGATATCACATGATAACATAATGATATCACATGATAACATAATGATATCACATGATAACATAATGATATCACATGATAACATAATGACATCACATGATAACATAATGACATCACATGATAACATAATGAAATCACATGATAACATAATGACATCACATGATAACATAATGACATCACATGATAACATAATGACATCACATGATAACATAATGATATCACATGATAACATAATGATATCACATGATAACATAATGATATCATATGATAACATAATGAAATCACATGATAACATAATGAAATCACATGATAACATAATGATATCCTGCAGTGTCATGTCAGACGTTGCTAGGCGGGAACATGCCCCGGGGCAATATCGCACCATTTGGTTGAATGTGACCACGCTAGCCAGAGCCATGGCAATGGGCAGTTCTCCTCGGTCTCCTATCATTGTCACCAGCTGTACCAACTGCTCAAATCTACCAGCACACACACACACACACACAGACATACCAGCACACACAGACACACCAGCACACACACACACACACAGACACACACACACACACACACACACACAGACATACCAGCACACACACACACACACACGTGGATATAAATACTTTGACGTCTAGGTTTCACACAGACACAAAATGGAGCCAATTGCAGTCTCGAAGGCGAAATTAAGGATGAAGGCAGATTGGGATGTTATCTCAGTGTTGTTCTCCCTCGTTTTCTTTCGTTCCTCGTTTCTTCGTGTTGATCTACGAAAGTTCACATTGGAGAAAATTGGTGAAATATTCATATTGGTGAAACAGACACCACGAATGAGATAAGAACGCGAAGGAATCTTGAACGTGATGAACGTGAAGGAATCTTGAACGAGAAGAACGCGAAGGAATCTTTAACGTGATGAACGTGAAAGAACCTTGAACGTGAAGAACGTGAAGGAATCTTGAACGTGAAGAACGTGAAAGAATCTTGAACGTGAAGAACGTGAAGAACGTGAAGGAATATTGAACGTGAAGGAATATTGAACGTAAAGGAATCTTGAACGTGAAGGAATCTTGAACGTGAAGAACGTGAAGGAATCTTGAACGTGAAGAACGTGAAAGAATCTTGAACGTGAAGAACGTGAAGAACGTGAAGGAATCTTGAACGTGATGAACGTGAAGGAATCTTGAACGTGAAGAACATGAAGGAATCTTGAACGTGAAGGAATATTGAACGTAAAGGAATCTTGAACGTGAAGGAATCTTGAACGTGAAGAACGTGAAGGAATCTTGAACGTGAAGAACGTGAAGGAATCTTGAACGTGAAGGAATCATGAACGTGAAGAGTGCCGGCACATATTCAAACATTAATTGTCTTGGACAATATTTTAGCGATGTCCCTGGTGACAGCTAGCATTATGCACAACATATGCACCCCCTCGTCACGAAGAGGTGGGAGAGTCTCATGATGTCCCCCACCTGTCTGCCAGCACAGTCTCGGCCAACATACTGAACTCGGTTCCTTGCTGGAGAATCTTGGTGAGAACTTCAATGACGGCAGCCCGAGTGTGAACGTCATGACTGTAGCCCAGAGCTGCATCACAACAACAACAACAATAACAACAACAACAACAATAACAACAACAACAACAATAACAACAATAACAACATCAACAATAACAATGACAACAACAACAACAACAACAACAAGAACAACAACAATAACAATAACAACAACAATAACAACAATAACAACAATAACAACAACAATAACAATAACAAAAACAACAACAATAACAATAACAACAACAGTAACAACAATAACAACAACAATAACAATAACAAAAACAAAAACAACAACAATAACAACAACAATAACAACATCATCAACAACAACAACAACAACAACAACAACAACAACAATAACAACAACAACAGCACACGATGCTTACAGACGTTGCTGTTTCCCTTCTTATATTTGTTTTCTGGTTGGAGTTTGTTGCGCTTGTGCTCACAAACTAACTAAGCTCGTTTTTATCAAAAACTATCTTGATCTATTGTATGCTACTGGTACATGGGCCAGTCGCAAGGAGAAAAACAGTGTTTTTACTCATCCAATGTCACTGAATTTACTTGTAATAAATAATAACAATAAATTAACCTGACTGATCGCCAAACTCAATGAAAATGAAATGTTTGACTCAAACTCAAACTATGTTGGACTCAAACTCAAACTATGTTGGACTCAAACTCAAACTATGTTCGACTCAAACTCAATGATATGTTTGACCAACTACCGTTCATTTGACATGAAAAAAACTCGAAGAATCAACTCATAAAAAGAACGAGGAATAATTTAGCTATCAATGCTCTTTCATCTGAAAAAAGACAGAAGTCCCTGCTCAAATAGTGCATGCATTTTTCAGAGCAATAATTTTGAGCGATTCAAACGTTTTGTTTAAACCAGTAATTATTGGTCGTTGATGAAAAAATCCAACTAAAAGCCAATAGTGAAAGTGCATCAGCACAAATGTCACGTTCGTGTTCAAATTAATTTACACAATCACAAAAGATAACAATTTAATCGTCATTAAATTGCATTGAACACATAGTCATAGTTTAAGCAGCATTTTATAGTTGCACCCACGCAGAGAGTAGCTGAGACCAGAGTCGATATTAGCAGCTAGCATGTTGGACATGGCCTCAATGGTGGCGGAACGTAGAGCGCATGCATCTCGCATCAATGCCTCTTGTGTGTCTGCATCCTTGTCCTCCGCAGATTTGGTGTCGTTCAACAAATTCAGGAATAGAGTCAAGTATCTTGCACAATTACACACACACACACACACAGATATTCATGATTATTATTGGTTCTTTGAGGGCGCATTAACCTGCTAGAATAAACAGCGTCTTCGTGGAACCCAAGAAAAATTATAAAGAAGAGACAATAAGAACAAAAACACAATAATCCCATAAAATCGTTTGAGCGAAATTAAATAATTGGTAAAAAATGATAACAGATAATAAATGTAATACAATTGATTGTAAGAATTATGAACTTATACAAAACACAGTAATTATATGAAATTCAAGCTACGTGTAACGATTTAACTAAACTATTGTAAATATCAAATACTACAACTGTCAATAATTTCAACCAATTTATCATCCTCATACTTCTGACAATCTTTGTGGACTCGGTGGTGTAGTGGTAGCACACCCGTCTCACAAGCGGGAGGTCCCGGGTTCAAAACCCGGCGTAGGAGAATTTCTTGGGTGAATTCTATAATCCAACAGCCCCTGTCCACCCAGCAGTAAATGATGGTACCAGATATCAGTCATGTGTTGTGTCATGCATTCTGGGGAGGTGGCCCTCTCTAATAAGTCTTCCGTCCTTGTGGTGCCATAGCGTGGAGAGGGTTGGTTCTGCGGTGGCAGCGAGCTGCACGGGACACACCTATGTGTGTTCATAAGCTTCGGCTTCTTCCCGTGTAGCAGCTGCCACTTAGGCATTTGACCTTTCCTTCAATCATTTACTCTTATGTGAAAGTAAAACGATTTTCATTGTATTTTCCCCGTGTGTGTGTGAGAAATGACGAGCGAGGCGACATAGCAGAGCAGAAACATTGGGGCGGCCTACTTGGAGAAGAGGTCAGACTTGGCGTCCATCACATCACCGCGGTCTGATTCCTCGGCTTGCAGAGGCAAATCTCGCAACAACGACGCTACAGCCTCCATACACGCATGATCCAGTGTCCTAACACAACAACACACACACACATACATACAGGTGTGGATGTGCATGAATTTGTGCGAGTGTGTGTGTGTATTTGTGTTTGTACGTGTGTGTGTTAGGTGTGACTTGTACGTGTGTGTGTTAGGTGTGTGTGTGTTAGGTGTGTGTGTGTTAGTGTATTCGTGTTTGTACGCGTGTGTGTGTGTGTAAGGTGTGTGTGTGTGTGTGTGTGTGTGTGTGTGTGTGTGTGTGTGTGTGTGTGTGTGTGTGTGTGTGGGTGTGTGTGTGTGTGTGTGTGTGTGTGTGTGTGTGTGTGTGTGTGTGTGTGTGTGTGTGTGTGTGAGTGTGTGTGTGTGAGTGTATGTGTGTGTTAGGTGTGTGTGTGTTAGTGTATTTGTGTTTGTGTGTGTTTTTTGTGTATAATCACTTTTCTCATGTCAAACACATTCTCAAATTCTCAGCTGAATAAACAAATAAAAAGCGAATTACTTCAGATAAATTGTGTAAAACTCGCAAGAATCAACACACGGCTCTTAATAAATAAATAAAATATCAATATATCATAACATATTTGTTCAAATTTTTACGAATTTATACTTTAAAAAAATGTATTTGCCACAAAATCTGCAATAAATCACACACACACATATATATATTGAAGTGAGGGTGGCACACGCTAATACACACGTGATTTACCTGGATAAAATTGTCAGTTCTGCGGAGACGGTGGCGTGATGACTGTCGGTCATAACCCAGTCCACCAGATACTCGACCATTTTGTTTCTGAATCTCATCTCTTGTCTGAACGCCAAACAATCACGTCGTCGCATCATACTCACTATCAAATGACACAGCTTGGTCCTCGTGTGCAGCGCGTGTGTGCTCACGTCCAAATGACGCACGTATCTGACAAAAACACACACACACACATGGAGCATATGGAGCAGGTTTGATTTTTTATATTGATGATGTTGTACTGTAATACCTACTCTTATTGAGAAAAAAAGGTGTTTGTAATCAACCATTTTTATTTACAACCAAAATGATACTGATTTTTTCATAAAAAATGAAAAATTCTGTACGCAGAATTCAAGGTCTGACTTTTATATCGGTTGTATAAGCCGACCCACAATTTTTAAGGGTGATTTTTTACTTTAAGGGTCGTCTTATACGCCGAAATATACGGTATATACCAACATACACACACTCATATACAAACATACACACACTCTCATATACAAACATACACACACAAAATTGCTGATTCAAAGCAATACAACTGAATTTATTGGATGTATCAGCGCTGTTGTGCAGAATGAAGAATTGGTTGATTGAAAAACAGGGCAATCAGAGAGAAATAATATAATAAAATCAATGAGGTATGTCAAATGAGAATATGAGGTCTGTGTTTTGTCTATATGGAAATGGTGAATGAGTTGTGTGTGGTAAATTTGTTTGCGTGTGTGTGTGTGTGTGTGTGTGTGTAATAATTCACTCGTATTATGTTTGATTTGTGATGTGAGTTAATGGAACGTTGGTGTGTAGTTAGGGCGGTGGCACCTGACTAAATGAACGATCATGGTATCAATACAACTGACACCCAGGTACTCGCCACATTGTTCCAGCGTGTTATCCAGGACGGTTTTCATGATGAAAATCACGTGCTCGGCAAACAGGGTACTGCTGGCAGATACAATTACCTGCAAATATTGATATTATCTATTATTATCAGCACTAGAATGAGATAAGTTCAATTTCACTTCAGAATCACTTCTAAGATAACAATTTATTTCGTTAACAAAGACATTAATTTCGTGTGCGTGCGTTTTTTTCCTTGGAATATTATATTTCAAGCGTAATTCGTTCAGAACAGTGAAATAACACAATACTCAACTAACATTTTGAAATATATAGCAGCAAATGCAAGTGTAAGCAATAATATTAGCACGTGAGTAGAAAAAAATAACACCTGATAATTCACTGATGAACAATAATGAATGCTGCAATTCTGAAAGTATTTTATTCATTCACTTCAGAAGGTCTTTAATCCAACATACCCTATATGTCATAGGTATCAGTGTTATATGTGGTATAGTGGTACCCAACTACGACTTCAGTGCGCGAGGCCCAGGTTCGAATCTTGGTTGAGCCACAGATTTAGTTGAAAATGAGCTGGATTTGTATGTTCTAATAGAAAGTAGGCTTCGTCGTAGACACTGAACTGAACACATACGCACGAAAATTCGCCTGAGTCATGTGTGAATTTGCACGCGCTGACGCTGAGTGAGCAGAAACATGGAACGTCAACGCTACCTGTCCCTGAGGATCGAACCATTTCTCCAGCACAATCTTGATCTGATCGAACAAGCTGGGATACATGAGTGGAGACATGCGATGCGAGATCAAATCCTTGACGTTTTTCTGAATGCTAGTTCCATGTTTCTCGTGACAACACACCAGTAGCGCCAACAGTTGACCTATAAATCTGCACAATACACAATCAGTGTGCTTTCAATGCCAAATTTAAATCGCAAACATAAAAGACAAGTGCATAAAAATGGCAGAGCAGAAAATTACACAATTATCATATGTTGCTTTAATATCTACACACATTACAGTAAAAGAACGTGAACAACTTTATGTATACAGAAGCCTCCAAAAGTCTGGCCGGAAAAATACTTATATAATTCATATTTATATTTATATTCGTATTTATATAATTACATTGATGACAAATTGGAAGAGCCTCGCTTTCAACATCACGTGCTAATTATACATGTTTTTCTATGATTGACAGTAAAAACCAATATGTTGACTTCTACCAGAATACTTAACCGGATTAAGTCTTTTAAGCATTACTGGATGTCGGTTTGTGTTTGGTAAACATTTCGTGTGATGCTACTGAACAGGACAAATGAAGGCGTGTATGCGGGACCACTAACTGAGGCACGGGACAGTACTGTACACTGTGTCCTCCACTGGACAGCGCGTGCATGCGGCGTACAGCATCCGAGAGATCATCGCACGTGCTCCCTGCCCCCCCTCCGCCGCTGATGAGAGCCACGGCCGCCACGGCAGGCTGGGCTGAGGCAGGTACAATGGCGGCGGCCCCAACACTGGACGGCGACAGCGAGGAGGAGGAAGAGCCGCCGGCGACCGTCCTGACACCACCAGCAGAATCGGCAGGTGGTAGCAGTGTCACACCGCCGAGCGACACCAGAAAACCAGTCATGTTGGTCCACTCGTTTATCTGCTCCTGCTGTAACAGCCAAACAAACACACATAAACACACACATACAAACACAAACATACATATACACAAACATACATATACACAAACAAACACAAACACACACACACACACACAAGCAAACACACACACAAACACACACACAAACACACACACAAACACACATATACACACACAAACAGACACAAACAAACACAAACACAAACAAACACAAACAAACAAACACAAACAAACACACACAAACAAACACAAACAAACACACACGTACACATAAACATACACACAAACAAAAACACACATATACACATACACACACACACAAACAAACACAAACAAACACACAAACAAACACATATACACAGACACACAAGCACACATAAACAAACAAACACAAGCAAACACAAACAAACACAAAAACAAACAAACACAAACAAACACACACACACACACAAACAAACACAAACAAACACAAAAAAACACACAAACAAACAAACAAACAAACACATACAAACACACACAAACACAAACAAACACACAAACAAACACAAACAAACACACACACAAAACATTCTCTCATAATGCAAAACAGTGAAAACATTGTCCCCATCAGAGATGTGATTCATACTGGTAGGAATTGTAAAGTCAGCTAGAATAAAACGTTAATTCATTGTGCAAAAACTGTATAAAAATATGTGCGTCCAAATATATGCAGCATATTTGAAATACAAATTATTATAAACTAAAAGACGACGGAGGTTGTGTTCACACCTCCAGCTCGTGCTCGGTACACTGATGAGAAGAGCGACGTTTACTGGAGCTGCGACACAGCTCGGACGGGGGCACATCATCAGCACGCGCACCCCCACCTCCTGCTACCCCCCCTCCTGCCACCGCGCCTGCCCGTCCGCCTGCGTGACAATAGGCGCGTGTGGCGTGGCTCCACTTGTTGTATGTATCCTGCCAGGCAGCCAAGCAGCCCTGTGTGCAGTGCTCAATGCGAGTCAACAGCGACATAATACGCTTCTGCAACGCTGCACGCCCTGCAACACACACACACACTTATCCTATTGTGTTTCGATATACGGCATTGCTGGAAAAACACAATTAAATAAGATACAAAAAGTTTTGAATTTCTGTGCCAGAATATTGTCCAATCGCAAAAAATCAGAACACATTAGAAGTGTACCAACAACTGGGCCTGCCAACTATCAATGACATTGTCACCAAGAATTTAAAACGACTTGTGAACTCCATATTACTTACACAAGAGTCATCCATAATATTTGAAACTGTTCAACGAAGTGAAAAAACAATCAACACACGCAAAGGAGATATAATTTATCCTTCAATCAGAACTGAGGCTGGAAGAAAGCGGCTAAATTATGATGCTGCTAGATTCATGTATGGTGCATTTTCATCCTAGTATGTGCTTATGTTTGTGTTTATGTTGTTTGTACTGAAAAGCCAACTTATTGGAGTACAATAAAGCAATTTACTTTACTTTTACTTTACTTTACACACACACACACATGTACGTGAATATCACATGAGGAAACGTGTGTCCAACACAAGCACAGAAAATCAATTGACAATAATACATATGACGCCTATTTTCTATGTCAAATTTGCATGAAATTTACACGTGATTCGTCGCGTAGTGCACCTGTGCGACGCCGATGAAGCCATAATGCAGTATTAAAACAAGACAGGATAAATTGTTCTCTAATATACGACACAGAAACACACACACAAACACACACAAACACACACAAACACACACAAACACACACACACACACAAACCTGTTGTCAACTGCTGGGAGGCAGCGGTAAGCTGTTGATAAACAGAATAATTTGGCAACAGCTGGGTGACACGAACCTCCTCCGATGCACATCTGACACACACACACATACACACACATTAACATGAAACATAAAATATAAAAAAATCAAAGAAGATATTCGGGAAAAATTAAATTTCTACAAATAAAAATTTACTTTGGATTTAATTTCAAAACGACACATGACAATACGTAACCATGGAAACGGACAATCGCAGCACTAAGCAACAATAATAAAAATACCATAAATAGCAAAATAAATAGCAAGATACACCAGCAATCACCTGATATCCGCCTCGTGACAAATCAACGAAAAACAGGACATTGTGGTGAGAACGGCGTCCATGTCGACACTCCACAAGTACATGAACAAAACACACTGTGTCCAAACACACACACAAACACACACACACGTTAGTGAGCGGAATATTATTGTGTTAAAATTGTATTGAAAACTCACTGACAAACATACGTTTTTCATGTATCAAAAAGTGAAATAAGATATTAATGAAATGCACAAACAAAAACACAATATAACCAAATACAATTGAAAGAAAAAATGTTAAATCACGTATTAGACTGATCACACCATATATGGTATATCAGATGGGCTGTATAGCCAAAAATAACCCGCTCGCTCGCTAATGACACAGATGAAATTTTGAGAAACAGTCAATAAAGAAAAAATATACAGCTAAAGAAAGAAAGAGATAGAAAGTTATACAAAAATATATAAATTTAAATATACAAAGTAATAGAGACAAAGAAAGTAATGTAATGTAAGTGGATGTAATGTGAGTAAATGTAATGTGAGTGGATGTAATGTGAGTGGATGTAATGTAAGTGAATGTAATGTAAGTGGATGTAATGTAAGTGGATATAATGTGAGTGGATGTAATGTAAGTGGATGTGATGTGTGTGGATGTAATGTGAGTGGATGTAATGTGAGTGGATGTAATGTAAGTGGATGTAATGTAAGTGGATGTAATGTGAGTGGATGTAATGTAAGTGAATGTAATGTAAGTGGATGTAATGTAAGTGGATGTATTGTGAGTGGATGTAATGTAAGTGGATGTAATGTGAGTGGATGTAATGTAAGTGGATGTAATGTGAGTGGATGTAATGTAAGTGAATGTAATGTGTGTGTATGTAATGTGAGTGAATGTAATGTAAGTGGATGTAATGTGAGTGGATGTAATGCGTGTGGATGTAATGTGAGTGGATGTAATGTGATTGGATGTAATGTGTGTGGATGTAATGTAAGTGGATGTAATGTGAGTGGATGTAATGTAAGTGGATGTAATGTAAGTGGATGTAATGTGAGTGGATGTAATGTAAGTGGATGTAATGTAAGTGGATGTAATGTGAGTGGATGTAATGTAAGTGAATGTAATGTGTGTGTATGTAATGTGAGTGAATGTAATGTAAGTGGATGTAATGTGAGTGGATGTAATGCGTGTGGATGTAATGTGAGTGGATGTAATGTGATTGGATGTAATGTGTGTGGATGTAATGTAAGTGGATGTAATGTGAGTGGATGTAATGTAAGTGAATGTAATGTGAGTGGATGTACAGTGTGTGGATGTGATGTGAGTGGATGTAATGTGTGTGGATGTAATGTAAGTGGATGTAATGTAAGTGGATGTAATGTAAGTGGATGTAATGTGTGTGGATGTAATGTGAGTAGATGTAATGTGAGTGGATGTAATGTGTGTGGATGTAATTTGAGTGGATGTAATGTGAGTGAATGTAATGTAAGTGGATGTAATGTGATTGGATGTAATGTAACTGGATGTAATGTGAGTGGATGTAATGTGAGTGGATGTAATGTGAGTGGATGTAATGTAAGTGGATGTAATGTGAGTGGATGTAATGTGAGTGGATGTAATGTGAGTGGATGTAATGTGAGTGAATGTAATGTAAGTGGATGTAATGTAAGTGGATGTAATGTGTGTGGATGTAATGTGAGTGGATGTAATGTGAGTGGATGTAATGTGAGTGGATGTAATGTGAGTGGATGTAATGTGAGTGAATGTAATGTAAGTGGATGTAATGTAAGTGGATGTAATGTAAGTGGATGTAATGTGAGTGGATGTAATGTAAGTGGATGTAATGTAAGTGGATGTAATGTAAGTGGATGTAATGTAACTGGATGTAATGTGAGTGGATGTGATGTGTGTGGATGTAATGTGAGTGGATGTAATGTGTGTGGATGTGATGTGTGTGGTGATGTGACAGCACCTCCAGCTTGATGTGTGCTTGACGACAGATGCGCTGACCGCTGCCAATATTGGCGTGGTCGCGATGTCGCGCCAGAAACGTGTTGCGGCACACCAGTAATTGTCGCAGCCACGCCAACACGGCGCCATAATAGCCCAACTGATGTTGTATCAACTTCTGAGCGGTCGAATACAACACCTGTGAACTGCCAGACACACACAAACACACACACACACACACACACATGTGACGGGTGTGTGTTAAACTACACCCCCAGTGATTCTCAAACTATTTCAGAGATCTTAATCTTTTCCTTTTGAGCATTTCCTGTATGTTGTATTATTGTATTGTTGATACAAGCTATGTGAAAAAAGATAGAAAACATAAACGGCGTAATAGCAAAACTATTTTTAAATTCAATATTAGTTCATACAACGTAGACGTTTCATTTAAAAGTATTAGGCAAAAAGTTGTTCTCTCGGGAAAAAAATATAAAACAGCATATATTTCCATTAATTTCTAACAGGAATCCTCACAACTCTTATGGAAAACCACACAAACAAACACACAAACACACACACACACACATACACACACAAACATACACAAACATACACACACAGATACACACAGAGACACACACCTGACGTCCCAGAAAGTGTTCATCACAGCTTCGGGGTTCCAGTTTTCAATGTGTTCAGGCCGATGTAGTACAAGCAGAGCCTTCATGGCTTGTGAGGGCACATCAGCGACGGGCCAGCTGCTACTGTGCACCACAGACACCAGACCGTTGATCAACTCCAGGGTCGAACACTGCTTCTCTATACCGCACGTGCCCTGACACACACACACACACACACAGAGACACACACATTAGATTACAGTTACATTAGGTAGATATTTAGATATTTATATATAGGGTCTCTATAGCGCTACACAAACACACACACCGTATATTTCGGAGTATAAGACGACCCTTAAAGTAAAAAAATCACCCTTAAAAATTGTGGGTCGTCTTATACAACCGATATAAAAGTCAGATCTTGAATTCTGCGTACAGAATTTTTCATTTTACATGAAAAAATCAGTATCATTTTGGTTGTAAATAAAAATGGTTTATTACAAACACCCTTATTTCTCAATAAGAGTAGGTATTACAGTACAACATCATCAATATCAAAAATCAAACCTGCTCCATATGTATATCTAAAACCCATCAAATTCATCTCCATCATCACTGTCTGTTTCGAAAAGTTTTTCGAATACATCACGAGATTCATCACAGATGCCATCATCGTAGGTCATAGGACATTCGTTATTTAGCAGTCGTCTTATACAACCGATATATGATAAATGCATAAAAATTTGCTCTAATTTTGTACCTCGTCTTATCTGACGGTCGCCTTATACGCCGAAATATACGGTAACTCATATACATATACACGTGCACATAACTCATAAACACAGAAGCTAATATACACATTAGAAATATTATAATTATATTTAAATATATTGGATTCCGTGGTGTAGTGGTAGTACACCCGCCTCACAAGCGGGAGGTCCGGGGTTCAAAACCCGGCGGAGCATAATTTAATTGGGATAAATATATAGTCTAACAGCCCCTGTCCACCCAGCAGTAAATGATGGTACCAGATATCGGTCATGTGTTGTGTCATGCATTCTGGGGAGGTGGCCCTCTCTAATACGTCTTCCGTCCTTGTGGTGTCATAGCGTGGAGAGGGTCGGTTCTGTGGTGACAGCGAGCTGCACGGGACACACCTGTGTGTGTTCATAAGCTTCTTCCCGTGTAGCAGCTGTCACTTGAGGCTTTTAACTTTTGAAGATGATTATAGTGCATATAAGACCAGATTGCTTCGATTGAGAAATTACACCGAATCTTAGTCGTTTCGCTGATTCCTCTATACCTAGCTGAAACTGAAGAGATGAACACACAGCGAAATAACACACTTAAAGGAAGGAAATAACACACTTGAAGGAAGGAAATAACACACACTTGAGGAAACAGATAAACATCGCAAGAAAAGACAGGCAATATTACGAATGAGACGTGTGAAAGAAACTCCGAAGAGAAATCCTCGACAGAAGATCATTTATATTATAATTCCCTTTGACACTCGTTTTTTTTAAACTTACTTTGACACCTTTTTTGAGCCTTTTTAATTTTAGATTCCTTTTAACATCATTTCAAAATCCATAACCATTTTTTATTACATTTAATGGTTGACCAAATTTTAGCGTTTACATTGTTTTTACTTTTCAAATGTGTGTTGAATGTATTGAGTGTGTTGAATGTGAAAGAGAGAGTTGAATGCGTGTGTGTGTTGAATGTGTGGGTGTGTGTGTGTGTGTGTGTGTGAATTCCTTTGTAAAGCCATTTGACAAGCCAAAACTTATTTGGAAATGGAAATGAAATACAAGAATACAATGAGATGAGATGATAGAGAGAGAGAGAGAGCAGTAATTAATACACGAAGATCATTATCATTACACTCATCATAAGCAGAGGGTCGGCCCTGATTAACTGCACCATACACACGAGCGTGCGACATAACAGCGTATCCTCACACGAGCGCTCGCGCAACCTGCTAGGATTCACTTTCTCCTTCAAGTTGGCGTTGAGATTCTAACAAACAAACACAGACAGACACACAAACACACACACACAAACACACATGTACAAGTAGAAATATAGATTCTAACAAACACACACACACACACACACACACACACACATTTTCATTTCATTTATTCCAACAGTTGTAATGCGCAATTTACACAATTTGTCTCAAATGCGCAAAGATGGACATATTTATACATAAATGCATACACACACTATACACATACATGACACACGCAAAGGGTTGAACGAGAAATTCTTATGCACAGATCGAGGTATCTATTCGGTATGTGGGGATACCAAGGCACACACACACACACACACACACACACACACACACACACACACATGTACAACATGTAGACACATTGATACAGTGTAGAGAAACGGTGCAAGCAGTATAAACTGGCTGATATCATAGCTGACTCAAATAATATATAATCTCGCAACTAATTTACTTGCTGATTTCTCTACACATTCTAGATGTCTTTCATGTGTGTGTGTGTGTGTGTGTGTGTGTGTGTGTGTGTGTGTGTGTGTGTGTGTGTGTGTGTGGTGTGTGTGTGTGTGTGTGTGTGTGTGTGTGAGAGAGTGTCAGTGTGAGAGAGAGAGGTAGAACAACCTGTATCATTTTGAGAGTGACATGTGAGACGGGAGCCGAAGTTTGATTGACTTTGTTCAGAATGTCGAGGAACATGTGGCGCAGACGTTCGGAGAAAGGGTAAACAACATCAATACCGGGCCATCCGTCCACACGAGGATGACTTATGATCCTGACAACATAAAGTGGGATAGAAAGAGATGTCGGAAAAAGATGGGCTAATAAAAAATAGCAATATATTTTGCTAGCAATGAACAACAATATCAATCTTCTATAACTCCGAAACACGCAACAAAACCGCTCTTGGACATAGAAAAAGCTACTTTACACAACACTATACACACACACACACTTGAATATCAACTATTTAACATATCAATTAAGACATAACAATTCAACTATAAACCAACTATCTTATCAGGAGACAATCGCGGCGCACACATAAACATTAATAGCAGGTGACTTCTTTCATTCTTCTTTCATTCATATTCTTTCATTCTTCAAGAGACACAAACTGAGAGAGATAATTTAGTTTATGAATAAATCAACTGAATTATGAATCATGCTTGATGAAGAGATGTATGGTAAGAGTAAAATGCACAAGTTAAAATAACTGGCAAATAAGATATCAATTGTCACACAAGTCCAACGCGATGGAAGAATACACTACAAATAAACAGTAGAACGAATGAATGAATTAGCCAAGAAAAGTGTGAGTAATCAGACGAATGAGAAGATAAACAAGTGTATAAATGAATCAAACCAAAATGTGAACCGGTAAATAGATGAATCCATTAATACAAAAGAAGATGAGAGAAAGAAGTGAGTGAATATGTGCAGAGATGAATAATTGTGAAGGGGAGATAGCAGTTTCTTATTGTTTCTACACCGCCTCATGGAGGGACATTGTAGCTTGCACATGCCTGCACAGCGAGTTGGCCAGTACGAACATGTAGACAGGAGAGGAAGAGGAGGAAGAGAGAGGACCGCTGGACAAGCACGCGTCCACCATATCGGGGATAAGAGCCGGTGACACGCGAAATATCGCCACAAACGCGTCACATAACAGCTCAATATCGGCACTCTGCTGAGAAACACCACGGCTGAATGGCTTCACGATACTGAATAACAACGCCTGTACATACACACACACACACACACACACACACACATACACACACAGATATACACTCACAACCATACAAAGATAAACATATATACACAAACAGACACACATAAACATGACACACACACATGAACCACTGAATTTATTATTAAGTTTAATAGATGTTTGAAATTTGTGAGTTTTCAATTCCGTTTCATTTTTTTAATCTAACTGTCATATTTGTCTTCTAGATTTCGCCATCTGTTCATTGGTTTTAATAATAATAATAATAATGATAATGATAATTAATAAGAGAAACAGATAATCATTGTTCAATTGTTGAATAATTCAGGTAGAATTATTCCAGCGTACTTTGAGATCAGAGACGACGGTCTGAGCCAGGCGAAACATGGCCGAATTAGCACGTGACTGTTTCACATAGCTCCCCGCCTGACATAAATTAACACACGCCATCGCCGCCGCTTCTGAATAAACAAAACACGAAACAAAAAAACACTGGCATAAAAGCACTGGCACTTTCACAACAATATCAAACAAACTTTTCAGGCCTAAAATACTAGGTTTTTACTAGTTTTTACTTTTCTCTGGTAGTATTATTTAAATGCTATATTTGTTCCAGATATACAATATGTTGAAAAAATCCTACCTTTCCTATCATTTACAAGATAATTTACGTTTTTCATTAAACTATTGCACATATTTGTACTTTATCAACATTGATATAATTCATACTATAATGAAGCTTGTTATTGCTTATTGGATAAATAAAATTTTGGCAGAAGTGAATTTTTTGACCCTGTGAATTTTGTATTAAACCATGGGCTTATAGGCGGGCAGTTACGTTATTACCGTTGGCAGTTTTGTTATTGTTCGAGGAATTGAGATGTTTCCTCAGCGAATCAACAAATTGTTTCTTCTTCACGTGCGCTGCGGTGCATTGTCCACCAGTCTCCGCGTGCATAATGTCATCAACCACCTCCTGTGTCAACATTGCATTTATTAAAACCATTTCTATAACATTTATTAAATCATTTATCATTTCTATGTATATCACACACGTGTTACGTCTCCAGTGCGCACAACACACACACACACACACACACACACATATACACACACACACACACACACATACAACACACACACACAACACACACACACATACAGACATATGTTTTACAATAATTAGCACACACAATTAGTTCAATATTCGGCGCAAAATATTTACCATACATCTCGTGACATGCATACAAATGCACTTCTCACAAATTACTAGAAAAATTTACTGCTTTAAAATGGTTTCAATTCGTAAGTCTGTGTGTGTGTGTGTGTGTGTGTGTGTGTGTGTGTGTGTGTGTGTGTGTGTGTGTGTGTGTGTGTGTGTGTGTGTGTGTGTGTGTGTGTGTGTGTGTGTGTGTGTGTGTGTGTGTGTGTGTGTGTGTGTGTGTGTGTGTGTGTAGATTGAGTATGAGTGTAGTTAGAGAGGGAGCACCTGGCTGAGAGAGAGCAGTAATATTTGTAGAGGCCACACGGAACAGCGTCGTTTGTTCTTGTCGTTCAGCTGGTCGAGAAAGTCGAACAACACATCGCTTTGTCTCGTCAACTCTTCGTTGATGCCGGGCGAGATCTGCCAGTAATATTAGCACGTGCAAGCGCATCAATCACAACAACAACAACAACAACAACAACAGGCTTGTGAAATGCACGCAAACAAAAGGCAACCAGCAAACAAGCACGAGATTCGGCAGTAAAATATCCAATCACAAGAGTAGAATGCGTTTCGTGTCATCAGGCAAATAACAAACACACACACACACACACACACACACACACACACACACACACACACACACACACACACAGTAATATAATTAAACTCTGCAGTCAGGGGATGAGAATACTGCCGCCGTACCCGCTGCGTGTCGTGTAAGAGGCGACTAAAAGTGGACCCTCTGCTTCTTCCCTTCCTGTACTGCCACACAAAGGGGGGAGGGGATAATTAAGCAGAATTGACACCCCCTTGTATTACTGCAGCTTTCTAACATATCCCCTCTACCCGAATTTTAAAAAAATCCTAAAATATTATTAATAATACTACATAAATAAATAATAAATAAAAACATATAATAATAATAATAAGTCAAAATAGAACTACTGGGTTTCAAGATTCAAAACACACACACACACACACACACACACACACACACACACACACACACACACACACACACAGACACACACACACGACAGAAGAGTTTTCACGGACAACTAGCGCCCCCTGGACGGTCTCACTTGCAACTCAGCCAGCTGCGTTGGTCTTCGCTCGAGCCAGCTACACAGAGAGCGTTCAATGGAGCGAAGCAGCTGGGTGTGCGCGTGCTTGTTGATCGTGCGAATTTTGGTGTTGACCTCGGTGAGCAGTTTGACCACGCGACCTGTGTCAAAACTCATGTACTCGATGACCTCGAGGTCACTGAGGTCAATGCACTCGTCGACCCCGCACACGCTCAGCTGATTCAACCTGAAATTCGCAATAAATTTCGGAAATTGCCCATCGGTTGAAAATTAAAGTTCGAACAGAAAGACATGAATGTATGTGTGTGTGTTTTAATCAATTATAATTACTTTATTTTGTGCCATGCTGGGCATTGACATGATTCCGCATAGTCTCATTCGCGGCAGGAAGGATTGGGCTACCCAACAAACAAAAACGCATGTTAATCGGACCTATGGTTCCAGAGATATAAGCCTCTGAAAAACGGGTAAAAAGTGTTTTTCGAAAAAGTAGGAGGGCATTCGGGACGTGCCACGTGCCACAGTGAGCACTGACATAATTCGGCATAGTCTCATTCGCGGCAGGAAGAATGAGGCTACCCAACAAAAAAAACGCATGTTAATCAAACTTATGGTTCCAGAGATATAAGCCTCTGAAAAACGGGTAAAAAGTGTTTTTCGAAAAAGTAGGAGGGAATTTGGGACCTGCCACGTGCCACATGGGGCACTGACATAATTCGGCCTGGTTTCATCCGCGGCAAAAAGGATGAGGCTACCCAACAAAAAAAAACGCATGTTAATCGGACTTATGGTTCCAGAAATATAAGCCTCTGAAAAACGGGTAAAAAGTGTTTTTCGAAAAAGTAGGAGGGTATTTGGGACGTGCCACGTGCCATAGTAGGCACTGACATGATTCGGCTTGGTCTCATCCGCGGCAGGAAGGATGAGACTACCCAACAAAAAAATGCATGTTAATCGGACTTATGGTTCCAGAGATATAAGCCTCTGAAAAGCGTGACCACGGCCGGCGGGCCGGCCGGCGGGCCGCTCATACTCATTTTTCTAGTAACACCAAGTATGAACTCGCTCGCTATCGCTCGCTCGTAATTATAATTACTTTATTTTCGTTTATAGCAACTTTCTGCCAGTCTAAATTGCTGTAGAAACTTAATTTATTGAATTTATCAGCGCTGTGTTGTGTGAAAAATGAAGAGATGGCTCGTATTAAGAATAAGAAGTGGGGAATCAGAGAGATAATTAAGTTACGCACCCCTGTTCTACAAGAACAAAGCTTGAAACAAATAATAAAACATCAATATTAGCTGTTTCCTGATAGTAAAAAATACCATCGTAGAACAACTAGTTATCAAAAACAAACACTAATAAAATCACACACACACACACACACACACACAATAGCAAGATGCCAACACACACCTGCACGAGAATTTGCCAAACACAATGTTGAAATTTGTCTCGCTCAGCGTCGCGAGCACTTTACATGACAACACCTTCAGTTGCACAACTAGCGTGTTCTCCGACGACAAATCTACAACACAAAACCAACGCATACATGTGTGTGTATGTGTGTGTGTATGTATGTTTTTTTGTTTGTGTGTGTGTGTGTACATGATCTTTTCAGCAGTAAATTTGCTGTTTACATTATATTGTTGTAATTCATTGCATCTTGTGTGTATTAATTTGTTGTTATTTACCAATATAATTGTATGTTTATAAATATATTATTTTATACTCTTCCCTCTCTCTTTCACTCTGTGTGTGTGTGTGTATGTGTGTGTGTGTGTGTGTGTGTGTGTATCTGTTGTGTAATTTATACAACGTTCTTAATATTCCACCTATCGCAACTCATGTTGCTAATTTGCTATCACAACAGTAACAACAGTGTTGTTAGCTTCAATTAGAAGAGGAAAATAGGAGAGAATAGAAGAGAGGAAGAGAGAAAGAGAGGAAGATAGGAAGAGAGGAAGATAGAGGCAAAAACTCACTGATAAACTGGCTCACAGAACGTAGCAGTTGTTTCACACAGTTGGCGTGTTCATCCACATTAACACCCCGCCATACACACCCCTCATCCTGCTGTTGTTGTTGTTGTGGTTGTTGGACACACAGACACGTGTGCACTGTGTCCAACACTATCAACAGAGACTCGTAAAAACTGCGCTCAATATCGGCACTGTGAGTCTGAGCGCTCAACGACTGCCAAACAAAACACAAACAGAGAGAGAAAGAGAAGTAAAAAAACACACACTAAGCATGTATGTGTGTTTGGTGTTGAGTTATGCTTGTATGTGTGTGTTTTTGTTTCTGTTAGAATCTCGTGCAATATCTTAGCAGTTGACTGTTGAATACATGAAGTTTTTTCTCAAATTGAATGCTCCTGTCAAACTTAATTCACAATATATTTAAATGAACAGGAATTTTCATCACTCCTCTGTGATCAATAGAAATACTATACGTTTTATATTAAAACACAGTTGTTTGTCATTCAACGCGTGATTAAACGGAGGTGCCCTATCGTTATTGTCACGTTCTTGACTGACATTTTTCAAGAAAAACTGGCAGCGATGAGGTATAAAAGCACAAACCTCGTCGATTTTTTGCAGACATTTGGTGAGCGAGACGAGCACCTGAGAGAACCCCAGCTGACACAAACGAACCAAACTGAGCTTGTTGTGGGCTATATTGACACTGGTCAGCGAATTTACCGGTCCCGTGCGATAAGGCAACTATACTCACACACACACATGCATACACACATGAAAATAACATGCAAAAACGAAGAATTCATCGTGAATCCGAAGATAAATGGTCAAGGATGTGACAAAAATGCACGAAAGAGCAGAAATAGTCACGTGAGCGACACACGGACACTGCAAGTGAGGCACAACACGCACCTGGTCATCAAAGCGACTTATAAGAGCAGACATCCATTCACTGGGTTTCTGCTCAGACATCCTGCCGCCGGCAACAACTAACATCATCACAACACACACAGAGATAAAACGCCATGCGCTAATAAGAACACCGGCGATTGTGCGAAAATCAAAATCGAAATACCAGAGTAAATGGTTGCCTAACAGGAAGGCGACACAAAACAATTATCGAATCGAACAGGTGTCATAGAAACAATGCATATAAATCATACGAAGTCAGCAGAAAGGTTAGTATAACCATCAAATCATATTGCATCAAAAATACGCACCTCACGACTTCATACTCAAGTTGTGAACCACATAATTAGCTTTCAAAAACACCGCAATAATAAGTCTATTTTGAAATTATTATTTCATGACCTGTCGAGAAATTATTGTCGGTGTGGCATAAAAACGCAATGGAACTGTGGAATACTCGAAAATTGTACGGAATTGGAATAAACGTGTGAGCGTTTTAATTGTAAAAACCAAATGCTTATATCTTTCGTCAAATCTGGCAGCCAGGTTTTCGATCGGGGTGCAAGGGGTCGTTTTTCGGGTTGGGCTTATATTGTGCGGTTTTATTTTCAATATATAATGAAATTGTTTGATGTCGGCAAATTATTTCATTGTTTTTCAGCGGATTTTATTGTATTCATTTCATTTATCTGGTGGCCTTGTATGCTTGGGTGATTGATTTATAACGAAATCGGCTTACGCTGGTTTTGTGTTTATTTTTGTGTTGTCTGCCATTGTTTACAGTAGATTTTTCTGTGGTAGAATTTTTGAGAATAAGAGTGTTTGCTTATCGTGTGCTGGTTTCCCAACGTACACACGGACAATATAGCGTGTCGGGTGTTTTTGTGAGAGCGATGGTGTGTATTGTGTGTTTGGCTGAATAATTTGCCATGAATTCATGCTATATGCACTCATATTACTGAATCTTTTTATTGATGTGTGTGTGTGTGTGTTTATTAATAGCGTGAGTGCAGCAGAATGGCTGATGGGCATGGGAATAGACGAGCATTGCGCGTGCTCGTGTGTTGGGCGTTGTTATGTGTAATGGGGCGGGCCATTGCAACTCCACGCGCTGCTGACACAAGCCAGTGCAATGACCTACTGCAGGAGGAGGATGCTGAGTCTCGGCAAAGCGGCGGGCTGGAACCTCGACCCTCTATACTGCTGGTGTCTTTGTATTTCAACCAGGATCCCGAACTGCTGACTGCTCAACAACGCGATAACCTGCTCAAAACTATCTCAGGTGAGATACACTGTCAAGCTATGTTGTTGTTGTTGTCGGCGGATTTCGACCATTTTGCGCTACAATAGTCTCAAGAGCGTCACATCGTCGTTAAATGTCAATCGTCAAAATTTAAAAAAAATGGATAAAATATGGGTGGAAATGACTGGGATATGAAAATGAGATTATTTTAAGCACATCACATTTTATAATAGTTCCTCGGCAAGACCGGTCACAAAGACGTATTCAACCAAATGTTTGGTCAAAAGCGTATCGCTACTACTCAGCAAACTCGCCCTGTTGTCAAGCTATCGCTGAGTATGACAAATAAGCGTCAAAATTGAGTTGTGTTCTTGATTTTGTCCAACTGAATCATCTGGCGATACGTCAGGGCAGAGTCCATTTGCTTGCTCATATATTTATTGTTTATTTTACAGCCATGTACCTTGAGTAAATTTTATTGCTGAAATTCATATGTACATTCGTTATTTTTCCATGTTTCCATTTCTCATGTTGCCTCGTGTGAAGTCTGATACGGTTAAAGGTTGAAGGTCTCAAGTGACAGCTGCTATACGGGAAGAAGCCGAAGCTTATAAACACACACAGGTGTGTCCCGTGCAGCTCGCTGTCACCGCAGAACCGTCCCTATCCACGCTATGACGCCACAAGGACGGAAGACGTATTAGAGAGGACCACCTCCCCAGAATGCATGACACAACACATGACTGATATCTGGTACCATCATTTACTGCTGGGTGGACAGGGACTGTTGGATTATAGAATTATCCTCCGCCGGGATTTGAACCCCGGACCTCCCGCTTGTGAGGCGGGTATACTACCACTACGCCATGGAGTCCAAAATGCATGTATGTCCAATGTGTATGTATGTGTGTGTGTGGTCAGTTATGATGAGCGTGCGTGTTGATTCACTGGAGATGACGGCTGTACACCCTACTTCTTCTCATCAGACATCTGTCCACCTGCTGTCGTCCACATTTGAAGGACCCGGAGCATCGTGTGACAGTGCACATTCCGCCCACACGACAGTAACGTGGAAATCAACGGTCAGACATTATTATTATTATTATTATTATTATTAATTACTGGCAAACCCCTGGGACATGGGGGAAGAGTGCAAGTGCACTATTACCACCCTGTGTGTACTGGTGGTGCCGATAATAAGTTATATAGAGAGAAAGAAAGCGTTTGAGAAATGCGTCGAGTTTACTCGATGAAAATGAGAGCTAATGAAGAAAAAGATAGAGACAAAAATCAAACAAATAATCAAATAGTAATAATAATAATAATATTACGTATCTGTTCGTATCTGTGATGCATATGTTGTTTATGTATGTGTATATGTGTGTGTGTTATTTGTGGATATGTGTGTTTGTGTGTGTTATTTGTGTCTGTGTGTGTGCTATTTGTGTCTGTGTGTGTGCTATTTGTGTCTGTGTGTGTGCTATTTGTGTTTGTGTGTGTGTGTGTGTGTGTGTGTGTGTGCGGTTGTTATTTATGGATGTGTGTGTGTGTGTGTGTTATTTGTGTCTGTGTGGGTGTGTGTTGTTTATGGATGTGTGTGTGTGATATTTGTGTGTGTGTGTTATTTGTGTCTGTGTGTGTATTTTGTTTATGGATGTGTGTGTGTGTGTGTGTGTGTTATTTGTGTATGTGTGTGTGTGTGTGTGTGTGATAGAGTGAATGTGATGGGGACGAGTATGATTTGTCGTGTGAGGCCGGTCACGCCAGTCTACTTCGCTTGTTAATCGGCCAAGTGGCTGTCAGCGTGTCCTCGCCTCCATTCTGCGGCTGGCGACTCACTAACTGTCTGGCGCGAGCAAGTATGGCTCGTCGTGCTGCTCGCCATGCTCGCGAGGTGAGCACTGCCGACACTGCCAGACAACACGATGTATCACAACAACAACAACAATGCAAGTGAATGAGCCACTTTATCGCGCTGCGCCGTTCTGTTTCTCTGCTTGACTCATTGATCAAACATGCCTGCCATCATGTTCCCAATGTGTGTGTGTGTGTGTGTGTGTGTGTGTGTGTGTGTGTGTGTGTGTATGTGTGTGTGTGTGTGTGTGTGTGTGTGTGTGTGTGTGTGTGTTGGTTCATTGTATATCGCTACTATATTTCATTCTGCTTTGCTTTATTATTGTGTGATTCTCTTCTTCGCGGATCTTCACGTGTCGTTTTCGGTGTCAGTTGGCTTGTTCGGTGGTCGGGTCTGCTTTTGTTTCGTCCTCTATGTGTGTGTGTGTGTGTGTGTGTGTGTGTGTGTGTGTGTGTGTGTGTGTGTGTGTGTGTGTGTGTGTGTATGTGTGTGTGTGTGTGTGTGTGGGTTTATATACAAGCTTGTGCAAATACACGCTGGGTGGCGCTTGTGTGTGTGTGTGTGTGTGTTGGGGGCATGCCAGTTGATGGTTGCGGGTGAGGAGGGTTCGGGAGATGAGGTACAGGACGAGTTATTGTATGATGAAGATGATGAGCTGCTGGTGACTCAGCCAGTGACTACTGCTACTGCTACTGAGTCACTGCACCGCTCCACCGAGGTACCGCCCGCCCACCTTCACTGACTTCACTGTGACTAACAGTAACTGTGTTTCCATGGTGGTTGGTGGTCATTTAAATTAACATTTTTTCATTTGATTTCAGCTTTTTCGTCTCTTGTTTTTGCTTTCTTTTTCTGTTTTCCTCTATTATTTTTCTCACTTTCTGTTTCTGATTGGCTGTTTTTTCTGTCTCTCTCTCCCACTCTTCGTTATAGAATTTCTCGCAAACAAATATTTTCACTAGTTGTGTTCGTCCGTACAGCACAGCGCTGCTTGTTAGGAACAGCCGTCACACATGTAATCATGGAGCATTGCTGCCGCTTGAGTTTTAGCCCTGTGTGTGTGTGTGTGTGTGTGTGTGTGTGTGTGTGTGTGTGTGTGTGTGTGTGTGTGTGTGTGTTAGGCTGTGGTGTCAGACTTGGTCAGCGAGGATCGTGAGAACACGGACAATACACCATCCTCCCCGATACCGATCACTACACCATACGACACCGACCCCCAGTCTACACCACCACCATCATTCTCTGTAGATCAGGTATTTATGTTTATGTTTATGTTTACTGCCTCATATATATATACACACATCTTCTGTTTTCATTAATTATCCTAATTATCTGTTGTTGTTAGTTTCTCCACCTTTTTTCCATCATATATGCGTAAAATATGTTTATTATTAAGTAGTCGCTATTGTACATTGTGTGTGTGTGTTGTGTGTGAGTGTGAGTGTGTATTGTCTATGTGTGTGTGAGTGTGCTAGTGTGTGTGAGTGTGCTAGTGTGTGTGTGTGTGTTGAGTATGTGTGTATGTGTGTTGTGTATGTGTGTGTGTGTGTATGTGTGTGTGTGTGTGTATGTGTGCCTGTGTGCTGTGAGTGTGTGTTGTGTGTGTGTGTGTGTGTGTGCAGCGCCCTTGAGACCCCCAAGATCAGTGGTTCCCAGCCTGAGTGCCGCGGTACCAAGGGGTTCCGTGAGATTTTTCAGGATCCGCCAAAATTCAGGGAAAAATTGCATATTTGTGTTATAATACCATTTTTGTAATAGCAGGATCAGTGTGAAGAAAATTTACATATCTATGTATAAGATGTTGTTACACCGATGCAAAATGTCAAGAAAAGAAATATAATAAAAACAACGGATATTTTAAATATGACTTTCCTTATAAGGATGCAGGGAACTTTTGAAAGACTTCCCAATGGTGCCGCAAGCTAGAAAAGGTTGGCAACCACTGGTGTGGGTGTAGGGCGCTATATAAACATCTGCATAATGTGTGTGTATGTGTGTTTTGTGTGTACTCACAGTTGTACTCACAGTTGTAGTTTACAGGAAATGAGCAGGGCTCAGACTGTGCTGTCTCCATACCCACATTTATCTAACCTATGCTTGAACTGTGCTATACTGTTTGATTGAACTATTTCTTTACCCAGCCGGTTCCATATATCTATACACCTACTTGGCAAACTGTACTTCTTTATATCCCTTAATACCCGGGTTTGCTGTAGACATTTATTGTGTCGCCTATGGTCCCTCGCACTCCAAACCACCCAACCCTTTCCTATCCAATCGTTCCATACCAATGCTGTGCTTGAAAACGTTTATTCAATCCCCCCTTAACCTTTTCTTTTCCAGTGACGACAATCCAATTTTCTCTTTCTGTATGCATGTGTGTATGTGTGTGAGAGGGCAGGTTGTTGACGACGTGGACGAGATATTAGTGTCGGGAGATGAGGCGGGAACAGCAGCGGTAAATCAACCACCGCGTCTCAATCATCGACTGCCCAAACTCATATTGACCGCTGGCAGGCCCTTCAAACGCCTCGTGCCGCAGGATATGTTTATCGACGAGGAGACGGGCGGCACACGACGTCTGCTGCTCAGTATGACCTCACCTGATAACGGCCTGCCTCTGGCACACGACAGCTGGCTACAGTTCGACCCCGCCAACCAGACCATCTACGCACTGTCAGTCTATCATAGTTGTTTTTTGTTATTCAATATGATGCTTAATTTGTCGTTTTATTGGTCGTATTCTGTATCTCTCTGTTTCTCTATTTTTCTCATTCAGTTTCTCATATTTTTCACGTGCAAAATGGTCGCAGGTACTGCATTATGTGACTTATATCTCTCACTCTCTTGCTACTTGGTGTTACTTGGTTATTTTTGTGCAACAACAATAATAATAATAATAACTAAATACAAGCATTTAAACTTGTCGCCCATGCTATGTCGTGTCACACACACACACACACACACACACACACACACACACACACACACACACACACACACTCACACACACACACACACACACACACACACACACACACTCACACTCACACACACACACACACACACACTCACACACACACTGTGGCACGTGATGTGTTCTTAGTCCAACTGACGCGGATATTGGCGACTACAAGTACTTACTGAGTGCCAGCGACGAAACTGGCGCGGCGGCCGCCGACACGGTGCACGTGACAGTGCGACAGTTTCAACAGTGGCGACTAATTAACCACCTGGTGCACGTGCATCTGCGACTCACAGACATCAAGGCCTTCTCTGTCACGGTGGGCTGCTGTGAGGGGCTGTGTGCTGTTTTGTTCATCAAATACAGTTAAACATGGCGATACAAGGCGCTACTTGGGGTGCACGAAATTATACCACATTGTTGTATCTGATTGCGCCGATTATACCGATTATTTGACTGTTGATATTATTTTGACCCTTGTAGTACCCGAGGATAATACAGAATTTACGTGTTTCCTAGTGAAATAAAGACAAATAAATAACACAATTTACACCAATTATATAGTATATTTTTATTTTTTTATTTTAAATGGAAACCTAACATAAATTGGGCTCCAAGACTGTATCGTGTCTAACTTCTTATCACGTGTCATCGAGGCGTCTTATGTCATCGATGTTTGACTTTACTTAACACTGTAGTCGGGTCAGGTCCGCGGTTCAATTCTGATCAGATGCAGGGATTTATCATATGTATAGTGTATAGTGCGTGTGTGTTGTGCGCCCTGCTACCAAACGATGCCTTAATTATCAACATTACAAGGAATATACAAATACAAACACACACAATAATACGCAATTGTGAACTTAACAAACACTCACATACACAATTAGGTGAGACACATGTGTGTGTGTGTGTGTGTGTACTTGTGCATGTGTGTGTGTGTGTGTACTTGTGCATGTGTGTGTGTGTGTGTGTATGTGTGTGTGTGTATGTGTGTGTGTATGTGTGTGTGTGTGTGTGTGTATGTGTGTGTGTATGTGTGTGTGTGTGTATGTGTGTGTGTGTGTGTGTGTGTTTGCAGCGCCCTAGAGACCCTCTAGGTGTGGGGCGCTATATAAATATCTACCTAATGTAATGTAATGTGTGTGTGTGTGTGTATGTGTGTGTGTGTGTGTGTGTGTGTGTGTGTGTGTGTGTGTGTGTGAGGCTAGATTGATTGGCGGTTGTTGATGATGAGACGAATTGCTGGCTTGTTCGGAGAGTCGCACTTTGGATCGGTGATGATCTATAAGATCAGCAGTGATCAATCGGGATCTCTGACCCGTTTCTCCTGGTTCAACAACTCTCTCGACACTCACACCTGTCACAAACAAGAAATTGACCGAATGTCACAGGTTATTGTACCAACTTTACTTTCACTATTACTAACACACAATTATACACATATATACACACACACACTTATACACACATACACGTACACACACACTTATACACACACATATACCCACACACACTTATACCCACATATACACACACATACACACAATTATACACACATATACACACACACACACATATATATATACACACACAGTTATACACACATATACACACATGTACACACACACACACACACACACACACACACTTATACACACACATACTTATACACACACACACACACACTTATACCCACATATACACACACACATATATACACACACACACACTTATACACACACATACTTATACACACACACACACTTATACCCACATATACACACACACATATATATACACACACACACACTTATACGCACATATACACACACATACATACACACATACACATACACTTATACACACACACACTTATACACACACACACTTATACACGCACACATATATATGTCTTACATTTATCGTCTCGTGTTTTCATGTTGTATTTTCAAGCTACCATCTTATTTATGTATGTCTTTTTCAAGCTGTGTGTGTGTACATTACATTTATTATGTACTAGCATTTATATTTTTCAACCAATGATGCGTTAAAATAAAGCCTTTAATTATTCGCAATTTTGTTATTTCACTTGTTTTTATTTTTCAGGTTGAGTAGAAATTAGTTTACAAATATTGAATATTGTAAGTGTTTAATTCGTGCTGCTATGTTATATTGCTGCTGCGGTTTGATACGGCGTTTTTGCGACGTGATATGGCGCACTGTAAGTAAGTAAAGTAAAGTAAATTGCATTTATTGCTCATCCATCAAGATATACATCATCAGGCTTTTCAGTACAATATGAACATTCACACGCTCACACACACACACACACACACACACACTCACTCACCCATGATTAACTACATATGTATGCACATTCACAACATCATCATATATACATACATACGCAACATATACACATATATCATAACTCAAAAGGTTTGTGTGAATGAAATTTTCGAGTTGTATTCGTGACGTAGTGTGTTTCATGTAAATGTTCCGTATGCGTATCGGGCGGCGTCGTAATTGATTCGTCTTCTGCCAGCGTCTGTTGTAATCCTCGGGTAGATGATGTCGCTGCGTCTTGTCGTTCTGTATTCGTTTCGTCTTTGTATCGTGTTGTATAGGAGGCTCGGAGTATTATAGACTGTGTGTGTGTGTGTCCAGATTCTATTGGACAGTGAGGAAGAGAGCGGAGCATCTCAGCAGCTACTCACCGCTCTTTCCCCGCAATTCTCCGTGAAACACGCGGCACTAGAACTGAGACATGGGTGTGAGGCAGTGTCTCGTGAGGCAAATGTCTCCTCTACTGGACTCGCTCCCCGCCTGTCCTCCAACACGGCTCCTGTCAGACGACGATCCCTCGATCTGCTGCAAGCGCACGTGGGACGAGTGTTGCGCGTGCAGGTGCGTGTATGTGTGTGTCTGTCTGTCTGTGTGTCTTTTTTGTATGTATGCATGTTTGTGTGTATTTAGTTGTATTAATAATACGGCCGGTATTCTTCCACTTCTCACACACATAAAACAAAACAAAAGTCTCTCAAAACATAAATCACGTGCAAATATTTCGCATTAAAAAAATAACTCACCTAATATAATGTTTCTGTTAAAATTGCTTAGTCTATGTGTCTTTGTGTGTGTGTCAAACATGTCCACCTATCAACCACACACACACACACACGCGCGCGCGCTGTTAATGACAGGTGGGCGAGGACGCGTTCTACGACCTGGAGGACGGAGGCACAAGACACTTGCAACTACGACTGCTCACAACGCACGGGCAAACTGTTCAAGCCAGTAATTGGCTGCGATTTGAACCGAAGAACCAGGAATTTGTCGGTATACCGCTGACAACCGATGTGGGACGCTCGCATTACCACCTGGTAATATACCAGTTACCACCTGGTAATATACCAGTTACCACCTGATAATATACCAGTTACCACCTGGTAATATACAATTTATCACCTGGTAATATATCAGTTACCACCTGGTAATATACCAGTTACCACCTGGTAATATATCAGTTACCACCTGGTAATATACCAGTTACCACCTGGTAATATACAATTTATCACCTGGTAATATATCAGTTACCACCTGGTAATATACCAGTTACCACCTGGTAATATACCATTTATCACCTGGTAATATACCAGTTACCACCTGGTAATACACTGGTTACCACCTGGTAATACACTGGTTACCACCTGGTAATACACTGGTTACCACCTGGTAATACACTGGTTACCACCTGGTAATATACCACTTACCACCTGGTAATATACCAGTTACCACCTGGTAATATACCAGTTACCACCTGGTAATATACCAGTTACCACCTGGTAATATACCAGTTACCACCTGGTAATATACCAGTTACCACCTGGTAATATACCAGTTACCACCTGGTAATATACCATTTACCACCTGGTAATACACTGGTTACCACCTGGTAATACACTGGTTACCACCTGGTAATACACTGGTTACCACCTGGTAATATACCAGTTACCACCTGATAATACACTAGTTACCACCTGGTAATATACCAGTTACCACCTGGTAATATACCAGTTACCACCTGGTAATATACCAGTTACCACCTGGTAATATACCAGTTACCACCTGGTAATATACCAGTTACCACCTGGTAATATACCAGTTACCACCTGGTAATATACCAGTTACCACCTGGTAATATACCAGTTACCACCTGGTAATATACCAGTTACCACCTGGTAATATACCATTTACCACCTGGTAATACACTGGTTACCACCTGGTAATACACTGGTTACCACCTGGTAATACACTGGTTACCACCTGGTAATATACCACTTACCACCTGGTAATATACCATTTATCACATGGTAATATACCAGTTACCACCTGGTAATATACCAGTTACCACCTGGTAATATACCAGTTACCACCTGGTAATACACTGGTTACCACCTGGTGATACACTGGTTACCACCTGGTAATACACTGGTTACCACCTGGTAATACACCAGTTACCACCGCTTACCATGTTCATACTGTGATGTGTATTTAGCTACTAGATTGGTATTTGTTGAATATATTAGTGGATCATATTGAAATATATTTTGATTTTATTAATGAAAATACGCCATTTACCATGGAGTTTCATCCAATGAAACCGGAATTTATTGGAAATGTTTTTTATTTCACTATTTATGAATAATTGGCAAAAGTTTGATTAATTTGGAGAACGTAATTCACGGACAAAACTTATCCGAGAACTCCCAACTTATCCCAAATCGTGTTATTATGACACTAACATACAGAAAATGGCTAGTTAAGTACTTGACTTTTTAAATAAAGGACCAATTTAAGAACATTTATATTTATAATAACTATATTAATCTTATATGTAATTCATAAAATATCCTCATATTAATTTATATTATCAACATAGCATAATTTGTTCAAGCATGTATGTATCTGTGTGGAAAGTATCGAATATATGTTTCATGTGACTCTCTCTAGCCAATATTAACACATTCTCTCAACTAAGTATGTGTATGTATGTGTGTATGTGTATATTTATGTGTATATGTGTGTGTTTTGATGAATATGTGTGTGTGTGTGTGTGTTGATAAATGTATGTGTGTGTTTTGATGAATATGTGTGTGTGTGTGTCAGGAGTGTGTTGATTCGGCCGGGGCGAGTGTCAGCGACTCAATCGAGGTTCTAGTACATCATGAACAACAACAACAACAACAACAGAACCAGAACCAGGCAGAAAGACAGATTGTGCTGCCCCCTGGCGGTGTACAATTCAGCCTGACACTGCTGAACGATTTCGAGCGTTTCATGGCCGACTCGCTGCGTCGTGTCCAGCTTGTACAACGTCTAGCCACAGTGTTTGGCGACACGGACAGCAGACACGTGTTGGTACGAGCGCTGCGGCCCGGATCAGTTGAGCTGCACTGGTGGAACACATCCCTGTCCTCTCCTGCTGATGATGGTGATGATGATGATGGATGCGATCACGCGGCAGTGATGGCGCTGCGTCGAAAACTGCTCGAGGATGACGGGACTGTGACAGCACGCGCTCGTTCTGTAATGATGCCGCATTTTCGCCTGACATCTGCCGCTGTGGTGCCTCGAGGTAGCTGTCTTTCCGTCGCCTCTCCCACTCACAGGCCGTCCGTCGCGCCGGATAAGACATCCGGTCGTGACGGAGACGGAGACGGATCGTTGCTGGATGCGCCCGCGGTGCCCGCCTCCCGCAGTCACGAATATCTGGTGACGTTCATCGTGCCTGCCGTGGTCATATGTGTGATGCTGCTCACAGCGGCGCTGATAGCGTGCGTGTTGCTGCGCGTGCGACAGCGTCGGCGGCGCCTCGGCCGGCACAAAATGCCGCTCACCGACGCCACTGCTTATGTGAGTCGCGGTATTCCGGTGATATTCAGCGACGAGCTGGAACCGAGCGGTTCTAGTAAGCAGGCAGGAAGGCGTGCTGTGTTAACACCAAGCAATGATCAACCGATGAAGCCCGGTGATGAGGCGGCTGTGCCCATGTTGCAACACAATGAAGCACGTGCTGCTGCATCTTGCATGCCTCGGCAGGGCAGTGTGGTGCGGCGACCTCCACCCTACATGGTGCCCTCTCAACAGTGACCTCACGCTGACCTTCCACTGACCTCATTCTGTCTCCTATGGACCACTGTGTGTGAGCGTGTCTTTCTGTGTGTTTGTGTGTGTGTGTGTGCATGTATAGAATGGGTGTTTTTATATGTTCTCTCATGTACTCACTTTATTAAGCTCAAGTATTCAGCGCAGATGCCGACAAAATGACGTTTTCCATGAACTGCAGTATTCTACTTGTTTCTTGCCGTGTTTTGTGTGTGTTATGTTTGTGTGTTATGTGTGTGTGTGTTTGTGTTATGTTTGTGTATTATATATGTGTGTGTGTTGTTATGTTTGTGTTTGTTTATGTGTGTTATGTTTGTGTATTATGTGTGTGTGTGTTTGTGTGTGCTATGTTTGTGTGTTGTGTGTGTGTGTTATGTTTGTGTATTTTGTGTGTGTGTGTGTGTGTTATGTTTGTGTATTATATATGTGTGTGTGTTGTTATGTTTGTGTTTGTTTATGTGTGTTATGTTTGTGTGTATTGTGTGCATTATATGTGTGTATTATATGTCTGTCTGTGTGTATTGTGTATTGTGTGTGTCTGTGTGTGTTTTTGTGTCATTCTAGTAGATTGAAGGGGGGTGAGCATGTGCATTTTACCACCATGATTATGACGATTATTGATTGGGGATTGTGTAGTGATTGTTCACAGGGATTCTAGCATCATGTGTGTGTGTGTGTGTGTGTGTGTGTGATGGTGTGTGTGTGCAATAACCACTGTTTGTTTTTTGTTCTACATATCGAATGAACTAGCACTAATAACGTTACTTCTCGTATGTGTGTGAGGGCAACATTTTGAGCAGTATGATTGGTCTGCCTATGAGGTATCCGTTAGTTCGGCGGTTGTTTCGTATCGTAGATTCAGTGAGTGATTTGTGGCTGGTCATTTTTGTAGAAGCTCGATATTACTCGATTTTATTGTCTGTTTGTTCAGTGTAGATTGATCAATACACTACGCTAGACTTTTCACCACACATTGTTCTAAGTTTATTAGTGTAGTGTTTTATGTGTCCAATACAAGGTGTATGTATCCATGATTACGTGTGTGTTTTTTAACTTATTTATCTATGATATATTTATTTTTTTTACTTACATATTTGTGATATATACACTTATTTATTTTTAAGGCCGCACAAGCTGATAAGGTTATTGAGCAATAACTTAATTTCTGTTGAGCGTCGGTGTGTATGTCAGTTTTCAATTATTTGTGGTTTATTGTTATTTATTTGTAGTCTCGTATTTACATTTTTCAAAAATGCAATTTCGTGTTGATCAAGGAGATAAAGGCAAAACATGGAGAATAAGTCGAATGAATAATTATTAACAAAAGCCGACAGTTTTTAATGTTATTCATGTTTAGTTCATTTTTCAGAAGTTAGTGTATACATGTGTGTGTGTGTGTGTTTGTTAAACCAAGTTGATAGTAAAATTTAAATTGCATTAAAAGTACTGTTGAAATACTTGCTCGAGAAATAAAATAATTGTGTAAATTTGTACATGTGTGTGTTTTGTATTATTTGTATTCATAATCTGTGCAAATAATTATTCACAATATTAATTCATTGCGAAATATTCCGTTTCTCAATTAATATTGTTACATCTTTTATTGTTATTTGGTATTCGGTACCTCCTATACCTTGTTTTACATAATGTGCAAGTGTGTGTATGAGTGTGTGTGTGTGTATGTGTGTATGAGTGTGCGTGTGTGTGTGTGTGCGCGCGAGGCGGTGGAGCGTGACAGTGGGGTAGTCAGTTGGTACCAGCTCTTGGTTCCAGCAGTAGTTATCCATTGGTCGCTGGTGGTCCAACAACACACTCACACACACACGGTGTTATAATATAGGCAGTCATCAACTGAATTTGTGCCCTAGACTACTACTCCAAAAGGTGAGCTTGAGCAATTTCATAATTTATTCTGATATTACTCTTCCAAATGTTATTTTCATTATATTGTTAAAATTAAATAGCACAAATTTGTGAGATTTTAAACAGATAATAAAGCTCAATTATTTGCATATATTTTAGTATAAATATACAAATTTAATATGCGCGAGTTTATATTTATTGTTGGGAATTTTTCTGAAATTTAAAACTTTCAATATTTCTTCAACGATTTGTGGTATAAATTAACCATGTGTGCTGTTATTAATTACCGTTATTATGATTACACGCTTATAAATTAATTACTCAGCATTTTAAATACATTTTATAACCACGATTTATAGATAACAAACACAAACTCGCAAAAATAACGTATTTCACAATTGTCAAACTAACTTTCTGGCCAAATTCTTATGGTTTTATCATAATTATATGTAACCCCTCATATACACGCCTCACTATTTATTAGCTTAAAAAGCAGGAAGTGTATTTCACGAAAACGCACGATATTATTTTGATATTTTATAGCTCACTTTTCCAGTTTTACGTTCGAATTCTTCTCTTAACAAAACTGCCTAGATGTACCATATTGTATGTTTGTGTTATGTATATGTGTTCTATGTATTTATGCATTCATGTGCATTGCAAATATGTATACATGCTTAATGTGTATGTTCGTGTGTATACATGTGTGGGATGAGATGGAGACGTATTTGGGTCCGTCTGTGTGTGTGTGTATGTGTGTATGTATGTGTGTGTGTGTGCCACGTGGAATAGCGGACTAGCGGGCAGCTAATTACCACATTGACGATGCAAACAGATGTCATCTGTGTGTGTATGCTGCTGTGTATGTGTGTGTGTGTGTGTGTGTATGTGTGTGTGTGTGTGTGCGTGTGTGTGTGTGTGTGTGTTGCTGTGTGTATGTGTGTGTGTGTGTGTGTGTATGTGTGTGTGTATGTGTGTTACTGTGTGTTGCTGTGTGTGTGTGTGTGTGTGTTGCTGTGTGTGTGTTGCTGTGTGTGTGTTGCTGTGTGTGTGTGTGTGTGTGTGTGTGCGCGTGTGTGTGTGTAAGTCACGACTATAAATCACTTGAGTCTCCCACGTGCGTGTGTGTGTATGTGTGTGAACATGCATATACAGTGAAAATACTCGAGTGCTAGCAATCAAGGGCGGATCTAAGTGGGGAGGCGTTTTTGTCCACTCGTATTATACAGAATAATACACAAGCTCAAACTAACTATAGTATACAAACTCTCAGCGGGAAAAAGATAGCAGATTTTCACATTTAACTCCCCCAGACTAGGACGCCTAGCTGCGCTGCTGTCTGCACCGTTGTGTAGCAGTTTGAAGATGCATTCACCGCTAATACACTCATGGTTCCTACCAGCTGGTATAATTCACCACAATACAACTGAGCAATATTCCCGTATATCACTTTTTTGTGTATAACTTATTCGTACGTGCAGTATTTGATTCTATACATTTTTAATACTACTGATGTGATATCACTTTAATCTGTCTGTAATATGTGTATATTGCATGTGTGTGTGTGTGTGTGTATTAACAATAATAGTGTGTTTCTCTCACTGATTCCCCACTTCTTCTAGCTAATAAGAGCCTACTATTCACATTTTCCACACAACACATTACAGCAATGGCTAACAAATTGCAATAAATTCAGCAATGTTGTTCCAGCAAAAATTAGATCTCGCAGAAAGTCAGTCTAGAAGTGAATAATAAACTAATTCAGATTGATACACACACAGACACACATATTCATGTGCTTGTTCTGTGTCCGATCTTTGTAATTCTCCTCTCGACAGTCCCTTCACATTTTCCATAATGATTACGCAACACTACACTATTCCGACCACACACACACACACATTGTTACTTGTCTCCTGCGTTTAATACGCTTCATTGGTGAAATATGCATATGTGTGTATGTGTGTGTGTTAGTGTATATATATATATATGTGTGTGTGTGTGTGTGTGTGTGTGTGTGTGTGTGTGTGTGTGTGTGTGTGTGTGTGTGTGTGTGTGTGTGTGTGTGTGTGTGTGTGTGTGTGTGTGTGTGAGTGTGGAGGCGAATTGTTTGACCTGGTAAACGGAGTTGTTATCAAGTTGTCATTTGAGCAGAAAATCCGGCGTGTGTTATTTGTAGTCGTTCACGTGTTCCCACCTGCTGTGTCACAGATGATTTCATCTGGCTGACCTGCCTATTTGTCCGACACACAGAGAGAGAGAGAGAGGGTGGGATGAGGGTAGAGGGTTTGAGCCGAGAGTATCGGGGTTTGTGTTGATACGCTTGACTGGACAAGACGGTCGTTGCTTGACCTGTGTGTGTGTGTTAGTGTGTGTGTGTGTGTTAGTGTGTGTGTGTCAGTGTGTGTGTGTTAGTGTGTGTCAGTGTGTGTGTGTGTGTGTGTTAGTGTGTGTGTGTGTGTGTGTGTGTGTGTGTGTGTGTGTGTGTTAGTGTGTGTCAGTGTGTGTGTGTGTGTGTGTTAGTGTGTGTTAGTGTGTGTTAGTGTGTGTTAGTGTGTGTGCTAGTGTGTGTGTGTGTGTGTGCTAGTGTGTGTGCTAGTGTGTGTGTGTGTGTGTGTGTTTGTGTGTTAGTGTCAGTTTGTGTATTAGTGTTAGTGTGTGTATGTGTGTAGGATATTGTGCTGGTTGTGTTCATTTGGCAACCGGCGAATATTATTGCCAGATATACCACTGAAAACTGAAACATTTCTCAATTCAAACATCACGTTTTTCCCAAACTTGCTATGTGCATATCCTTTGAAGGCTTCCAGTACACATGGGGCCACCGCAGGGTGGTAATAGTGCACTTGCACTCATCCCATGCTACTGGACTTGCCTGTAATTTATAATAATGATAATTATTATTATTGTAATCTCATCCTTCACATCTCTCATCACACTGCTAGCGAGTTTGTTTGTGAGTGAAAAAGGATTAAACTCCCAGCTAACACTGACACACTGCCCAGAAACACACACAAACACACAAACACACACACACACATACATACAGTTGACTGTGTTCATATAACGGACAATACCGGCCTGATATTCAAGTACATCCAAGTGTTTGTGTGTATGTGTGTGTGTGTGTGTGTGTGTGTGTGTGTGTGTGTGTGTGTGTGGGTGGGTGTAAGTGGTCACATTTTTGGCGACAGATGTATGATGATGGAAGTGTTGAATGTTGAAATTGGCCGTGTGTGTGTGTGTGTGTGTGCATGATCTGTTACGTGGCTTTTTCTTTCTCTCTGTCGGACAAATTCAGTCGACATATGGCCAGTGTTTACATACCACAACCGAATACCGAATAATAGACGACTACGACGCGGTGATGAAATCGCTTTGTTATTTATGCTATCACCAACAACCTATCACTCTATCAACTCTGCTTATTCAATCCTCAAGTTAATACTTAACTTACAATCAAATGTAGGTTACAATAACTTCACAGCGAAGATTATAACAAACAGATTTGCCCTGGTACTCTTCAATTCTCCATTTCTCTCTTTCTATTTGGATATTTATAGAATGATCTCGGACAAACAGGACTTTAACGGATGTTGCGCATGGTCGATGGCGAATCAAGTGTGTCACGCAGGAAGTAAGCGTCAAATCGTCAAATCCATAGACCGCATCATTCCCACAAGTCGTGTAATTCCCCTCATACCTCCTCTGTGTGTGTATGTGTGTGTGTGTGTGTGTGTGTATGTGTGTGTGTGTGTGTGCACGTTCATCGAAGACTCGCTGGAAAATGTGTCATGGCATCGAGGCGTTAAATTGTCTGGCTCGTACAAATTGATGCCGGCAAAAACAGTGGAAATATTGTTCCAGATTGAATACAAAATCTGTCCGTTTCAGTGTGCATCCAAAAACTTTTTTTTGTTCATATTCCTTGAACTTAAAGTTAAAGTATAAGTTAATTTTTTTGTGAGACTTGTGAGTATTCTTGAGATAGTTGTGAGTATTCTTGAGATAGTTGTGAGTATTCTTGAGATAGTTATGAGTATACTTGAGAGAGTTGTGAATGTTCTTGAGAGTTGTGAATGTTCTTGAGAGTTGTGAGTATTCTTGGGTGACTTGTGAGTATACCGCAATAATTTCGGTCTAAACGGCAGATTCGACCACGCAACTAGGAGACTATTAATTGTTGGACTTTCCTACCAGATAGCACAGGCAAAATGGTGTGTGTGTGTGTGTGTGTATGTTTGCACATGTGTGACTGAGGTATGAGTGCCATATGACAGTAGTGAGGTTCAATGTTACCATTCGCTGATTACTGTGTGTGTGTGTGTGTGTGACCTTCCCACAACGCTTCCTCTCAGCCTTGCCAGGATACAGCAGCAGTAACAGTTGTTGTTTGATTGCGGCACGCGCAATTCACCAGCTGGTGTTTGAATGTAGTGAATGACATGAGGTCGCGGACACTTTCCGTTTTACCCCGGCACAATGCCCCACAAGACTGGTGCTACAACATCCATCCATCCAGCAAATAACATGAATGTCTCGAGCAATACTCACTAATTAATGAATTACACTGTGCTCAAAGTATTACTACAATGATTGCCGAATTCTGTGAACGCGAGAATTCCTTCACTGAAAAACTCAGTCCAACATCCAATACTTCACAAGCACCATGAGGTTTGGTACTATTATGGTGGGATGAATGTAGTCCTGGTTAAGAATGAATGACATTATGTGACGCGATTGTCAAATATCTCACGAATTTCTGTCCAGCCTTCCACCAATACATGACCTCGCGCAAAACACGATTTCAACAAGATTTATCTCTCTGTTCTTAACGATCGTTCATGTGTGTGTGTGTCTTTCATTCAGGCTCGTGCTAGAGACGGAGAGAGTATTGCCAGATACACCAGCAGAGAGGTACAGAAAGAGATCAAGAGAGCAGACATCACACCAATGATACGGGCACAGTGAAGCGACGCAGCTGGTAGAGTGAACATGTCGCCAGCCGATGACTACACATTTCGACTGGACAATGACTCGTCGGGCAGCTATTCGGACTCGAGCAGCACAGACCGCAGCTCTGTCTACAAGCACAGGATCGACTCTCTGTTTGCTAGACAGAACAACCAGTCGGCCAACTACCGAGCGGCCAAACCAGCGAAAAGCAGCTACTATGAGAGCATGGGCACACCGGACGTGCGAACACAAAAGTTCCAGCATGCTCGGTCGGCGGTGCAGGCCCAGATCGAGAAAATGATCACTGCAGATGCGCAAAAGGTGCGAGTCATAGACAGACCTCTTCCAAAATTGCCCACACAGCACGGGCACAAACCGGAGCTCCACGGACAGCCAGCATCAGTCGAACAACGAGCACAGAAGCAAGTTGATGAATCCATGTCCCGAATCGCGGATATAAACAAATCAGATGAGACTTTGTCAAACGCGTCTGGTCCAACACAATTCAAGGTCGACTATCTGGGAGCGATTGCAGTTGAAGACAAGGCGACACAGCTGGAAGACTTGCAAATTCCACTGAAAAAACTCTATATGGAATACCAAATAATGCTGAAGCGTAAACGACCTCCACTGCCCGGCAATTTCGAGATAGGCGAGTCGGGAGTGAGAGTGCAGTATGTCCGGGAACTGCACAAGGGAACTCAAGAAGTGTTCAATCCATTTCCAACGATCGCCGTGTGGGCGGCAGTGAAATTTGTCGCCAAAAAAGTGATCAACCATCGCGGACAAATGGAGCTCAAGTTTGCCTTCCTACCCATCATATGCGACCCAGAAGGGCAGGAGAAGTTCACGCTGTATAATGACCTGGAAATAGATTTGATCACTGAAGCAATAGGAGTCAACCATCCTCCAGTTTTCGCTTGTGTCATGCGCAAGCCAGGACTGGTGAAGACCCTCGAATGTCACGGCTTTGTTTGCTCTTCGTCCGAAGACGCAATTGTTATGGCGGCCAATTTGTACCAATCACTGTTGTCCAGCATGAAAAGCCGAGAGATGAACTCTTCGTCTTCACCGAGTTTCACGCGCACAAAAAGCAGCGACTCAAACAGTGAATTGAACATGAGCAGAAAACCAGAGCCTCGTCGACCTCCGAGAAGAAGAAAGGCTCCACCACCGCCCCCAACCGATCGAAGCCGACCGTCATTTCCGACACACAGCCACATTCCCGATGAGCGTAGAAAAGTGCAGAGACGCCGATCATCGGTTCGTCGTCAGAACGGAAGTCAAAGTCGTGATGGCACGGCACTCGGTGAAAACGTAAAAACGCAAAACGTGAGCAGATCGGCTAGTGTTCGCAGAAGTCGTCGTCTCACTCGAAGTGCATCGGACCATCGTAGAGAAAGTATTCGTGTGGACAACATGACAGCCAAGACCACACTTCCGCGAAGCTCCAGCATTCAGGCTATCAACCAGAGAACAGATATGAGGGAGTTTCTGCTGCATCTACAGAAAAGGGACGGTATTAGAACGGTTGACGACGTGCTCAAAAGAGTGGTGCACCCCCAAGGAATGTCGTTCAATGACCTCAAACCGGAGCATCGAGAACTGCTGCTCAGATTGGCTCTCACGCTAAGCAAAGACGAAATGTACCAACGCAGCAAAAACATAATGAAAAAACAGTCGAAGAAGTTGACATCAACTGGAGAAAGTGATACAGACGCCAGTGCTATCAGCAATGTTCTAAAAGCTACTAAAAGGTCTTTCTCCCGATTCAGCAGCAAACCCAAACTATTACCGAAGTCGAAAAAACAAAGCGAAGCAGAACACACGAAGGCGCAAAAAGTCAATCGCATTGAAGAAGCGCTACACAAGCAGGGTTTTGGTGAGGTCCACAACACGCACATAAAAAGGTGTGGCATAACAGAAACCATGAAACGACCTCCAGCGACCAGATATGCTCGTGATAACTTGCCAAATAGCAATTCAAGGTCTATAAATGCGGTGGTGGACGGAGCGTGCGATATGTGTGATTGCTGTTGCGATAGCGAGTCGGTCTACTCAAGCAAATGCTATTGTTCGTTAAGCAGAAACAACAAGTCAGTGTATAACGACACGTGTGATTGCGACACGGAAAGTTGCGCCGAGAGTGAGAAATGCTATTGTTCGCTGAAAAAAGTGACAAAAAATGGCATGAAATTGTACGAAATCAAGCTGGATTCAGAGAGCGATACGACGGACACCACTATGCGGACAGTATCATCGAGGAAGTCGGCCAGCAACAGACAATACGGATCGTTGAGCAACCTTTCAAGACTCGACTCTCCATCAACAGCCTGGCGTAAGAACGACTCAACAATGAGGAGTTGTCTGGGCCGAGGGAAGAGCTCGTCGTCCTTGCTGAGCACATCAAATGGCGTGATGAAAGACAAGAGCTTGTCAACTGTCTACGGAGATCGGCGTGTGGCGGTCGATCGGCGAACTCACGGCTCAAATCTGAGTTTACATAGCGACCAGAAAGACGCACGACTTCGCTCTGACCCGACTAAAAGTGTCAGCATCGACAATCTTCATCACTCCGCCAACGGATTCATCTTCAACCGACTGAACGCAGCGTCCTGCTCCTCAACCAGGTCGAACCACAGTGTCGGCTCGGGTCGTTTTATGCTCGTATCTGCCGCCGACCCAAGCGGCAAGATAGTGTTCAGCGGAGGATCTCAGAACGGCGCAGTGAGTGGTCGCAGAGGGCGCATCGCAGACGACGCAATGTCGCTGAAGAAGACCACCGAGATTGCCGCCACATTCTCGGGACTGAAACTCAATCAGACCACAGATCTACTCAACGAAAGCGAGGACGATGCGTACGGCTCGATGCAGAATAACAGCAACAACACGACGCCTTCAAGTCACGTCTACTCGGGACAGAACATTGAAAACTCACTGGGATATCTGCCATGAATCAGCAGTTAAGCGATAAACCAGGACAAATACATTCTCCAGTCGCCGGTAATTTGCGACTCCAGTTCCCGCTCAACGAGAAGCACACAAGCATAACTGATAACTGATTTTATCCAACACTAACGTATTGCGCCGAGTCGCCTCCCAAATGTGGGTTATGAGAGAGCGACAAGAGGATGAACAAGATGAAAAGGACTTCAACCTCAAACGCGATAGACGGCATGTTCATAACATTGACTCCCTTTTTGCATGCTGTTTCGCATTAAAATGACAACCAAGCCCCGTATACATTATGTGGAGGTATGAACATACCGACCCACTGTTGCATTATATAAATCGAATACATATTCGCAATATACAATGTTTTTCACCGTGTTTCTATGGTGGAATTAAATCAGCACGTCTTCCAATGAGCTTCCATTTCGCTGAGGTTGAATCTCCCATTTATATTCTCCATTCAAACCACAGCTTGGAGAAGGCTGGTTTGAAAAACCACGCAAGGAACACGGTGAACGTTTGAACCAAGTTCGTCGTTGGAACTAGTCTTTGAAAGTACATACAACCCACCTACAAACGGCCTACGTATCACATAAGAAAAATCATCAAAAAATCTACCAGTAAAAACAACACAGAACCCATAACGCACCCATCAATTGTATTGTCAAGTTTGTAGACGAAATCATGAGAAACACTAACACTCAACGCCAATATCAAACAAACATACGTATGTGTTTTATTCGTAGTTGTTTTTTTTTCACACATCTAGAACCAAATGGAAAGCTGGGAGAAATTGCAAGACTGAAGCAGAATCAAGAATGGGTGTCATTTGTGAGGTGTATGGTGGGTAGAAGCAGAAATAACACACACACACACGCGCATACAAACAATATGTATTTATGTAGCATATTGCACTTTCAGCTGCTGAAACAACATAATTCCGTCTAGACAAACACGCACACAATACTATGAAACACTACAACACACACAATTAACTCCACCAGGATTCACGCGCTAAAATCTACTGCATCAAATACACAACATTTAAACTAGCCTAAGAGCTGTGATGAAGCTCATGAAAATGTCATACATGAAACAAGACTCCACGTGATGTCGCACTAAACCCGCCTCCAAAACACAACAATAAACATATCAACCATTGGTTTGTATGTGTTTGTTCAAGGTTGAAGGTTTAAAAATAAGCAAAACATGTATTATATGTTATAAATTAATACACACATAAATAACTAATTTAATATTCAAAATTATAATATAATAATTTAATATTTAATATAGTTTAAGTTATAAATATATACAACAAGTTACAACCACAACCTTAACGCCAAACTTTTGTCTACAACAGAAACAGAGAAACTCATGGTGGAATAGAACACGAATCAAACCCAGCAAACATTGTAATGACGCACAAGAGAGACAGGGAGAATGAGAAACGGAAAGATTGGATGAATAAGGCGATAAACAACAATAAAAACACACAAGTAGAAAGTAATTGCTCAAATCCATAAATATATTAAGCAGCTGAAAATATCTAGGTCAAAATCACGTGCATTTAAGAGCACATCACTCTTGATAACTCAACCTCAAGTCCGATATGTAAGTATTATTCAGTATCCGTGAACAACAACATATTATATAATGATATGCACTCAATATAATGATAATTATGTCATTTGTATGTGTGTATGCGTGTGTGTGAATGAAAATTGGAACTTTCAACTGAATGCTAAATGATTTACATGTACATGTACATGTGTTTGATGTACATGATATTCCAAAGTGCTGCGAATATGCACACACAAAAATGCACGTGAAATTCAACATAAAAACGGCAAAATTATTGCAAACAGTCGATTAAACAGTCTAAAAAGTAGATTATGTCTGGATGCAAGCTCATAAACTAATATTTATCTATGTATATACAGAAGTCTATAATTATGCAAGTCTAAAATAAGTCTAAAATAACACATAAGTCTAAAATAGGAACTTATTATAAACAAAACACACAAGTCTTGAATCTGAGACATTCAATGTGACTCAAATTACACTACAAACTGAACATGTCTACTTTGCAGTAAGTTGAATATTGCACACACACACACACACACACACACACACACACACACACACACACACTAACACACACTAACACACTGACACACACACACACACACACACACTGACCACATCGACTATACACACTAATACTGACACACTAATACACATACTGATACATACTGACCATATTAACACATTGATACACTGACACATTAACCAACTGACACAATGACACAGAGGTCAATGACACAGAGGTCAACGACACAGAGGTCAATGACACAGAGGTCAGTGACACAGAGGTCAATGACACAGAGGTCAATGACACAGAGGTTAATGACACAGAGGTTAATGACACAGAGGTCAATGACACAGAGGTCAGTGACACAGAGGTCAATGACACAGAGGTCAATGACACAGAGGTCAATGACACAGAGGTCAATGACACAGAGGTCAATGACACAGAGGTTAATGACACAGAGGTCAATGACACAGAGGTCAATGACACAGAGGTCAATGACACAGAGGTCAGTGAGGTCACGCTAGTCGTCGACCTCGTCAAACCATTCCTCGCCGGACGAGCTATGATGAGAACTGAGTCTCAACAGGCTGGCCACGCGCAGTCTCAAGCGACGGCGGCGTCTGCAAGCTGCACGAGACATACTACCTCCCTCATCATCATCATCATCATCATCATGACAGCACGACACGTCAGCCGGCAGAGAACGGGAGGGCTCGAGCAGAGCGTGAGAGAGCTGAGGAGGTCGTAGTGCGGCAGATTGGTCACAAACAGGAGATTTACTGCCGCCGCTGTTGTGATCGTTGATGTTGTGGTCGCGTTCAATACCGCTCCACCGCCGCACACTAACACTCAAATACACCGGCTAACACACACACACAAGCACACACAATTGTACATACAACACACAACACTCACACTAACACACACACACACTGACACACTCATACAGACACACATACTTGTACATACAACACACACACACACAAGCACACACACACATAAAAATTAAAAAGTGTCAACGACAGCATACGACTATTAGCGTGTGTTAGAATGCCACGAGATGACAACAAAAACAGCCAAAAAAACAACAACAACACGGTCCACCGAGGCTGAAAAAATACAGGAACAAAACAAGCACACACACACACACAAACAAACATGCACAAAAACACACACACACACACACACGAGACGGGTGCAATAACTCACCTCATAACAGTTCAACGCACAGATACACTGGCTGCTTGCGCACACACACATACACACATACATAAACACATACATATACTTGATATTGGTGTAGCCAGGCAGTAGATTTTCGCGCTTACAAACGAGATTAAATTCGATTGCAATTTCGCATTTTGCAATCTTTTTCCTGGTGGATTCTAAATCTCTTGCCAGTTTCTGGTCGCTTTGACTCAAAGAGAATATAGGGAAGCTTTTTAGTTAGTGTTTGAGTCAAAGCGACCAGAAACTGGCAGGAGATTTACAATCCACCAGGAAAAAGAGTGCAAAATGCGAAATTGCAATTGAATATAATCTCGTTTGTAAGCGCGTAAACACACACATACACATACTTGAACACACATAGATACAGATACTCGGAAAAGTTGTCAGTATAACATGAACACTTTTGGAAATAAATCCACACACACACACACAGAGAGAGAGAGAGAAAGAGAGAGAGTGTGGGAGAAAGTCATCTTACCTTGTGATCTCCCATAAGTTTATCTAGACCGACAATATCATAGCGCACATCCTTGTCCTATAAACACAAACACACGTGTGATTATTTGCCGAAAACTTTCAGAAAATGGTCATGTTAGTGTGTATGTGTGTGTATTTATATTTTTTGGGGGAAACAAACAAATATATTTACAAACACGTACACATATTCACAATACTACTATAAAACAATGGAGGCGGCGTTGCCACGAATGACGGCCAGGCTTATTCGCTGCCGAAGCCAGGCCGTCTCTCGCGGCTCCCCTGAACGCTCGCTTATTCTGCCGCCCAGGAGCTTGACGAAGTCGTCCAGGGATGCCCTCATCACGCCGCCATGTATGTGTACTCACTAGTTGTTGTGTACAGGAGATGAGCAAGGCTCAGACTGTCCTGTCTCCAAACCCACTATTGTCTAATCTACGCTTAAATTGTCCAATACTACTTGATTCCACTACATACTTTTCAAGACTATTCCAAACGTCGATACACCTATTCGGGAAACTATATTTTTTATATCCCTGTAACCACTCTGCTCTGCCTAAGGCATTTATTGTGTCCCCTTCGATCTCTCTCAATAACAAAACTACCCAACCTTTTCTATCCAGTTTGTCTTTGCCAATGCTATGCTTAAAAACGTATATTAAATCACCCCTTAATCTTCTCATCGCTAATGTAGGTAACCCAACTCTCTCTAGCCTCTCCTCATAAGTTAATGTCCTCAATTTTGCTACTAACTTGGTTGCTACTCGTTGTACTCTCTCTATTCTTGCTATTTGATTTTTCTTGTGCGGAACCCATATTGCTACAGCGTATTCTAATGGTGGCCTAATAATACTCATCATCAATTTCCTTATCATCTCTTCATCCAAGTGATTAAATGAAGCTCTAACATTCTTTATTGTTCTGAAGGCCGCATTCACTATTCTTGTAATATGCCTCTCCGGCGACAGTGTTTGATCAACTGTGACACCCAAGTCTCGTTCAACGTTGACCGTATGTAGACTGTGATCGCCCAACGTATAACACATGTGTGTGTGTGTGTGTGTGTGTGTGTTGCGGTTACCGTATTGACGAGCGGCAGGGCAGAGTTTGAGAGAAGCACGCGGTCGCACCAGGCAGGACAGCGGGTGTGAATCAGTCTGTCACATTGGCTCTCCGCCTCCTCAACAAATGGATACGACGGGTGAAATGTAACAGCGAATTCGTGCAGCCGATCAGAAAAACGAGTCAACTCCGTATCGTACGGTCGCAGCTGTCAACACCAGTGAGTACAACAGACATACAGACATACAGAACGACATAGAACAGAGATATAACTGTAATTCATCAATAGCTATAGCCACAAAGAAATGCCTCAGAATATAACATATAATATAACAGATAATATATTGTTGTTATTGTTCCTCAAGTTGTCTGGCCGAGCAACCTCCTGAGCTCCTGAGGAAAGACACGGCACCGACCGGGTTGTTCCACAGGTCCCTGATGGAATTGATATTGTGTGTTGGCGTCTGAGTTGTGTGTGTGCTGTGTGCAGTGTTGCATGATGTGTGTGTGTGATGGTGTGTGGTGTTGAATTGCAATCTGGACACAGGTGTCATCGATTGAGTCATGAGTGAGAACGTGTTGTTGTTGTTTGAAGTTATTTCGAAATCACACTAAGCCCCTGGTGAGCAGAAGCTACCGCAAAAAAACGAAAGCCAACAAAGGAAAATGCGAAGTGTTTTTTATAATAATACGAAGGTGTTGTGGTCGCTGACCCACGAGACATCTGACAGAAATAATTGCCGATGGTTGCGATGTTGAAAGTGTTTCTTGTTGACGGTAAGAACTGGCACGTGATCGGCGTCCACAAACTGTACAGCGCCATCTGGTGAGCGAATACGACTACACTCTTGTCTGTCCACCGTCAAATGCTGACACACACACACACACACACACACACACACACACACACACACACACACACACACATAACATACCGAGCCCATAAATGACATATTAATATAATATAACGACTTGGAATACAAAGAGGAAATGGCACAATACATGTTGCACTCAATCATAATTACACACGGGCGCCAAAAATATGACAAATTGGAGATTTTTTTTAGCTAATGAAATGCATGTACAAAACAAGAAGCTGGTAAAAAAACATTGAAACACACGGAGAAACTAATAAACGATATAATTATTACACTATACCTTTACAACTTCAATTTCGGAATATCGATTTTTCGTTGGAGTACGCTAGAAACAGTATTCACGTGCTTACATAATTTACATTCGTGTATTTGACGTATGCAGATAATTACTAATTGACGATTATTTATATAGCGTACATTAAAATACTGCTTCTAGCGTACTCCGACGAAAAAATCAATATTCTAAAATTGAAGTTGGTTATTCCGAAATTGAAGTTGATTATTCTGAAATTGAAATTGATTATTCAGAAATTGAAGTTGTAAACGTATAGAATTCAAGCAACAACACTATTCAGATCAGCTTATATACAAATAATTTATTACCAGTAGCTACACATAACATGCATATTAACATTTGAACATTAACTCGAGGATGCGACAGAAATTCACCAAGGTATACGAGACGGTATGACACACCTGAACTACAGAATACAAGTTCGGTCTGAAATTGAAGTCTCCAAACATGAAAAATGGCACATTGGCACATTGATCGGTCGAGATGTGATCCAGTGTGTGTTTCAGCGCGCGATGACGTATTTCACTGTATGGGGACGTCGCCTATTTATACATACACATTGTAATTAGAAATTAAACTATATCCATGTATCTTGTAAGTATAAATTAAAATAAGACATTCGATTTAAAATCGAATAGGAAAATAAATTATTCACATACGCAACTAATAAAAAATAATTAACAAGAAGGAGGTATTACAATAAATATATCACGTGAATTAAGAATATTTGGTAGAAAAACACGCATTTAGTTGCTGAAATTTCCACCAACAGGGCAAAAATAAAGCATTTGACCAAAATGTCCACCATGAGGCGTTTCATAGGGGCCAGTAAATGTTAAACCGGCGGTGTAAGTTCACCGTCTGCTGTGCGGTGATGTTGCAAGCGTCGTGAAACAGGTGGATGTTGATAAGATCGAGCTGGAGCAGCGCCAGTCTCCAGCGGGTGCGCATGTATCCTTTGCGCGACCATTTACACTCGGGGAAATAGTCGAGCGGGAACTTGTTCTTCTCACACAAGTGTATCGTGTCAGTGAGACATGTGGAGTACGACGTGTGACCTGACACACCAGCATATCTGCACTCTGCTCACACACACACACACACATATATACATATATATATATACATAAGCACATACATAAGAAAAGAAAAGAAGCCATATATATATTTTATGAATATATATATATATATATATATATATATATATATATATATATGGCAAAATTAGACATTACCCACAGTTTGTTAAATGAATGTTATATTCAAATGTATCAGTGGCAATAAACGTTACAAACAAACAAAACAAACAAACAAACACACTCACAAAGCCAGAAACACGGGCTTTATTGATCGACAACTGAGCGTGTCTGTAGACAGGTGGGGGGACAGGTAGGAGGGAGGGGGGGGGGGGGGTACCTGTCCAGTTCCAGATGGCCACCTGATGAGCGGCCAGAGAGCTGTGCAGCAGATACAAGCTGGCCAGAGCGGTGAAGCGTGACGGCTGCTGGAAATCATCGTCCAACATGAATATACTGCTCGTGTACCCGGCTAATACCAGTGCCTCGCTGTGTACCATCTCACTGACACACACACACACACACACACACACACACACACAAAACAGACAAGTACATATACGCACAACCACAAACATACACTCACGTTTACATAATGAAAAACACAGAAATACGCACGCACACACGCATACATATTGAATAAGATAGCACAGCCGACATACAGCAGAGAAGACAACACAACATACAACACATTAAGACAACACAGCAGGCATACAAAGACATACTCTCAGATTGACATATCACAACACAATACACACACAAATACAAACATACACTCACGTTTACATACTCAGAAACACAACATACAATACATTAAGACAACACAGCAGGTATACAACGACATACACACACACACACACACATATATGATGGTTGCTCCGAAACGTCATCCAACAACATTGAGATCAACTAGTGAAGTGTCTCTGCAACGAACTCTCAGAAGCCAGCTAGAACAGTATTGAGTTTGTGGCGTTTGGCTCGCCACAGAGCCACACAGCAAGTTAACAACGTGAGTGATTTTTGCACCGACTGTATTTGAAGCCGGAGGACGAAACAAGCAGGTCATACGCACACACACACATACAGACATTGCATTACATTACATTAAGATATTTATATAGCGCCCTACACCTAGAGGGTCTCAAAGGCGCTGCACACACTCAAGCAAAGGACATACACATTCACAATCACACACACCAACACACACACATACACACAGACAAAAAGAAGACAGACGAGTAAGCACATACGCTGAAAATCACACTTTCATACATAAAAGACAACACACACACACACACATACACACACACACACACACACACACACACACACACACACACACACACACACACACACACAATGACGGTCAAACACAACTCGACATACAGACATACATATAACTGTGAAAGCACATATATGTTGTTTGTGATGTGCACAAAGTAGCTGGATTATATTGAGATTAAGTGCATGTGTGTTACATATGTATATGTGTGTATGTATGTTACATATGTATATTTGTGTTACATATGTATGTGTATGTATGTGAGTTACATATGTATGTGTATGTATGTGTGTTACATATGTATATGTGTGTTACATAAGTATGTGTGTATGTGTGTTACATATGTATGTGTATGTATGTGTGTTACATATGTATGTGTGTATGTGTGTTACATAAGTATATGTGTGTATGTGTGTTACATATGTATATGTGTGTTACATATGTATATGTGTGTATGTGTGTTACATATGTATATGTGTGTATGTGTGTATATACTCAGATGTCTGTGAGGAGTTTCGACTCAACGGAGATTTGCCACCTATACGGTCTTTGGTATTGTGTTTACTCTTATATGTGTTGAAAGTGGCAAATACATTTACCTTACTTCACTTCACTTCTACTTTAAACTAGGCTGTCGCAGGTTCCGCATGGTGGCGCGAGGAACGGATGCACGTGACACGCCATAAGTGTACCAGAAAAAGAATATTGCAAGTTGTGAAACAACCACACACAGTTGAATTTCTTGTGTACATACGTGATAACATACACATACACATAAACCAACGTATTACATTATTACATTAAGACATTTATATGTACGTATGTGTGTGTGTGCGTTCTGTGTGTGTACGTGTCGCCATTAAGACACGTACACACACAGAAACGGACAGACAGACAGACAGACAGATACCTGATGAATGAGTTGACCAGGTGCATACTGGTCTCGTAGTTTTTACCGCCAATTTCTTGAAAATGAATGGCCACAAACTGTGCCTCACTGTTCACCACCAGCTATTACAATCACCGCCACACACAAGCACACACACAGACACACACACACAAACACAAACACAAACACACACATAGGTCAGTAAATTCGCTGTTTAAAACTACCTCAGTACAAGTTGATTAAGCTAGCACAGTTAAAGCCAGTGAAGACACAGCATGCGAATAGATTGAGTGATCCTAATAAAACACATACACCCGCACACGCGCGCATACAAACAAGCACGCTCACCTTGATGACTTCATCGCGCCATATTTTCAGCATGTGGTCCGGCTATCAACACAATACACATGAATTAATTGCACGTGAATTTAACACAAATATAAATTGAAAACGAAGTGGTTAATAGGAAAATGTAGAGTTGTGTCTTTAACATATGCTTGAGGCGCATCCGTTAACCACAGCAGCTATGTATCATTATTGTAAGTGTTTGTGTACGTATGTGTGTGTGTGTGTGTGTGTGTGTGTGAATTCGTAGATTTGTCCGTGTAGAGCCAACTGACGTCTTCGAAGACGGAGCCGACATTTGCAGTCATAAGAAATAGACGCGGCGACATGATTTCTGATAGTACACACAAAATTGAACCAGCGGCAATGAAGAATTCCGCAACATTGGCAAGAAAATAAAGCAATCAGTATAGTATTATCTACTGAAAAAGCCCTACACGCTGCAACGAAGCTAGAAAAAGTCACTAATTTCACCAGAAGCCATATAAATCCGATATAATCCAGCCAATTAACATAACCCGCATGTCGATGTTGCCAAAAATCACCTATTGCAGATTTCAATTCCGAGAAGTCATCATTCTTCAAATAAGATACATAAAACCACAGCTTGAGCGAGTCATCAAATGACCAACACAAAGTGCGCCATGAGTTGCAGCCGCGCTATATTTGATTCAGACAACTGAGAAAAAGAACGTTCCGAAAAAAAGACATTCCAAATTCAATATTTCTCGCCGTTAACAACGCAATTGTGACTTTTATGATGCATTGTACATGTGTTTATGGTTGTGTTGATATTTGATCGGTGAATTGGAATATTTAGATAGTGGCCTTGACATTTACTGTTATATTTCCACAAATACAGCTCACGAAGGTTCTGTACACCACCTCTGTTTTTTTGCGGACGGGGACGTTTTCAAACACAATGAATTCTGGGAGCGACTGGCCGGATTTCGGAGATAGCTGGGACTTGGAGGCTGGACCGGCGGTGGAGTCGACTGCCGCAGGGCCAGTCTGGCCAGCTGCCCAATCAACCAGTGAATTGGCAGAAGTGCATCAGCAGCGGCAGCAGCCCAGTTCAACATCGCCCAACGGAACTTATCTGTCAGAACCCCAACTGCCCTACGACGATGACGTCATAGAGCGTGATCAAGCCGCTGCCGACGAGCCGGTGAGTCGCGCGTGCGTGGCGGTGAGCGCAGACAGAGTGGCTCGTGTATGGACGTCACGTGACCTATTGCAACTGCGTCGTTCATTGTCCGTGTGTGGCTCGCTGGCTGGTTGCGTGTCGGGCGCCCCGCGACAACCCCGCTGCTTGGGGCTGCCGGCCATGTTGATGCCCGAGGAGGTGTGGCTGTGTGCCGCCGCCTCTTCTTCCTGTCGCTTCAGTATTTGTGACGTGACGCGAGCCGTCGATCCTGCCTGTCTGGCATCACTACATCAACTCGAGCGTCGCCGCATCGTCGAGCAGCAGGAGTACATGGTGCACGTGCGCAAGAAACAGATTCTCGACCGGGCCACGAGCATTGTCGACGGCAAGATGCGGCGACTGCGACGTGACCAATGCGACGCATCGCCTGCCAAGCGGGCGTGTGTGTCGCATCAGCATGAGCAGGCTAGCGAGATGATTGAGCGTCTGATGGCGAACGTATCGGCTCCTGCAGTCAAACAATGCTATCAGCAACTGTACCGACAATGCCCGGTGTCGTCTGTGTGTCGTCCCGTGTCTCTGCCACACTCTACTCTCTCGTCTAGCAACTCCGAGGAGTCGTGTGGCGACAAGGAGTTGTCCGACATTCTGGCGAGGTGTGAGGACGATGGTGGAAGGTTGAGTTGTCGTGCGGCCGTATTCTTGGACTTGTGGCGACGAGGTTATATGTTGACCGACGGACTCAAGTTCGGCTGCGACTTGCTCGCCTACTGCGGGGACCCGCTCGTCTGTCACGCCGCCCTGCTAGTCGTCTGTTGTGATCGGCCCGTGTCCGTGTTGCAAACAGCTGCTGTGCAACGTCTGGCTCACAGCTGTTGCAAGACAGCCGTGCTCAGTCGAGTCTCGGCTTGCGGCCGGCGCGTGCAACATGTGGTGTTCTCGCGCACCGGCCTGCAATTGGCCAGATATTGCCGCAACCTGCCACGTGATCTTCCTTCTGCATGACCTGTCAGTGACCTCCGATATCACTTCCACCTGACCTGTCAGTGACCTTCCATCTAAGTGTCACATGACCTACCAGTGACCTGCGTCAATGTCACGTGACCTCAGTATCACGTGACCTCAGTATCACGTGACCGGGCAGTGACCTCACCGATATTGCTAGTGAGTGATCCATGATTCTCACAAGTATTGTTTTTCTTATGCAGCAACACTGGCTGTGCAATACACGGCTTCCACTGATAATTTCAGCTAGATAGATCTAGTGATCACGATGATCGTTTGTTGCACTGAAAATCAAGAAAAATTGCGATGAAAAAATCCTAAAAGTGACGCTTAAAATAGCACTCAATTCTGATTTACAGGTAGTGAAATGTATTTGACTCTTGAAACATACTATTTCCGAGAAACAATATGCATTTTTACATTGAATATCTTTCACTAAAACGATTTTGATCATTGACACTTGTGCTAAGATAAGAAATAAAGCGAAAACTTTTTTTTCTAGAACTGAACTCTATTTACATTGGGCTATTCTGTGCTGGAAAATGTCGGTTTCAGCGGATTTATAAAAACATCGGTAGAGTTTTATTTTGACCAATTTTAATTTTGATCTTGTTTAATTTTCACCAGGAAATTTTATGCACAAGCTTTATCAATTTCTTTTACATCCAATTATAGTGTAATGTGCCTTTAATTTTTGGAAAAAACTTCATAGAAACGCAGGGTTTTTTGCCTGTTCGTGCAAGTTTAATTGGATAAATCTGATTTAACTGTGTTTACTTGTAAAAAATGTACCTAGTGTTTTTATTTTATCAAAAATAATGTATTTATTAGCGGATATATTAGAAGATAGGAACGTGTAATATATACAACTAATTTTCTTTTATCCTCTTCGTCTCCATTTCGTCTTATCCTCACTGACCGTACTGTGCATGAGTGTAATTTATCGCTATTTGCTCATGGCTGACTTAACTCTCAACCGCAAAACCGTCATCCGTTCTCAATCTGAGTGTGGATGGTTAACTGTTCTTCTGCGCCACCAGAACTATAATCTTGCGTGTTGAGGGAATTAACTGGATGTCATGTAGTGTTTCTTGGCGACGACATACTTTCTCTGAGGTATCCGGGACCATGAGTCTGAGTGTGCACCTCATCTTGTCGTGCGCGAGTGTCCACTTCTGTGCCCCTCTGCTCTCAGTCACCACCCGCTTGCTTGCATTGCGATAACCCCGGTGTGTTGGGTCTAGGCTAAATGTGTAAGGATTCAAGAACATTAAAAACGCTTAAAAACACACACAAATGTTTCTATATTTTCAATATATTTTAGGTCAGGTTAGGTCTAGCGTTCTAATGTAATGTGCTGCCTTTGCAGGAGGCGAGGGACTGGAAGAAATTCGTTAAATCAAATGTTCTCAATCTAATGTTCTTGAATTCTTACACATTTAGCGTCAACCATTGTGTTGCACTTTTCAACACTATGTCACTGTATTAGGTCTGGATTAGGCCCGTTTAGCAGCCGAAAATGGCGTGCTCGCTTTCATCTTGTGTTCTCCATTTTCTCTTGCCCATAATTCGCACCCATTCTAGTCTTCGCTGTCTCGTGTCTTGCATATAAGGCTGACTTGCTTCTTCAATCGCTTTCATTCAACCCAGTTTAGTGCTTCTCTGCTTCTTCCAAATTTGTGCATAGATGGATGGCGGGACATATAAGTGCATAGATAGATGACATATAAGTGAGGATTTTCCAATCATAGATGCGTCATTGATGTATGTGTGTCTGCGTGAATGTGTGTGTGTGTGTTTAAAGGGTGACCTTTAATTCATTATACATTATATATATATATTTATATATATACGTATATATATATATATATATATATATATATATATATATATATATATATATATATTCATTAATTATTTTGCTTTTATATTCTGGATTTTTCATTGTGCACCTTTATTCGTGTGTTTCAGCTCTCTTCTTATATTTGCTATAGTCTCATTCTTCTTCGATATTCATGCTGATTTTAGCGCCTTACTCTAACGATATTGTATGCTCTGTTGACTCAAAAGTCAAACCGGCTAATAATAATAATAATAATAACAATAATTATCGCTCCGCGTGTTCCATCGATGTGTCGTATGTCGTGTTTTTGCGTTCTGGATTGGTTTCAGGTGCTAAGCGCGCTGTGATTCGCACGATTTAAATGTATTTAGCGTGGTGACACCCCACAATGTTACTGCGCTTGTGTGTGTGTGTGTTGTATTGTTGTGCGATCCTGTTGAGTTATCTTCGAGCACCGTTGTGTGTGTGTGTGTGTGTGTGTGTGTCATGACCTCCGTCAGATATGTGTCACTGCCCCGGGGCCATTTGTGACGCTGGTATTAGCTGGCTGACTGAGCAAAACCCGTTTATCATGTGCCAACCCAATACACCAACCAATACACCCACACACACACACACACACACACACAGGTGCGCATTATGTGTGATATGGCGGAGGTGAGGTGCTGGTTTTGCTGACTGCTAGCGGTGCAGTTGAGGAGTGAGGGCCGATCTTGAAGGTACACGTGCCACGGTGTGTGTGTCGTGCTGGTGCCACAGTGCTGAGAATGGCTCGTGTCTGTTTTGTCACACTGTCGTTGCTTGTTGCTCTGTTCTGCACGGTGAGGCAACTGTACATCTGTGTATATGTGTGTGTATGTGTGGGATCTATTGTGTATCAGTCAGTCCTACGCCGAATTTGTCGTAAAGGGTTGATAATTTACAAGATAACAAATTCATGAAATCACAAATGAAGTGCTCGTTTCAACTGTGCACGTTTTTTTGTGCTGAATATTTGTATCGTTTCTTATTGAGCCGTCTAGTCGCTTCTTTATTTAAGAAGGAATACAATCAAATATGACATCACATTAATGAGTCATAGGTAAATCAATATATTCTTTCACTTTCAAAAATCAATAAATTTACTATCTTTTGCTAGAATCGGCCATGCACTGATGAATTTTCGTGTCACTGCGTGTTTGTTTACACTTGATAATGTTTTTTCACACTTTCACACTAATATAGCAAGAAGGATGAGGTTTATCTGCGTGAGGTGACGTTGTTGAATTGGGGTGTGGCTTGTGTGATGGCGTTGTGGTAGACCTCAGCACAGACGGAGAACAGTAATGATGAGCTGGGCAGTCAAGGGACCACCTCAGCTGCTGACGGAGACGATGGGCTGACGTTCCGAGAGGTGCCCAGCGAGTGGTTGAGACCAGTTCTCGATGATTATGATGAAGATAATGATGACTCTCTTGATGGCAGAGTTCCTCCCGATTTCCTGCGTCCCCTGGGCTCTTCGTCGTCGGGGGGTTTGACGGGACGCCTTCCTCCCCCGTCCTCCATCACCGACTCCAAGGACACACAGGATGAGCCCGTCTGGATGTCCCCGAGTATGGTGGAAAAGTTGCCCCTCAATGACATCACCACCGACACTGAACGTCAGTAAAACATGCACCCTCACATTCACTCACACACACACACACACACATACGCGTGATGTAAACTAAATGTGCAATTGTCTAATATTGTGTGTTTTTGATTGCTGTGGTTATTGTGATTACTGGACTTTGCGACTCGAAGTCAGGTCATCCGTTAAGCAGGTTATACGAGGCGGGTTTATTGGGTTCAGCTGTGATGTGCTTTCATTGTTAAACTGTGGAGTTGCTTTGCTTGGATAATTATTCATGTTGCGCTTATGCAAATGTACTTAATGCTTGTTCACTTAACCGATCAATGTCTGATCAATAAATGTGCTAGAAATACGTGTTGGTTTATCTCAAAAGATGTCACGCATAATATGCACGTGATTTCTACAGAGCAAATTATATTGAACTAGCATTCGGAGGCGTTTTAACGGTCATTTCAAGGTCACAAGACAATAATGCGTAATTATGGCTGTTTTATCAAATTGGTTTATGTATTCCATCGGGCATTTGTCAGTGAATGCGTGTGAGTTTGTGTGTGTGTGTTTCTGTGCTGCATGTATTGTTATTCTGAGTGAGTGTTGTGCGTTTCAGTTGAGAAAGCGGGGCGGTATAGCTTGCAAACTGGCGTGACTATCAGCCTACTATCGGCCAACTACCCTGACAAATATCCTCCTTTCTCCTGGTTCACCTGGAAGTTCCAGGTGAGCACGGTCACGTGATTATTGCTGGAATATTTTTGACAAATTTAATTTAATCATTTTTCCTACTGGTGTAATCAACATGGTGAAATAGATGATAATTTGACTTTTGCCAAGTCGTCAGGGCAGCGAAGGTGAAAATCATTCTTTAATTGTTCAAAATCAAATTATTTATTTTTGCAGTCGAAAAGCCCGTCCTCCCAGCTGATGCTCGACTGTCCCGAGTTCAAGCTGGGACGCGGCGATTTCTTCCTCTATCGCGACGATTTTGGCGCGCGAGACGTGTTCTACGCCACCTCGACGTCCCCTTCAGCAGCGACTTCAGGGGACATGCAGCTAGAGTTGAGGACCAACCAGCGTTCTCAGGGAACACTGCGGTGTCGGATCAGAGCGGTAGCGGCCGATGAGGAGACGGTGATCTCGGAGTTGATGACCAAACCCACCATCAAACCCTCGTCCTCTTCCAGCCCACCTCCCACCACTCTCTCCTCCACTACGACGAGAAAGCCCACACGTCCTTCAACCACCGAGACGACTTCCATGATGACATCAAGACCATCCACAACTGGACCAAGCACGCAGAATTCGGCACCAGTGGACATCAACGATCCGTCATGCGGAATCAGCAAGTTTGACACGAAAATAATTGGAGGAGAAGCGGCCAGAATGGACCAATATCCTTTCATGGTGAGAACGAGATTCTTTAATGCGGAATCAAGCAATGCTGTGGCTGGAATCACAGTGGCCTGCTTAACTGCTTTCATAACGCAACATTATGCCATCAACACTTGCCATACGTTCGGCCGATTAACATTGCTTCCTTTTTCTTCCAGGTTTTGTCTCACTGTCTGTGTGTGTGTGTCTGTGTGTGTGTGTCTGTGTGTGTGTGTGTGTGTGTGTGTGTGTGTGTGCTTGCATGTTGCACAGGCTGGACTAGTTCGAGTGCGCCGGTCGAGAGATACTCCCTTCTGCGGCGGAAGTATTATCAACGAGCGATACATTTTGACGGCATCTCACTGTGTGCGAGGGTGAGTTAGCAGCGCATTCTGGGGTCTCGTGGAGTGATTTGTTACGACTCTGACCATACACCATGTTTTCACCCACAACTTCCTCTCTGAACTTTCATATTACCTCATTATGTCAAGCCGTCTAAACTCGCATATTTGTGTTCAACAGACGAACCCCAGTTTCCGTCAACGTTTTGATACGCAAGCACAAGCGGGATAGAGACAGCAACCAGGTGCGGTTCGCTGTCAAGAAGATCATTATGCATCCGAGATACTCGACCAAAACCCAGGACAACGATGTCGCTCTCATCGAGTCAGTTCATTTCGTTTCTATCGGGAAAGGAGCATCGGCGTAGATTTGTGTCGAGGCTCGGGGGGATGAAAGCCATCATACATTAGTGTTCAAAGTTAACTCAGTTGGTCAATTGTATGGAACCCTATAACTATTTTCAGCCTTTTCAATTACAGCACACATACCCCAATGAAAAATGTATTGCGTAATATAATTCTTCACATATTAATAATTTCTTGTATTTTTGGCCTATTGTCATTTGCCTTCTATGCTGATTTTGATGATAATATACCCAATGAACTGAACTCAGCAGAATTCTCGGGGGGTATAATTGCATATTCATACCCCCCAGCCAATTTGTCGGGGTATATATATACCCCCATACCCCCCAGGATTTACGCCCATGGAAAGGAGGATGGTGTGACGTGTAATCACGTGAATAATACGCTAACTGATTGTTGTTTTGTGTGTCAGAACGGCTGAGTCGATGCGGTCTTTGTTGCGAGATGGCAGTGGTCGTGTGAGCACCATTTGTCTGCCTGAACAGCGCTGTGTCAGCAAGACAAGACAAGACTGTTTCGACGGTCGTTCTGCCGTGTTGTCCGGTTGGGGCGTGTTGAAGCAGGGCACGCTGCTCAGGCCTGCCACTGTGCAACATGTGCAAGTTCCCATTATCACCAATAAACTGTGCGAGAAAGATTACGCCAAGGACCGCATCAGAATCACAGACAATATGGTGTGTGCAGGTCTGAGACAGGGAGGAAAGGATACATGTCAGGTGGGTGCCAGTGTTCTGCTCATCCCGCCTGTCTGTCTGTCTGTCTGGAGTCAGTTCACACGACATTGTAACAAGTAATGTCACAAGGAATATGTGTGTGTGTGTATTTACCTAGTTGTTCTACAGGATATGAGCTAAGTTCGTGCTGTCCCGTCTCTTTTACATAATTTATCTAGCGTGCATATTAGAAGGAACTTAAAATTCTAGCTTCAACTATTCTGCTGTCTTATTGTGATTCCATTTATCTACGCTCCTAAACGGAAATATTATACTTTTTAATATCTTTTCGACAACGTGTCTTTTTCAGTTTTTTTGTGTCCTCTACGCACATTTCCTCGGGAAACTAAGCCCAAACTAAACTGTGTGTGTAATCGGTGTTTAAGGGGCGCACCGGCCTGTCAGACCATATGGCGCCCCCCAAACTGAACTGTGTGTGTGTTTGTGTGAGCAGGGAGACAGCGGTGGTCCCATGGCGGTGAAGATCAACGACAGATATCATCTGGTGGGTGTGGTGAGTTTCGGCAAGGGATGTGCGGCCGCGGGGTACCCCGGGGTTTACGCACGTGTGTCAGGTACGTGTGTGTGTGTCTTGTGTTTTGCCTGAGTATTCGTTATCTAGTGATAAAGAAAATGCAGAATTTGTTTTTGTTTGTTTTTTGGCAATCAAACGGGACGAAGAGCAGACGTTTCACCTCAAACCCGCTGTAATATCAAATAGTGAAATCCTACAAACGTAGTTTACGTAAACTTTCCAGTATATTTTGTCTTAATGATTTTTACTGGTGCCTAATCATACCCGAGCGAGAGGGAACTTGTGAAAACACACGCAGATATAGCTGCTCCGTTTTCTCCACATTAACAATATTTGTTTGACGTGACAGAGGTGTTTGCCTGGATCAAGAAGCGGACAGCTCTGTGATGTTTGCAATTCAAGCTGGCAGGGGGATCATTGCCAACTTTCACTCATAAAGCACCGTTCTTATGCACGTGCATTACTGCTGTTGTTGTTACTGTTTCTGTTCTGCTCGTGTGTATGTGCGTGTGCCAGTGTTGCCATGGAAACTTCAATAGATTTTGTTGAGCGCGTTTGTTGGCGCATTTTGTCGCTTTTAATTTGTTGTTACACAAGTGTGCGAAATATATTTCTTCAACTGACAATGTTTTCTGGTGGGAAACAAGATTTGTATCAATATTTCAATCCTCGATTCACTCAATAACCTGCTTTGTAACAACTTCATTATTGTCTTTTGTAGTCACAACTGCGTCATTATTGTATCCTGTAGTCACAACTGCGTCATTATTGTCTCCCGTGGTCACAACTGCGTCATTATTGCCTCCTGTAGTTATAACTGCGTCATTATTGTCTGCTGTAGTTACCACTGCGCCATTATTGTCTCCTGTAGTTATAACCGCGCCATTATTGTCTCCCGTGGTCATAACTGCGTCATTATTGTCTCCTGTAATTATAACAGCGTCATTATTGTCTCCTGTAGTCACAACTGCGTCATTATTGTCTCCTGTAGTTACAACTGCGTCACTATTGTCTCTTGTAGTTACAACTGCGTCACTATTGTCTCCCGTGGTCACAACTGCGTTATTATTGCCTCCTGTAGTCACAACTGCGTCATTATTGTCTCCCGTGGTCACAACTGCGTCATTATTGCCTCCTGTAGTTATAACTGCGTCATTATTGTCTCCTGTAGTTACAACTGCGTCATTATTGTCTCCTGTAGTCACAACTGCGTCATTATTGCCTCCTGTAGTTAAAACTGCGTCATTATTGTCTCCCGTGGTCACAACTGCGTCATTATTGTCCTCACATGCTACAGTAGCGTCATTTTCGTCGCACCGTGCTGCACTCTCGTCGCCACATGACAGGGAGGCAATATTATCGTTGTTCTCACTGGAGTGATCTTGCTGACTATTAACTGATGACGTGGAAACCGCGCCGCTTTCGTCCAGTTTTGTATCGGCGGCGTCATTATCGCCACGCGCGTCTTGCGGCTGGTCAGATAGTGTCTTGTGTTGTTGGCCAGTCTGTGAGTCGATGAAATCAGCAAGCGGCGCCACAATACCAGCAACGTTCAAACAGCAAAGACCCTGCGCCAAAATGAAACATGTAAATTAATTAAAAGCACAGCTGTAACTGCACAGGGCAGCCTAACACAGTCAGTGGAGTCGATATCACGCTCAAAATACCATGAAAATACCAAAATACAACGAAAAACAGCCCAGGAAAATAATATACGTATGGTTTGATGCATTCAAAATGACGACTAAGAGAAACCCCGGCATCATACCATGCTAGCTGAAAAACCCAAGTGAACACAAACTCCACAATAACAAACCTCATAATCCTCGTGCCAAATAACTGCACACATATTTGAGCCGACCAGTTTGAGTTAGACCGTGTTAAACCACACACACACACAAACACACACACTGACAGACACACACACACACAAACACACACACTGACACACACGCAAACACACACACACACACACACACACACACACACACACACACACACACACATACACTGACACACTGGCACACACATACACTGGCACACACACACACACACTGACACACTGGCATACACACAGACACACAAACACACACATCCACTGGCATACACACAGACACATACACTGGCACACACACACATACATCGTCACACACACACACACACACACACACACACACACACACACACACACACACATACATACACTGACACTGGCACACACATACACTGGCACACACACACACACACACACTGGCACACACACACACACACATACATCGTCACACACACACACACATACACACATACACTGACACACTGGCACACACCCATACACTGGCACACACACACACAATGGCACAAACACATACACACACACACACACCTCATCCCCTCTCATCTAGCGGCCCTGTGACGTAGGTCGTGTACTCACCGAGTGATGAACGTTGACCAGTGAAATGCCGGCCGCCGCAGACACTGATTCAGCCTGAAACCTGGCACCCACACATTTGCTCAAGTAGGGCACAAGAACTTGACTCATACAGCAGCAAACACGACAGAAGGCCGTCATCTCGTCCTGGCTCCATCCCTCGCTCTCCTGCCGTCGCGACCAGGCACCAGGCACGCACGAAATATAATAGACAATTGCAAACACTTTGCAAGCTTTGATTTGACACACAAGCACTTTACAATTACTACACGCCTTGAGAGAAAACCAACAAATATTACAGAGTAGAAATAAACAGAAAGAAGACTTGGATGGTAAACGGTGATCGAAGAGAATGGGATACAGACGATCACTAATGATAACTTGGAGTCAAATAAATTCACAATTAACGTCTACAAAACAGAACACAGAAACAACATATGAAGCTATGAAGCGGCCAAAATTTTGTAATGTATATTTGAACGATAAATGCTACCATGTTTGTGTATGTGTATGTATGTATTTGTGTGTATGTTCATACATGTATGTATGTGTGTATTTTTATATATGTATGTTTGTATAATGTATGTATATATTGCAATGAAAAGCGCGTGCCCAGCGATTGCAATAAAGCATTGATTGATTGATTGAACATGATGTGTGTGATTGTGTGTGTGATTGTGTGTGTGTGTGTGTGTGTGTGTGTGTGTGGCAAGTTGATGTACCGAGTCATGCAGGTGCACCAGGTGTGACACCGCCTGAGACAGAGCGTCGGAGATGAGCTGCTTGACAGGAGAGAGTAATGAGAGCGCGGGACACAGTCGCACCGTGTTCAACACGCTCAACACAGCGTTGCAAAGTCGAGCCAGAGGAAGACATTGCATCAGCGAGTAAGGAGCCAGCATATCTTCCTGTCAGCGACACACAGACACACAGACACACACAAACACCGACCCATAATGTTGCTGTAATAACAACAACAAAAACAACCGTGTATTTGATATAGCGCACTAATCAACAAAGGCGCGATAAACATGAGATATAGAGATACAAGAGCAATAATTACACCAAAACGGGAGCTCAAAAACAAAAAAACAAGAGCTAGCAAGGACAAAAATATAACAGGGAAGAAAAACACCGAATTATTTTATGCTGAAAAAAAATGCTCAACTGACAGCGGGCAATGACACTGACACTGACACTAACACACACTGACACTGACACAGATACTGACACTAATACTGACACTGATACTGACACTGATACTGACACACACTGACACTAACACTGACACTGACACTAACACTGACACTGACACTAACACTGATACTGACACTAACACTGACACTGATACTGACACTGACACTGATACTGACACACACTGACAGACACTGACACTAACACTGACACTGACACTAACACTGACACTGACACTAACAATGATACTGACACTAACAATGACACTGACACTAACACTAACACTAACACTGACACTAACACTGATACTGACACAGACACTGACACTAACACTGACACTAACACTGACACTGACACTGATACTGACACACACTGACACTAACACTGACACTGACACTAACACTGACACTGACACTAACACTGACACTGATACTGACACTGACACTAACACTGACACTGATACTGACACTGATAATGACACTGACACTGACACACACCGACACTGACACTGACACTAACACTGGCACACACTGACACTAACACTGATACTAACACTGACACTAACACTGACACTAACACTGACACTAACACTGACACAGACACTGACACTGACACTAACACTGATACTGATACACTGACACTGACACACACTGACAGACACTGACACTAACACTGACACTAACACTGACACTGACACTGACACTAACACTGACACTGACACTGATACTGACACTGATAATGACACTGACACTAACACTGACACTGACACTGACAGTGATACTGACACCAACACTGACACTAACACTGATACTAACACTGACACTAACACTAACACTAACACTAACACTAACACTAACACTAACATTGCCACTAACACTAACACTAACACTAACACTGACACTGATACTGACACTAACACTGACACTAACACTGACACTAACACTGACACTAACACTGACACTAACACTGACACTGACACAGACACTGACACTGACACTAACACTGATACTGATACACTGACACTGACACACACTGACAGACACTGACACTAACACTGACACTAACACTGACACTGACACTGACACTAACACTGACACTGACACTGATACTGACACTGATAATGACACTGACACTAACACTGACACTGACACTGACAGTGATACTGACACCAACACTGACACTAACACTGATACTAACACTGACACTAACACTAACACTAACACTAACACTAACACTAACATTGCCACTAACACTAACACTAACACTGACACTGATACTGACACTAACACTGACACTAACACTGACACTGACACAGACACTGACACTGACACTAACACTGATACTGATACACTGACACTGACACACACTGACAGACACTGACACTAACACTGACACTAACACTATCACTGGCACTGACACTGACACAGATACTGACACTAACACTGACACATATACTGACACTGTCACTGACACTAATACTGACACTGACACTGATACTGACACAGATACTGACACTGACACTAACACAGATACTGACACTGATACTAACACTGACACTAACACACTGACACACACTGACACACACTGACACACACTAACACTGATACTGACACACACTGACACACACTGACACACACTAACACTGATACTGACACTAACACAGATACTGACACTGACACTAACACTGACACTAACACACTGACACACACTGACACACACTGACACACACTAACACTGATACTGACACACACTGACACTAACACACTGACACACACTGACACACACTAACACTGATACTGACACACACTGACACTGACACTAACACAGATACTGACACTAACACTGACACTAACACTGACACTGACACTAACACTGACACTGATACTGACACTATCACTGGCACTGACACTAACACTGATACTGACACTAACACTGATACTGACACTGACACTAACACTGACACTAACACACTGACACACACTGACACACACTGACACACACTAACACTGATACTGACACTATCACTGGCACTGACACTAACACTGATACTGACACTAACACTGACACTGACACTAATACTGACACTGACACTGATACTGACACTGATACTGACACTGACACTAACACTGACACTAACACAGATACTGACACTGATACTAACACTGACACTAACACACTGACACACACTGACACACACTAACACTGATACTGACACTAACACAGATACTGACACTGACACTAACACTGACACTAACACACTGACACACACTGGCACACACTAACACTGATACTGACACTATCACTGGCACTGACACTAACACTGATACTGACACTAACACTGACACAGACACTGACACTAACACTGATACTGATACTAACACTGACACTGACACTAACACTGACACTAACACACTGACACACACTGACACACACTAACACTGATACTGACACACACTGACACTGACACTAACACAGATACTGACACTAACACTGACACTAACACTGACACTGATACTAACACTGATACTGACACTATCACTGGCACTGACACTAACACTGATACTGACACTAACACTGATACTGACACTAACACTGACACTAACACACTGACACACACTGACACTGACACTGACACACACACTAACACTGATACTGACACTATCACTGGCACTGACACTGACACTGATACTGACACTAACACTGACACTGACACTAACACTGATACTGACACTGACACAGATACTGACACTGACACACACTGACACTGATACGAGGCAACCACCCAGTGAAAATAACCAATCACAAAATAATGCTGCCAGAGAGAAATTCAACGATTTGTTATGACAAGTGAGTGTCGCCAAGCCGAAATTAATTTATGTACGATTTAAAAACAAAATAGAGAAGATTGATGGAGATTGGAAGATTGGAGATTACAGAGTTAGCAATGCAAGACAAACGTGCAATTTACATGTTCACACACACAGACATACATACACACACACATCTTAATCGTCAGAAAGACAGCCAGACAAACAGATAGACATAAAGCATAAAGACAAAGACACACAGACTAATTGGCATTGACAGATACACAAACAACAAACACACACAAAAATTTACATAAAGATAAACAGACACACATACACACACAAACAAACGAGAGACAGACACACACAAACGAGACACACACACACAAATGATAGACAGCCAGACGGACAGACAAACAGACAAAGACACACACACAAACGGACAGACAGACAGACACACAGACAGAAAAACACACACACACACAGAGACGGACAGACATACACACACACACACACACACACACACACACACACACACACACACAAATGACACAGACAGACACACACAAACGACAGACAGCCAGCCAGACACAGAGACGGACAAACAGACAGACAAACACACACACAAACGAAAGACAGACAGACACACACACACACACACACAAACGACAGACAGATAGACAGACACACAGACACACACAAAAACGACAGACAGATAGACAGACACACACACACACACACACAAATGACAGACAGCCAGACACACACACACGACACACAAACGACAGACATACACACACACACACACACACACACACACAAACGACAGACACACACACACACACACACACACACACACACACACACACACACACACACACACACAAACGACAGAGAGACAAACGACAGACAGACAGACGGATGCGTGGTGCACCTGGTCGGAGTTATCTTGGTCGGTGTGGCGATGTTGTTCATGATGATGTTGGCTGGGCGACATCACACATTGTGTCAGCACCAGCGGCGTCATTTGTTGACAAAACCGGCGCACGGCCGACGATAGGCGGAGTTGTGAGCGTTGCACGACAGCATCGTGAAACAAGGGCACCAACAGCGCACGAAAATCGGCCCCAAGTCGGCCGGCGCTCTGGCCAAAGTACATGCATTGAGACACGAGCGAGTCTAGTTTATCAGGCACTTCGTCACTCTGTTCACTCCAGCGACGCAGACTGTCGGACAGCGAACATAAAAACCGCTCCACCTAACACAAACACAAACACACAAGCATGCATATGCACACACAAACATATACATTGACGCATATTCACACATACAGATACATAAACAAATAACAACACACAAATACAAACACGCATATATATAAATATACATATAAATTGATATAAGCACACAAACACTGACACACACACATACATATGTTGTTCAGTTGCTTCCTGTGTATACCAGTGTGTGTGTGTTTGTGTGTGTGTGTTTGTGTGTGTGTGTGTGTGTGTGTGTGTGTGTGTGTAGGAGTATGTATATATGATGGGTGGTGTATAATAAGTGGTGTATGATAAGTGGTGTATGATGAGTGGTGTATGATAAGTGGTGTATGATGAGTGGTGTATGATAAGTTGTGTATGATGAGTGGTGTATAATGATTGGTGTATGATGGGTGGTGTATGATGGGTGGTGTATGATGAGTTGTGTATGATGATTGGTGTATGATGGATGGTGTATGATGAGTGGTGTATGATGAGTGGTGTATAATGAGTGGTGTATGATGAGTGGTGTATGATGAGTGGTGTATGATGAGATGTGTATGATGAGTGGTGTATGATGAGTGGTGTATGATAAGTGGTGTATGATGAGTTGTGTATGATGATTGGTGTATGATGGATGGTGTATGATGAGTGGTGTATGATGAGTGGTGTATAATGAGTGGTGTATGATGAGTGGTGTATGATGAGTGGTGTATGATGAGTGGTGTATGATGAGTGGTGTATGATGAGTGGTGTATGATGAGTGGTGTATGATAAGTGGTGTATGATGAGTGGTGTATGATGAGTGGTGTATGATGGATGGTGTATGATGGGTGGTGTATAATGAGTGGTGTATAATGAGTGGTGTATGATGAGTGGTGTATGATGAGTGGTGTATGATGAGTGGTGTATGATGAGTGGTGTATGATGGGTGGTGTATGATGAGTGGTGTATAATGAGTGGTGTATGATGAGTGGTGTATGATAAGTGGTGTATGATGAGTGGTGTATAACGAGTGGTGTATGATGGGTGGTGTATAATGATTGGTATATGACTAGTGGTGTATGATGAGTGGTGTATGATGAGTGGTGTATGATGGGCGGTGTATGATGGGTGGTGTATGATGGGTGGTGTATGATGATTGGTGTATTATGGATGGTGTATAATGGATGGTGTATAATGGATGGCGTATAATGAGTGGTGTATGATGAGTGGTGTATAATGGGTGGTGTATGATGGATGGTGTATAATGAGTGGTGTATGGTGAGTGTATGATGAGTGGTGTATGATGAGAAATGTATGATGAGTGGTGTATAATGAGTGGTGTATGATGAGTGGTGTATGATGAGTGGTGTATGATGAGTGGTGTATGATGAGTGGTGTATGATGAGTGGTGTATGATGAGTGGTGTATGATGGGTGGTGTATGATGGGTGGCGTATAGCTACCTTAAGACTGATCCACTCGTTGACCACGGCGGCTGCCTGAGGATCAGATGGGCTCGTGGAGGAGGTGGTGACAGCTTCGTGATCCAATGACAGACAGTCGCTGAACACCGACCTGTACTGGGTGATTATGTCGAACAAACACCAACGACTCAACTCGACTGTGCGTAACATGTGCCCACAAGCTGTGTATGTACACACACACACATACACACACACATACACATTGTGTATTTATTTATTATTATGTGAGGTATATATTGGGCAAATTCAGAAAAACACGCACATTTTCCCTACATAATATCTTTATTTATTAATTTGCCGTTATGTGAATTTAGTTCAATTAATATGGAGAAAGTGGGGTGAAAGCAGGAATGTCGCGGGGTCACACCGCGAGTACACTAACGATCTTCGCACGTGATGCCGGCTAGTTGTTGCAAGAACCAGCAGTCTCGAGATTGCAAGAACAAAAGTCGCAGCTCGCACTCGCTGTACAAGTCCATGCGTCGCAGGTAGCCTGTACCAGAATAAACACGACACGACAAAATAACATATCAAGAACATATTATATAAATAAAACACACAAGGACAAAAAACATAGTACAAGTTGATACAAAACAAAAAAGAAAGAAAAAAAACATGTTTGTAAAAATTCAAGATTAATTAATGTGGAATTAATTACTGCTAATACGCTAAATTAAATAAAACACCACTGACACAAGAATTATATAAAATGGATAAAAATAGAATAATAATATTTGTGAAAAATACCTTAGAAAAAACATATATCGATTCTGTAATTGTAAAAAATCAATAATAATAATTACCGACAACATCAATACAACGCGACAATTGTAGCGCGCCTTTCAGCTGATTCAACAGTTGTTGGTGTATAGATCGATACGTTCCGTCAACCTCATCAACTATTCTCTACACAACAAACACACACACACTAATAAAGACAAACAAATACATACACACAAAGTATAAGTGATTTAGTGCTGAAGAAACAAAATTCAAATTGAGATTAGTGAATAATTTAAGTGGACAAATTACAGCACAACATTCTTGTAGAAATCACAATGAAATGGCGGGTGAAATTCCCGTGCGTCATGGTGGAAGCGACCTTTTAAGTGTTGAATATTCAATATATTATCGATTTAATTGGCAAATAATGGAGTCTACACATCTATTAATCAAACACCTTGGTCTATTTTCTCTTTTACGTCGCCAGAATTAAAATAAAACCCAACTCAACCACGTTTTAAACGTATACGTGTATGTGTACGTTTTGACGAATATGTGTCTATGTGAGTATGTGTCAATTTGTCAATTTGATGTATTGCCACACATAGACAACAAAACAAGTTATACAGCAAACACAGATTAATAAGGCAACGATTCGTCGAGCCGTGGCTCTTGGACGAACGGATAGTGTAAAGTACATTCAGTTGTACAATCATGTGAATGTGCTCATTTGTGTGTGTGATATTTATATACTTCAATGGACAAATCATGTAGCAAACAACGAAAATCATGTGTGTGTGTGTGTGTGTGTGTGTGTGTGTGTGTGGCACCTTGATGATGGGGACGTGCGTGTGGCGCCGGCAGATATCGTGCACGTGAGCCACCAGCTGTAGCGCCTCGTGCAGCTGGCCGGCTCGCGCGCACGTCGCCGCCAGCTGGGGCAGTTCTAGCACATGCAGCAGCTGGGTGAACTGGTGCAGCGTGCGGGAGGCGGTCGAGCGTTGCTGCTGAATATGACCGCCGGCAGTGGAGAATTCGCGACACAAAGACATCACATGCGGTATTGAGGATCCACACACCGTCTCCAACCGCTCACACACTCCTTCCAACTATCACACACATACACATACACACACAGGCACAGGCACAGGCACAGGCACATACAGACACAGACATACAGACACACACACACAGGTAGATACAGAGAGAGAGAGAGAAACACACACACACATACAGAGAGGGAGACACACACAGGCAAATACAGAAAGAGAGAGAGAGAGAGAGAGAGAGAGACACACACACACATACACATAGAGATAGAGAAAGAGACACACACACAAATACAGAGACACACACACAAACATATACATACACACACACGCACACACACATACATACACACACAAACAAATACATACACACACATACACACACACACACAGGCATACACACACACAGGCACATACAAACAAACACACACACACAGACACACACACACAGAGAGCGAAAGAGACACACACACACACACACACACACACACACACACACACACACACACACACACACACACACACACACACAAGATGCATGGAGATTGAAGTCATGTGCAATTTATAACGGTAAAGTTGTCTTCCAGAGTTCATCAGCTTGTTTATTCATATTATACGGCTAAATCGTTCTACAAAACACAAATTAGTGATAAAAAACACAAAAACAGCACACGACAAAAACAGTGAGTTGACGCACGTTTTTGAGAACATCGGAGGAACAGGCCGAGATGTCGACAAAGGTCTTGTAATTGTCAAATGTCATCACTTGAGTTTGCTGGCTAATATGCGCTGAGTCATCTCTCAAACGCGACATTTCCGAACCTGTACTCGGTCAACACACATAAATAACACACACCCACCCACACCACACACACACACACACACACACACACACACACACACACACACACACACACACACACACACACACACACACACACACACACACACACACATACACACAACACAATTATTGGTTGTGTCAAATCTCACAATCAGAATTTTTTTTTTAAAGTTTACAGCAAAAACATTCAGTTAAACTGCAGTATTTTTTATAAAGAAAACTTTGTTCAATAAAACGGCTGGTGTATATGTATATTTGAAGTTTTCGACAGATATGAAGAAAGAAAAGAAAACACAAATGACTGCCACTCTTTGTCAAACTTTTCGGTCTTGAGACCTTCGTCAGTGACTATAAACAGATCCGTTTAAAGGATCAGTGACTATAAACAGATCAGTTTATAGGATCAGTGACTATAAACAGATCAGTTTATAGGATCTGTTTATAGTCACTGACGAAGGTCTCAAGACCGAAAAGTGACTATAAACAGATCCGTTTATAGGATCAGTGACTATAAACAGATCAGTTTATAGGATCTGTTTATAGTCACTGACGAAGGTCTCAAGACCGAAAAGTTTGACAAAGAGTGGCAGTCATTTGTGTTTTCTTTTCTTTCTTCATATGTGTATATGTGTGTTTGTTGATGATCAAGATGCATGGAGATTGTAGGCATGTAAAAGTCAGATGGCAAAACAATATAGAAAATTATCGAGGAAAACTCGTGCATCCTTTGCTGGCAGACCTCGCAGTAAATTACAAAATAAAACTGGCAACTCACGCAGAAATTCCACGCCCGACTCATTGATGGTTGCCAAATAGCTGAGCATATCACTGTCCACTGTTTCATCTGTACATCAAACACACACACACACAACAAATCGTCACAAATACACACACACACACACACACATCAAATACACACACACACACACACACACACATCAAATACACACACACACACACACACACACACAACAAATACACACACACAAACACACACACACACACACACACACACACACACAACAAATACACACACACAACAAATACACACACACACAACAAATACACAAATACACACACACACAACAAATACATACACTCACACACACAACAAATACACAAATACACACACACACAACAAATACATACACACACACACACACACACGCAACAAACACACACACACACAACAAATACACACACACACAACAAATACACACACACACACACACACACACACACACACAACAAATACACACACACACACACAGCAAATACACACACACACACACAACAAATACACACACACACACACCAAATACACACACACACAACAAATACACACACACACACAACAAATACACACATACACACAACAAATACACACACACACAACAAATACACACACACACACAACAAATACACACACACACACACACACACACACACACACACAAAGACAGTATGTTTGCAAAGAAGAGCGTTTTCACAGAGAGAGTCTTGCATATATACCTGGCAGTAATTCACACAAAAGTCCGACATCTCCTGTGTTCGCCATCACACGTTAAACCAAACATACAGCTGAAACACACAGACATACACAAATATACATACATGTAGACATTTCAATGGCGCATTAATGCAAAGCAATTTTCAGTAAAAAATTCGCACTGAAACTTCGCAAAGAAAAAACAAAAACATACAAGCACAAAAAAGTTACAACTGGACAATATTAATAGACCATTTTTACTCTCAAATCTAGTGATTGTTAAACCCAATTCATAACCATTGTACATTCAATGAAATTGATGTTGAAAACCGCGGATAATTCGTAATATTAAACTTTACCGCGTTGATCCATTGAAACACTCAAAATAACGTGACTAGTATATTTGGGCACGCCTATATTTATATGTTAGAACAAGCATCGCCCTCAAAAGCAATCAATAATTAATCATAAATCCAGGCATTGTGTCGCAAAGTGAAAAAAAAACACTTCGATAATAACAAACTTGATATACATTGCCTTAAAAATCTTGCAGTTTCTTGTATATTTACTGTGATTGTAAAAGCTGAAGCGAGGCAACATCAAGAACTATTTAAATACCAGCATATTGACAATATATGACACATTAGTCATGACATTTACAGCGATGGGGTCACCATGACGCACTGACACCGCAATCCCGCCGACACGGAACCATCGCACAACACGTAGGGCAGTTCATTGGCGCGTGCAGATCGACACCTAGTCAGCTGACTGTTGCTCTCGCTGAGACTACGGTGACTCCACACAGCAGGATGGCGGGACTTGCCGTGCCGACACACGAGCAGAAGTTGAGGATGAGCAGTGACGTTGTCTTTGGCCAGCAAGGCGCCGCACACCAGACTCCAGTGAGCGCCGAGTCCACGGCGACTGCAAGGCCAGTGGTTCTTGTCGGCGTCGTAGGGAACCAGCAGAACTCCACCGGCCGCCAGTGCCAGAAATACACTGGCTGCACTGCTGAACTTGGCCACCGAACACTGCCACCGTCGCAGCCCCCCGCCGACACCACAGACGACTTCATCCAGCAGCTCAGACATGAGCGCGGCCACACATCGTGCCGAGAACAGCTCGCCCTGCGCTGAGTATCCCCTCGTCACTGCCAGTGAGAGAGAGGCGTGAAGCGAAACGTCTCGAGCGCCCAGACAGCGAGCGGCCATCACTGCAGCCACCACGCCGCACGTGGGACCTTGCTGCAAGATAGGAGTGTCCACCGAGCGCAGACTGAGCATGGTGAACGGAGGACGAGCAGACAGACACGCCTGTCGCATAACTTCATCACATTCGTCGCCAACATTATCTCCCATCGAACTGCCTCGGTGCGATTGGTCCGTATTTCCTCAGTGGTTTCTGTAGTGTTTCGCGTTTTTCGCAACTGTGTGTATACATGCGCTGTAAATTTAATATTTCAACTGATTTGTAATTCTCATATTTATAAGTAGTGCTGTCTTCCCATGAGAATGCAAAATTTTCTCACCTTGCATTTTACATATTCAGGTCGAGCTATCTCAATATACAATTATTCTAATGTTACGTTTTAAAAATACATAGCTTCTCTCGAACTGCATGAAGATATGAACAAAATATCCATAAGACGAATTCAAATTTGTATTACTTCTCGGTGTACACACTTCCTCGCCCCAGAACAATCACAAGCACCGCGAAAAAAAACGACAAAACAACGCATAAACCACGAATACTTTCCTTAGACGGTCTTAGCATACGAGGAAAATTATAGCCTCACAAAACAATAAACCAAAACCAACACTTCAGGCAGCCTTTCAAGCTTCAATTCCAGATGAAACCCCACCTAGCATAGCACAATGCAGAAAGTTCAAGTAGCCACACACATTGTAAACATACACGTGAAAAATATTAAGCACAAAATAAAAACGACAGCCACAAAGATAGACTAAAGAGTTAAAACATTCAATCCTAGCATTCTCACACATACGTGTTGAAATGTAGCCACATTTGTATTTGTATAGCCACGTTTGTTCGGAACAAGTGTAAAAACTACCCTGCAGACAAAAACAAGCAGAATCAAATAATATAATAATACAACACTATAAATACACGTACAACGCTCATGTTTTTATGTTTATGGTGCTATTTGTGTCATGTTAGATATATTTATAAAATTGCTGCTTCTCATTGAACCCAACCTGACGCAATATCTTGTACGAAACGACTTGAGTTGTTGGAAGTTGGAAATTACATGCGGCGTATTTGAATATCGCAAATGGCAAATCCACCACAAAAAGAGCAAAAAGTCAACATGTCATTGTATATTTACATGTTATGATATTACACATAGCACAACAGGAACAGACACACACACACACATATAGAAAACAACACAAACGAGCGATTGTTGCTGATGAGGGTCGCACACACGCGTCGATTGCCGTCAATAAGACAACCTATACTCTGACTAACCGTATTAACTTGTACCTGGGCGCCAGTCAAACACACACACACACACACACAAACAATATACTCTCGAAACAGGCACACTCACATGATGAGATAAATTTGCAAAAAGCCGACACTAAGCATTCTCCACAATCGCAGTAGGTTTTCATTTTGACAATTGATTTGCACAGCAGAGCACATGATGACACACCAATGATAACAGCGCACGCATAGTCGTTGATTGAGAAACACATGTAAGACAATTCAATCCTTCAATAAATAGAGGTGATCATACAAAAAAGACACACACACACACACACACATACAAGAAAGCGATCATAAAACCGATCTGGCTCGTCAGGAACACGAGCGCACCGCAGCCAATAACAAATAACACAAACAACTCTTTTCGCACGCGCTCGCGCTCACACAGGACATTATCTAGAATAAAACGCAGCCACGGCGAGTAAAACCTCATGAAACACGCACGCACTACGAATGCGTGAGACCTCCGCTGTTCTCCAGGCAAAAAGCAACGGTTTGTGTGCGATTGGAATCCCTGATTATCGATAAATTGCGATAAATTCCTAGCCAATATACAGAGCGCACAAGAAAGTGTTTGGAAAATTGTGCGGTCGCTCGGTAGAAATACGATGTGAAAACACGTGATGTGGAAGATGGTGATTTTCTATCAAAAGACAGTATCAAAAGTGGGAAATTTTCAAAAACAGCAAAACAAAATACGCCTCGACTGTGCAATAAAATACCGAAAAATACGACTGAAATTATGACTGAAATAATACGTCAGCTATTGAGTTGAAAACAAGCAAACGGCCACAGATGCGAGGAGCCGTTGAAACAAGATCACGTGCATTGTCTTATACGAGCCAGTCTACTCATCAGCACAGCACACGTGCCAGAACATTATCACATTTGACCACGACCACTAGTCTGCACGGGCCAATATTGTGTGTGTGTGTGTGTGTGTGTGTGTGTGTTGGGATAAGACGAAGGACGGGGGTATAACTGACTGATATCTTATAGAGTGGAAGGTCAATATGGGAAATAATATCAGACGCCAAATATCTCCAACGCCATCACAATGCATTTACCGCTGCAGTCAACCACACACACACACACACAGACACACACACACACACACACACACACACACACACACACACACACACACACACACACACACACACACACACACACACACACACACACACACACACACACACACACACGTTTCTAATAGCAATCAAAACAACCTCAACCTAAATCTCGCTAATAATAAACCAACATTTCTGTCCGAATTTCCCGTACACACACACACACACACACACACACACACACACACACACACACACACTTATATCAGCCCACAACGGCCACACAAAACGGCAAAATAAGATAATGTCATACTGTACTATGTATGTATATATAAAGATTGCACGAAACACACGCTGAACACGTGTATAAATAACCCCAAACACAAACACTGTCCTCTACTGGTGACCTCTACTGACCTTGACCTGTGTCATCATCTGTGACATGACCATCTCACACACACACACATAAAGACACGAAGTCATGACGTTTGTCTGTCTGTCTGTCTGTTGCCGGATTCAGACGAACATGCATGATTCTGGAGTCAGAGAGCCGACTTGAGTGTGTGAGGAAGAGAATATGCGTGAGAGAAAGAGAGAGGGTGTGAAAAACAAGGAATGAAGCATTGTATGTAGGAATCGATATGAGCAAGAGAGAGAGTATGTGAGCGGGAGGGAGTTACACGACAGCAGCCATGCCAGAGTAGAGCTGTACGAGCAGTTGAATATGCACGGGCAAACAGGACCTCCTATCTCGTGACACAGGATCCATGGCCAACCACGACAAACGACTGTAATTCTCCAACACGTAACTGCAACACACACACACACACACACACACACACACAAGTGACAATGTTAGTCAGTGCCAAAAAGAACGTACTTGACAGAAACTGGACTCAATTGCGTCACATGTATTGATGTGTATGCGCGTGTGTGTTTGTGTAAGTGTGTAAGTGTGTATTTTTTTGTTTTTTTGGTGAATTAACACTATATTTACTATATTATATTGTGTAATATATTATACTATATATTACACACATTATATATATATTATACTATATTATATTATATTGTGTACACTATATTAGTGTGTGTGTGTGTGTTGATGATCAAGGTCAACGGGGATTAAATCATCGTAATAATAATACTAATAATAACAATAATGTGATGAGTTGGAGACTGACCGAAGAACATCGGTGGTTTTGCCCGAGTCGAGGGGGTGTCTGCGCGCGTGCGCTTGTTGTTGTTGCTGTTGTTGCTGATTGTTGTTGTGATGCAACACATCGTCCTGCGAGTGTGTCGGACAGTGGAGGTGCAACGCCGAGCGCAGAAAGACACACGAGTCGTGACGTGTTCGTCGCGTCGCCGCCGAACTCCTGCTGCTGCCGGCAGTGGCCGAGGAGGATGTGGAGGATGGGGAGGAAGGAGGAGGTTGAGTGCAGTTGGTCGAGTTACGCCAAAACCAGTCGGGCATCACGTGACCAATACCGGCCGTCGACGGCATGTAGCCGAGTGCCAGCGGTTGCTGTAGAACCCACCCGCGTCCATCATCGTCCACCATACCGCCCCCGGAATCGCCAGAGTCCGCCAATCCGCCACCGCCGAACAAATCCTCGTCGCCACATTCTCCCGGACCAGCAGAACCGGCCAATTTGCCTGCTCCGCCCGACAATGAGTCCCCTGCGCCGCCGCCACCCACGCCACGATCTCCGTCCAAGCCGCTCGACGGAAACAGGTCCCAGTTGAATCCGTCGAGCAGGTTGTCCGGCAGTCCGGCGTCGTCGTCGTCCGGATCGATCCCCGGCAGAAATCCGTCGTCGAAGCCGGTGTCCAGCGAGTTGATCGGCTCCTGTTGAAAGGCCGATTGAGCACACTGCGTCGTGGCCGAGGTGGGGAAGACCATGATGTGCGTGCAAGTGACATCGTGCGGGGTGGACAGTTTGAGTGGTGGTGTTGAAGAGGCGGTGTCGTCGGGACAACACTGATCAACAAGCACGCGATGAGTCGGATCAGGCTCGAGCGACACCAGACACGCCGACAACACACTGACCGCGTCGGCCGCCGAACTGACACAGGAACAACGCTCACACAACGACTTGAGCCGGTTGGTGAAACGAGTCAGCGATTTGCGACTCAACAACGAACTCCAACCTGACACACACAAACACACACACAGATAAGGACCAAATGAAAACAAACACGTGATAAGAGAATGGAAATGAAGACAGGACGAATGAATAACGAGCACACAAATGAAGAGAGAAGGTAGAGTGGATGATAACAAGTATAGCAACTGACTTCTCAGTTCCCCGTGTCCAATACGTCCTAGTCGGCCGATGACCAGTCTCCACGGGTGCAGCGACTGTACCATCACTCCCAGCAGCCAATCCATCAGCTTCTGCAGTCCTAGCTGCCGTGCTGAGACACGCTTGCGTCGTAGTCGGTTGGGAACACAGACGTTGATAGCGGTGGTGCGTCGCAGACGACCACACGCGTCAGTGCAACTCACCAGCAGCCAATTCTGGTCGGCCGACAAACAGTAGGCACAGAAGAGGGTGCGCGTGAGCTCGGCGGGCGCGGTGAGCACCTCGGCCTCGCGCTGAGCGTCGGGCAGCGGCGCGAGCAAGCACAGCGCACTGCGACACGTAGGAGGCTCATCGAGCCAGGCAGACGAAGCAGACGGCATACACGCCTGTCGTCACAATGACAACACAACACATTCTAATGATGAATTCAACCAACATGATGGCAAGCCAGCAAAGAGACAAGCTAATGAAACAAATATTAATCCATATGTCGTGCTGAAACAGTCCAATAGCTCTTGTGTGTTGTGTACTAGTGTATATCTATTCATACAGTCTGCCCCCTTCGCAACGAGAAATATTCTGGTGCTAAGGTAAACGTAATTAATTCGTATTAAACAGCAGTGAATAAGGTATTGTTTGACGAACAATAACCGCAGGAGTAGTCAAAAATGGCGCAATGCAGCTGCGGGCGGGGGAAATTCACCTGTTTGTTGGAGAGAATCTGGTCTGCCAGTGCCGAAGGACCGAAGCCAGTGAGAGAGTTGGCAGGCCGATGTTGTGATGAGGCGGCGCAGCACTGCGTGAACACACTGACGGCCATCGAGCGCAGACGAGCCCTGTGTTCCGTCTGGTCGACATCACGACACGCCGATAATATACTGTGCAGGGAGACCACCTGCATCTCGATATTGTGCTGAAGCGGCTGTGGCAGCGTGGAGCGCATGTGCAGGTAGGCTCGCATCAGAGCCAAGTGCACCAGTCGATCTAGATGACCTGTTTCGGCGCCGTACGAGAACGGATCAACGAAATAGACGACCATCTGCGGCAGTCGCTGGTGCTTGTAGTCAGTGCCCCCCGCAGTAGCGCCTCCCCCTCCTACCCCACTGGCTGATGAACTGCCGCCGCTCTGGCACGAGGACGAACTGGAACCGTAGTCAGGAGCGCCAGCAGAATGCATGTCATCTACACACACACACACACGTGTGATAAAACAGTACACGGAACTGAACAACCGAACTAGAAGGCAAACTGAGTACAACAGGTTCAAGTAACAACAGCTAGATGGAATATAGCACGAAAGATTCCACGTTATGAATACACGCGCATAAACAAAGAGAGAGAGAGAAAAAGAGCGAGGAAGAGAAAGATACATGATGACTAGGATATATGGGGGCGCAGGATCATACTGTCATTCAGAGCGAGAGATGAAGAGAGAAAGAGAGAGAGTAGTGAAGACAGCGCATGATCTCTCACCTTCCGACTGTTTGACGCCTGATGCAGAGTCGGGCGTGATACAGGAAGGCGGTGGCATCGGAGAACAGGCAGGTCTTTCTCGCTGTGAACTAATCTCCATGGACGTTTGCAGATACGGGCCCACATAATGCAGACAATACTACACAAACACACACACACACACACACACAAATAATGTTCACATGAATACTGGCTCTCAACAACTCACAACCAAAGTACAGATAACGACAGACGAAGCGGCATAATCCGCGAATGAATCAGCAAAGCGTCTGGTATTAAGATTGCGCCGATGACCGATGACACACTGAATGGCACACTCACCTGGGCGTAGAGCTTGAGTTTGGCGGCCATTTGAGAGTCGCCGAGATGACTGAACCATTCGTCCACCGACAAGTTGGCCAGTTTGACGGCGGCGTTCCTGTTGATTCGCAGCACGCCCTCGGGACACGAGCTGCCGATGGGTACGTGTTTGCCCAGGTTGCACGCCTCGTACGAGCTGCTCAGCTCGCGGAAGAACAGCCGCACCTGGTTGACAATGAACTCGTTGTCCCCGGCCGGCGTGACGACTAGATAGGCGACGTCTCGCGGAGCTGACACCGGCTCCAACTGCAACGTCTCCCAGTGATGCAGCGAGAACGGCGATGTGGCCACCCACTCGCCCTCGTGACCCACCAGCAGAGCGGGCACGGGCTGTGGCGAACAGTGGTCATCGGTGCCTCGACCTGCCAGCCGGTGGAACTGCCGCCAAGTCAACGGACCGCTCACCTGGTACGTCGACTCCCACAGCTTGGTGTTGCGCTTCTTCTGAATGGCGTTCTGCAGATGGGGCAACAGCAGGCGCATCACGCGCACCACGTCCTGACTGCAGTAGGGTGCTGGCGCGCGCACGAACGGCCACTGATGCATGGGCCATCGTTGTCGCTGCTCGACCACGTGTGGCGACAACAGAGCGCACGTGGGGTATGGCGCCGTGTTGGAGGCAGCCGCCGCGGCCGCCAGAGCCGACGTTCTCAGCAGATCAACAGCACTGCGCACCACGTCTGTAGCGTCGTTGAACTCCATGAACGATAGATGATTGCCTTGCTGCTGTTGCTGTTGTTGTTGTAAGCGGTGTTGTTGTTGTTGTTGTTGATGGCGATAATTATGATGATGATGATGGGGGTGATGATAGAGGTGATGATGAGGAGACAGTTTGGTGACGGATGAGTTGAGCGAGGCGCTCAGTTGTTGGCTGTGATGATGAAGATGGCTGGACAGTGACGACAGAACACTGACATCGCATGGCAGGCTGAGACATCGCTGTTGAATCAGTGTCAACAGATCGGGCCCGACTGAATCAAGCAAGGGACCGCTGGAGCTGACACTGCCCGCTCGCAACAGTGAGGCCAGGGAGGACGCCTGAGGCTCGTACTGAACCTCGCATCTCTCACCAGTCAAGTCCACTTCGTCCTCGACAAACAGACCGCTGCGGAAGGCGAGGCGGCGGTTGACAACAGCACTGTAGCCACACCGGCAACTAACAGGATCCTCTGTGACCGCCGCACCGCCAGCAATGCCCGACATTCGCTGCTGCTTACTGCCACCTCCACCGCCGGGGATGTACAGCGCCGACTCACGACCGCGAATATTGCCCACGTGGCCCACACCGTCGTTGCACACACACATAGTGCAGCTGTCAAAGTTGTGGTCGTGGAACATGTTGAGCATGCTGTCCTCCAGCAGCGTGTTCACCAGCAGCGCCGATATTTCAGGCAAATGAGCGACCGCAGCGCCGACGCCGGCCGACACAGAAACTGGCGCCGGGTGCAGTAGAACAGCCGATGAGGCACGTGATACGTAAGGACTGCACGGCGAAGGGGACTCGAGGGGCAGGGCGCCGACGGACCGCGGTCCCACACTGCCGGGCCCAACCGACTTCATGCTGCAGGGGTTGTCGTAGACGGGAGACATGCCAACTCGACACGGAGTCATCATACCCGACAAACACATCATGGACTGACTCATTGCACCACCCGAACTGGCACTAAAACAAACACACACACACAAACATATACAAACACGCAAAGACACAAATTCAATACAGCAAAAGAAATACTTGAGAATAGCAGAGAAACACAGGAAAACACAACACATACCCGACAGGCACTGATTTCACGCCAGGATAGGCTGTGTTGTTGGCCCATCTGCCGGCGATGGGTGTGGACATTGCCGACGTTTTGACACACGATATGGTCGCTTTGGAGGCGGCCACCGTCGCCGATGCTGTTGATCCTGATGATGTTGAAGTAGCCATATTGGCCGAGCCAGCGTTGGTTTGCCACGACGGCTTGTACACGGCGCTATCGGGCAGCAAGACAGGCGGCAACTTGTCGCTCGGCAGCGAGTCTAGCGGGGCGTACTTGCACGCGCCCACCAGCCGACACACGGGGTCCACGCGGTACACGCACCAGGCGTCTGCGTCGGAGGAGACAGCGCAGGCGGTGTCGTGCGCAGAACCAGTCGAGCCCAGGCCGCAGGGGACGGTCGAGGAAGCCGTGCTGCTAGCCACAATACACGCGGCCGTCACACCGCTACTGATCGGTTCATTTTTGACGGCAACACACGACGTTGTCATGAGCACCGAGTCGACCGTATCCATGCTAAGATGGTCGGGCGGACACAACGGTGAAGCGCCAGGGTTGTGATTGTGCTCGTGCGACGGCGGTGTCGGGTAGATTTTCGACAGTTCAATGTTGGAGAGCGTGGTGGGCGCCGAAGACACCAGGCCGCTGCTTTTAGCAGACATCAGCGTCTGCGAGAATGTGTTGGCGGTGGCAGTATGAGAGGTGGCCGCTCCGCCCGTCATCAAGCGTGCAGTACCGCCTGCCACACTGCCGCTCAGCGAGGACTCCTCGGAACACGCGCCAGCCGGCTTGTTGGAGCCCGGCGGCGTGCTAACAGTGGCTGCTACGGCAGCAGCGGCAGCAGCAGCAGCAGCCGCGGCGTTGTTATCCGTGTCCGAGTCGTGATCGTCAAACAAGTTCTCCAGGTCGGCCAGCTTGGGCTCGAGACCGGCCGATGTGAACAAACTGTCTGATGTATTGCCTCGATTAGCGGCCGTTGTCGTCGCCGCCTCGCTGTCTGCTGCAGCGGCGCTCATTGAGCCCGGCTCTCGCTTGACAGCTGTCTCGACGTGCGGCGAAGGACGGCAGTAGTCGACGGCGTGTCGACTGCTCTTCTTGCAGTCGCTGCCGGCCAGCAAAGCCGCCGTCGCTGCCTCGTCGTTGTCGTACTCCAGTAGCGAGTCGGCAGAACGCTTGATGCCACGTGAAAATGTCTCCTCGCTGACCTGTCAACAATTGACAGCGTTTACACACACATGCATGCGAACAAACACACAATGATAGAACAGTAAGTAAACAATACGAAATGCAGTGTACACTCAGAATACTTGTAGTAGGCTGCAACTAAACAACGTCCGCATACATCCATTCATGCACACACACACACACACTGAAATACACACTGACACACACACAACGGACATACACACTCACTCACTCTATTACACACACACACACACACACTCAGACACACACACACACACACACAACGGGCATGCACACTCAGACACACACACACACACACACACACACACACACACACACACACAACGGACACAAACTCACTCACTCTCACACATACACACAACGGACACACACAACTGACACATACACACACAAACACACAATGACACACACACACACACACACACACAACTAACACACACTGACACACACACACACACACACAACGGACACAAACTCACTCACTCTCACACATACACACAACGGACACACACAACTGACACATACACACACAAACACACAATGACACACACACACACACACACAACTAACACACACTGACACATACACACACACACACAACGGGCAAGCACAGTCCGACACAGACACGCACACACACACACAACGGACACACACAACTGACACACACACACACACACGCACGCACAGCCGAAAGCAAAAACTGACCATATTGCTGAAGTCAGACATGGCAACATCGGGAATACTGGGCGCCTGTTCATTCAGCCTGCGAGTCAACAGTGACTCGATGTCACTACCTTTCTTCACGTGACAATCCATCCTGACACACACACACACACACACATACATACACATGTGTAACTACATGCTCAACTGAAATACATCATTCCGTGTGGGTGTGTAGGTAGATGTATATATGTTTATCCACGAGTGTTGATTTACTATTAATCGTATCTCACAGTATTATGTATATTATGTTGACATAGTGTCAGCATGAAAGATATGAAAGTATGAATAAAAGTGATTCTGATTCTAGCCTCGTGTTCGAATACTGTATATGTTATTGAGTTTCTCCCACTGGACAATACACCATAAACACAAACACACACAGAAGCCAACGATATCATGTTGGTGTAGGCGCACGCAGTACGAACGTCAGTAATAAAAGTGGCGTCCAACAACAAACGCGCGCCTGTTTTTGTTGCAAGGAAAAGATGCCACAATGAGCAGTCTGCAATCAGGCGGTCTCTAGAAGCCTTGCAATAGCCCTAATTCAGTAGACAAATGATAAACTGACAATCAATAACAGAGTGATGCAATTATATGTTATAGGCTAGTTAATCAACACACTCACCACACAGACAACTCGGAGAAATTATAGAGATTGGACGAGTCGATGGTGTCGGTGTCGGAGAGCTGTTCTGGCGATGGCAGACGAGGCGGCAGCGGCAACAGCAGTGACTCTGTCTGCTGTCCGGCTGCCGTGGTGGAGGAGGCGCCGGCATTTATCGAGCACGAGGACGACAAAGAGGTGGCCGTCGTTGTGTCGGCAGGCTCCATCGAACGAGGAGCAGGCGCCAGCGGTGACGACGCCATGCCCACTGAGCCGACCGAAGTGCGCACATAGGGCGAGTACACGGCGGTCGGCGTGGCGGCCGATACAGAGGCAGGACCTTCGCCTGACACCGCAGCCGGGGTGCGTGGGGTGGCGCTCATTACCCCACAACTGGCGGGGGTGTGCGGGTGCGGCGAACACAACACGCCGGCGTCGGAATGTTGCCCTGCACCGCTTGTAGTCAGGCCGCCACACTGCGACAGAGGAGCCGTCAACGGAGATGGCCCGGTGGATGCCGGGGAGTCGGCGCAGTAAGAGTGCTGCGTGGTCTTGTAGTAGGCGGGAGTCAGCCCCGTTCTACCACCACCGCCACTGCCGCCGCCGGACTTGAGTAAACCGACATGCTGAGGAGTTGTACCGCCGCCGCCGCCGGCCAGCGGGCCAGCCGATGTGGAGCCGGCGGCGATGCGAGCATCGACAGCTGCCAGTACGGCGGCGCGTCGGTGCCACGTGCCCACCTTGATACGGGGCGCGCGCTCCTTGTCGCTACGCTGCGCCCACTGTTGTTTGTGCCGCAACTTGCGCTTGCATCCGTCGCACGCGCAGCTCGACTTGAGCGCCGGGTCGCGAAACTGCCAGTGTCCCAGTTGATCGGGCGTCGTGTCGCACGCACTGGTCAACACCAGACGAGCTGAAAGACCGCCCGGCGACAGTGCACACTCGACGGCCGCCTGCTGCAGGGCGCGCGTCGGCACGGAGTCGCTCAGTCGCCGGGCAGAGTCGGAACAAGCGGCCAGCAGCGGGTGAGTGGAGGCCAACAGAGGAGGACACGACTCCTCGGCATATGAAGACGAGGAGGACGGCCGTCTCGAGCGGCCGGGAGACCCCGAGGAGTCAGAGTGCTCATCTGTGTTGGACGACACGAACGCGGAGGTCAGTGGAGAAGAACGGGCTGTCATGCCGTTCATATCGCCACCAACTGGACCGCTGCGAGGCGACAAACAAGAAGAAGAAGAAGCAGAACAAGCAGACAGATCGGACTCGCACACCAGCACGTAACTGCTGGGGTATTTCATGCGTACGTCACCTGACACACACACACACACACACACACACATTAAACCATCACCTGACCACAAGTTCAACTAACACTGAACATCTCTTGAAGGTCTCGAGTAGCAGCCGACACACACATACACACACACACACACACACACACACACACACACACACACACACACACACACACACTATGTGGACAGAAGACTGAACACATAAATGACGGCACGGTCGGTGTTTGTGTGCATTATTTACAGCAACACTTGACTACGTTGAAACCTCTCTCTCTCTCTCTCTCTCTCTATCTCACACATACACACACACACACGTGGATCACTCACCAACGAGCACCTCGACGATGGCTGGCAGGAGCGGCTCCCGCGAGCTGTTGAGCGTCGAGCCGGCGAGTCGCGAGTCGAGCGGGTACAACTGGCGCCATGTGTCCACCAGCCGCCGACCGGCCGGCGATGCCAGACGAACCGTGTTGCCAGTGAGCACGGCGGACAGGCCGTAGGGAGAGAGGACGACCGGCACGCCGCCCGACACACCAGCAGCAGCGAGGGCCGAGGCAGGGGCGGTGGTGACGGCCGGCTGGCACGAGGCGGCCGCGAGAGACAGGTGTGTGTTGTTGAGACGATGCAGCGGTGCCGCCTGCTTCAACTGCAAACTGGCACACACTGTACTCTCGCCGTGCACGAAAAATGAGAAGGCAAATGATAAATTGCAACTGCCACCACCGCTGCAAACACACACACAAACACACACACAGACATACATACGAGCGTCGACAATAGCAATTAAACAAAAAAAGCCAAGCCAATTCCAACTGACGAACACGCCTGTGTGTATGTTTGTGTGTGTGTGTGTGTGTGTGTGTGTGTGTGTGTGTGTGTGTGTGTGTGTGTATGTTACCTGGACTCCTTCTTGGCCGAGCGCGTGACGTTGTTGAACGGTTGAGTGAACCAGCGGCCCAGCTTGACAAACCCTCGCGACAACAGACATCTGACACCACAACACGGCGAAACACACACTCATGAATAAACAGGAATTATCGTCATTCATGCCAACCAACACCGATGTTTGTGTGATTTCTCGTAGAAAAACAATTCAACCTCAACATAACAATAGGTACGATGATAAGAGACGAAAATATGCTTGTTGTTTGTTGGTAAAAGTAGACACCGTGTTGTGTTAAGATAAGAAGAGAACGAACCGTGTGTAGCAGACAATTTCTCGAGACAATGTGAGAATGACGATGTGAAGAAGCGGTGCCAGTGATCAGGTAATAAGAAGGGAGAAGTAAGCAGGAAACAGTAATAAAATACTAGTTTATCCACTCAATATTATTCACTTGATTACCGAATGTAAACCTATTTATCGCCTGAATTGCTAGAAAGATGTTGCCAATTGACTTTGGGAAATAGGGAATTGTTGTGTTGAAAGAAGGCACATGGTTCACCACTGAAAGCCATAAATAGTGTATAATGGAGGACAGCGTGTCTCAACTCACCGCTCAATAAACTTGTGCAAGGCCTTGAACAACAGCGCCCTGCACTCATAAGGCAAGCCTACTTCCCAGCTACCGTCATCCAAGCCTACAACACACACACACACACACACACACACACACGTGTGTATTACAGGTGTCATGTGTAGTATGTCAAACTCTATGTATTGACAACACATCAAAAGTGGGATGTCAGAATCAAACAGAAAGTGGGCGAATGAGAAGAAGCAAAGCGAAAATGTGAAGCAAGCAAGACTGTGAAGCGAAACAATACACACACACAGATATATATATATGCTAGGGTTGGCAGCGAAAGATATAAACAGACGAAACGAGATAAAAGACGAGACGAAATATTGCAAAACAATACAACTGTGACACACGGATTAAAACAATGATTGGGTGCAGAAAATGACCGGTAAATCAGCAGTACAAATAAAAACTGACATAAATAAGACACATACAGCATCTGTGGTCAATGTTGTAATAGATAATACAAATATCTGTCAACAAATACAACACGCATCATCAACTCCATAACCTGAGTATCATACACACACATATACACGAGCGTACAGTCAATTCAGTTCACTCAAACACACACACACACACACAGGGACGTAGTGTATTTGTGTCGAGGCTCGGGGGGATGACAGCCATCATGCATTAGTGTTCAAAGTTGACTCAGTTGGTCAATTGCATGAGATCCTCAACTATTTTCAGCCTAGTCAATTACAACACACACACATACCTCAATGAAAAAGTATATTGTGTAAAGTGTACTATTTCACATATTTATAATTTGTATTTTTGCTATGCTGATTTTGATGATACTGAACCCGATGAACTGAACTCAGCAGAATTATCGGAGGTATAATTACATATTCATACCCCCCAGTCAATTTGTCGGGGGTATATATGTCCCCATACCCCCAGGATTTACGCCCATGCACACTCACGTGCATATATTCATATAAGCATATGTACACATTCACATACACACACTGAAACCGTTTCAACCCAGTAGGATAACTATTTATTATTATGATTATTAGTATTATTAATTACAGGCAAGTCCAGTAGCATGGGAAGAGTGCAAGCACTATTACCACCCTAAGGTGGCCCCATGTGTACTGGAAGCTAACCAAAATATTCATAGAAAGAAAGAGAGTTGGAAAAGAAAAGAAAAAATAACAATACATAATAAACCATCATCCGATAACACTGCACAATGTCACTCCGCCCACGTTCCTCAATAAATAACAACAACCGCCCTATATACAACACTCAACAATCATACACGCTAAAAATCAACCACACTACAAACACTGTACACACACAAGAGACAACGCAATCTGCATCACATCAGCCAACTGGAATATCAGCAAAAAACTGGCGATGATTAACTGAACAGAACAGAACAGATACACACACACACACGCGAACACACACACACGAACACACACACACACACACACACACACACGAACGCTCCCATTAGCACAAGCACACAAACAGCAAGAAATCACACAAAGCAAAAACAAACGAACGCAAGAGGCAAATGAAACAGTGACAAAAACACGTGACAATTAGTATTACAGTTCCTACTGCAGTGAGATAGAGCGAGATTAATAGAATGAATAATTCCCACCACTTGGAGTGGGAATTAATTCACACTTAATTCACACCACCCACATACAGTAATAAACGTATGTGTGTGTGTGTGTGTGTGTGTGTGTGTGTGTGTGTGTGTGTGTGTGTGTGTGTGTGTGTGTGTGTGTGTGTGTGTGTGTGTGTATGTGAATGTATGTGTGTGTGTTTGAGCGGCGAGTATAGTATGAGAGTATATTATGAGAGTATTGTATGAGAGGTGTATGAGAGGAGTTCTAGTGCGCACGTGCTAATATGAGCCACTATTAGTACTATGGCACACGTGTTGTGGAAGCGCTGAGCATTGACAGGGCTGCACCGACGAGTGTACGTCACATACACACACACATACATACACACACACATACACTCACAAGCTATTGCGACTTTGTCTGTATGTGTGTGTGTTCCCTGCCAGCACTGACCCACAAACCACACACACACACACACACACACACATACAGACAGGAAGAGAAAAAGGAGTAGCACACACACACACACGGAGAAGAGAGCAGTTCAAGTAACACGAAGCTCGACCAACACACACACACACATACACATACATGTACACGGCCCAACATTGCTCAATCAATAACATCTGACGCAAGATCGCCGCGTGTGTGTGTGTGTGTGTGTGTGCACGTGTATGCGTGTGTTGATGTTTGCGTGCGAGCAAGCACTGTTCAAACGGTTGTAGCGGCTGGACTAACATACACGTACATATTATACATAATACATACATATAGTTGACATATGAAGACGGAACTGAGGATATTACGTCTACGGACCATTACGCCTACGCTTCAGTTCCGGCTCTATTTCTCTTTCTATGTTAGATTAGGCTGGTTAGGAAAGAGAACAATTCTACAAATAGAAGCATTCTACAAACAGTCAATAAGACTAGAATAAGACTAGAATAATCATATTAGCACGTGATATGCAATGCGAGCGAACAATAGTGAACATGCATGCAACTAATTTTCAACATGAAAAAACACCACTAGGAAATAATATTACAAATATCGTATATGCAACTAATCAACATACAAATACAGGCTGTATTTGTACTGTATAATTAAATACAATTAGTGAGTAATAATTCGAAATATTAACTATAAAAATAAAGAAAATTTGTTGCAGCAAAAAAAATGGAGTATTTCCATATTTAAAATCAAGACAAAGCAACTGGAGCCAAGCCAAATACACACAATCGTATATCAGCGCTACGTAAATATGAGAAACACGTGCATAACACACACTAGCACCCTCACATACTAGTAATACAGGAGCGATACATACACGACCACACTATCATTGCTTATGTGTTGTTGAGCGTTACTGTTATTGTTGTTGACAACATATATAACATATACTGTAAAATCTCTATTTGAACGGCAGGTCGTTCTATTTTTCCAAACCCTCCCCCGTTTAATTAGAGAGTACCGCTCTATTTTTCCACCTGGCTGGTCAGAATTTTGACAAGATACGGTAGATTTTATAGATGAAAAAATAACCAGCTAACGTATGCATATTTATTTAATAAAAGATGCAAATACAAAGTGATTACTGGTAATCAATCACAAATTCACTAATAAAAATCAGTCAGTCATAGATATTGACAAAAGAGAAGAATTAATCAAAGTGACGTTTAATTAGCTGTTCAAATAGACGTTTTTACTGCAATTATACTAATATCTACGCGTTTAAATGCACCAATGCATAAAACTGAATTCGCCTGGATAATACTGGAGATTACACTCCTCGAACAAATGTGTGTGTTTGTGTCTGTGTGTGTGTGTGTGTATGCTTGTGTGTGTGTGTGTCAGTGTGTGTGTATGCTTGTGTGTGTCAGTGTCTGTGTCAGTGTGTGTGTGTGTGTGTGTGTGTGTGTCAGTGTGTGTGTGTGTGTGTGTGTGTGTGTGTGTGTGTGTGTGTGTGTGTGTCAGTGTGTGTGTGTGTCAGTGTGTGTGTGTCAGCGTGTGTGTCAGCGTGTGTGCTTGTGTGTGTGTTTGTGTGTGTGTCAGTGTGTGTGTCAGTGTGTGTGTGTGTGTGTGTGTGTGTGTGTGTGTGTGTGTGTGTGTGTGTGTGTGTGTGTGTGTGTGTGTGTGTGTGTGTGTGTGTGTGTGTGTGTGTGTGTGTGTGTGTGTGTGTGTGTGTGTGTGTGTGTGTGTGTGTGTCAGTGTGTGTGTGTCAGTGTGTGTGCTTGTGTGTGTGTCAGCGTGTGTGCTTGTGTGTGTGTCAGTGTGTGTGTCAGTGTGTGTGTGTCAGTATCTGTGTCAGCGTGTGTGCTTGTGTGTGTGTGTCAGTGTGTGTGTCAGTGTGTGTGCTTGTGTGTGTCAGTGTGTGCCTCAGTGTGTATGTTTGTGTGTGTGTGTCAGTGTGTGTGTCAGTGTGTGTGTCAGCATGTGTGCTTGTGTGTGTCAGTATGTGTGTGTCAGTGTGTGTGTCAGCGTGTGTGTCAGTGTGTGTGTCAGCATGTGTGCTTGTGTGCTTGTGTGTGTGTCAGTGTGTGTGTCAGTGTGTGTGTCAGCGTGTGTGTCAGCGTGTGTGCCAGTGTGTGTCAGCGTGTGTGCTTGTGTGTGTGTGTCAGTGTGTGTGTCAGTGTGTGTGTCAGTGTGTGTGTGTCAGTGTGTGTGTGTCAGTGTGTGTCAGTGTGTGTGTGTCAGTGTGTGTGTCAGTGTGTGTGTCAGTGTGTGTGTCAGTGTGTGTGTCAACGTGTGTGCCAGTGTGTGCCAGTGTGTGTCAGCGTGTGTGCTTGTGTGTGTGTCAGTGTGTGTGTCAGTGTGTGTGCTTGTATGTGTGTGTGTGTGTGTGTGTGTGTGTCAGTGTGTGTGTCAGCGTGTGTGTGTCAGTATATGTGTGTCAGTGTGTGTGTGTCAGTGTGTGTGTCAGTGTGTGTATGTGTCAGTGTGTGTGTGTCAGTGTGTGTGTGTGTGTGTCAGTGTGTGTCAGTGTGTGTGTCAGTGTGTATGTCAGTGTGTATGTCAGTGTGTGTGTCAGTGTGTGTGTCAGCGTGTGTGTGTCAGTGTGTATGTTTGTGTGTGTGTCAGTGTGTGTGTCAGTGTGTGTGTCAGTGTGTGTGTGTCAGTGTGTGTGTCAGTGTGTGTGTCAGCGTGTGTGTGTCAGTGTGTATGTTTGTGTGTGTGTCAGCGTGTGTGTGTCAGTGTGTATGTTTGTGTGTGTGTCAGTGTGTGTGTCAGTGTGTGTGTCAGCGTGTGTGTGTCAGTGTGTGTGTCAGCGTGTGTGTGTCAGTATATGTGTGTCAGTGTGTGTGTGTGTCAGTGTGTGTGTCAGTGTGTGTGTGTGTCAGTGCGTGTGTGTGTCAGTGTGTGTGCTTGTGTGTGTCAGTGTGTGTGTCAGCGTGTGTGTGTGTGTGTCAGTGTGTGTGTCAGTGTGCTTGTGTGTGTGTCAGTGTGTGTGCTTGTGTGTATGTCAGCGTGTGTGCTTGTGTGTGCTTGTGTGTGCTTGTGTGTGTGTCAGTGTGTGTGTGTCAGTGTGTGTGTCAGTGTGTGTGTGTGTCAGTGTGTGTGTCAGTGTGTGTGTCAGTGTATTGTCTGACGTTTATCGTAGAGTTGAGGCGCGAGCAGATTGTGAAACTCGGGCTCGTCGCCGTACCAGAAGATCCACAGCTCCTTGTAGGTGACCACCGTGCTGTGATGAGCAGTCGAGTGAGTCTGTGAGCCAGCCAGCACGGCCGCCAGTGTTGGATCAGGCGAGGGCACACGCCGTGACTGCTGTACGCGTCGCCACACAGCTAGCACGTCGTGCGCCACACACTTGGAGAACGAGAATATGACCGGGTCATCGAGCGGCTCCGGCGTGACCACGTGCTCGATCCGGTAACTGCGCCATTTTATGCCGCTCAAGTTGGTCTGTCACACACACACACATGCACGCGCATGAATTTTAAAAAATATATATTAATTGTGGTCATAAATTTTAACCTTTTCACAATTCGTCCTTCCCACGAAAGATCCGTTCCATATTATATTTCTTTCACACAAGTTTTGATGAAATTGTGAGCCGCGTGAAATGGTCAACCATTGGCCGAAACGCCAAGCCCAAATCAACAACAACAACAACACACACAAACACACGTGAATAATAGCGATGACGTGAGTTTGGTGCTGTGCAATGTTGCATAGTAGTGACGTAATCGTTGCATGATGCAATGATACGTCCAAACAGATATAATTGTCGGCAATACAACACAGTAAAACGTCAATAGTTCATACACACACACACACACATTGACACATACACAGATTGTGCCAATCCAGTTGATTCCGATAAGAACAGATACGGCTGATGCAGTTGTATTCACAATTATCAACACCAGATAGATGACCAAATTTTACCTCAGCAACAAAACGCACCGCATCAGACATTCAGATCCACCCAAAACACAAGTACATATGTAATAGGAAGCATTGAGCGCACAAAAGGAGAAGTTTGTTCCGAGTGACTTAAACACACACACATACGTGCCTGGTAGATAATATCTCATGTCATATCCAGTCTAGCATGAAACACGTAATTGAGGAAAATTGAGGAAATCGCCAAAATATATAACACAGTGAAACAGCTTGCTAGTGGAAACGAGAAAAGTTAAAATATCCACGTGATTCAATTGTAATAGAAAATTGAACTGTTATATCTGCGGCGTAAATGAACAATAAGCACGATAATTTCCTCTAAAATGAAACCGAGCTCAAGGAATTCCCGGCAGACCAAAGCGGAGGTTGTTTCGCTCATTCAACATGAACAAGCCCGGGCCAAGATTCGAACCGCGAACCCCAAAAGTTCAGCGCCCAAACCTCAAGTTACTAAGGAACCAGGATTAACTAGCTAGTGACTGTAGTGACCCCAGACAAGCATGATTCCCGTCGAAACGGCCTCGGGTGCCAGTAAACACACAGAAAACTCACAAACATTGAGAGATCAGGATGTTCCGCTTGACCAAACAAAAACTAGTGAACCCACTAAATTCATCAAATACAGCTTTCAGCTTGTCAACAACAATAAACCAGAAGCAACACAGCCCAAATCATGCAGGAAAAACTACGGTATAAACATCAAAACTAAATTCCACAATACCTTAAATATAACTCACAAAACTCAGACTAAACCAAATTGACGAATTCGCAGCACAAAACCTGAATTCTAGTTTATAGAGCCCCGCATCACCACGTCCAACCTTTTTCACCTAATACATTCGTGCAAACTTTATATCTCAAGACCAATTTGAAAATTTCCCATGCACAGCAAGCACAAGGTTACAAACACCACGCTGTCAACGAATAAACACAACTAATCCATAACACAAACATAAACAATTATAACTACAGCCCTAAATCATAATTCCACCAAAAACGAACGGTAGCGACCCAAACACTTGCAAACAGACACAGTATAAACAGAAATACCAAAGCACACGAGATGAACAAAGCTTACCAAAGCAAAGAAATTCGTGTGGCAATCCTCCAGGCTAGCACCATTGATGTGAGAGTTTGAACTTGTCATATTAGGATGACATCAACCCACTTGCTGGCATGAACAATCACATAATTAACAAAACAAGCACAAAAACACAAAACAGGCACTTGCTACACTTTCCACTCCACCGTAATGGCGGATCGTCAGCAAGTGAAATTGCTTGCCTCTGATTGGTTGACACATCTCAGCTTCTCAATATGGCGGCAATTGTGAGGAGCGGACCGCTAGTTGCGCTCTCAAAATCTGTGTTAAATTCGCCGTTTTTATTCCAAAAGGTATGGTAACGTTCTTGTTCCACTTTGAAACGCGGTAAAGCTTATTTTCTCATATTTATCGGCAGCTGATTATGTTTCTGTAACACTTTGTTGTATCTTATCTTGGTTCTCCGTTTTTGGCGCATTAGCGACTTGACACATGCCTCGTTTTTTGTAAATTTAATCACTTTTCTATTCTTTAAACTAATAATAATTGACTACAATAACAAATTTTGGCTAGTTCTGTCGACTATAACTCATCGGTTCATATTAGCACAAAGCCAGGAAATGTTTGAGAAACGAGAATTCCTTTGTTTTCACATCTTTGCGTGAATACTGTTGTAAAAGCTTGTATTTAAAACACTAATGAAACGACAAAGAAATTATACACCCAAACATCAACACATAATTACACATCAACACTAATTCACTTCCTATCTCAATAACTCTCGTCCACGCAATTCCGTTAAATTCAAATCTCCGCTCGCACTGCAAAACCAACAATAAATATACAAACATTAACATCACGTGATAAATATGTTCGTGATACGCCAAACATCAACTCATAATTACATCTCCTCCTGATTTTCAAAATCATCTTCTGGTGGGTCTCCTTCATCGTCGACGTACACCACGTAATCATTGAATCTCGCCGGGCGACACGTCTCTCTCCTCGGCCTAACCCTCTCGCGCGGACTCGGACACTCATGCTCATTTTCGGTTGTATCCACTGGAGTTGAGAAGAACACTTCCATAGGCGACTCATCACTATCTCTGCTAGTAGACGCACGTGCCGGAATCACTGCATTGCAGTCACGGTCCTCTCGTCGCGGTCTCAAATCTCTCACATGACGATTCATTCCGTCCACCTCAATAACTTCATTAGAAACTATTCCTGTCACCACGCCTTTTCCACTCACCACGTCACACCTATCACCAGGTCGTCGAACCCAAACACGATCACCAATATCAAACGGACAATCGACTGTCCTTAGCTCTCGCCTCACCGATGTGGACTCATCCCGCATTCTCACTTGGTAACGGTAAACCATATCCACCGGTCTTTTCTCGGCGCCGCCACTCCCCACCGGCGACATGTTATACAACATAACTGCTTCTCGCACCGAGCACTGTTTCCTCGCGGCTATAGTTTTCACTGTTCGGTGGCACCTTTCTATAATGCCGTTACCCTCAGGTCTATAGGCACATCTGAATCGAACATCTACGTTCCAGAACCTCATAGCATTCATGAAAGGTGCCCCGCGAAACGCTGTGTCATTATCTAGCAGCAACTGATGCGGTGGTCCCCGCTCGCTGAACACGTCGTGCATTACATTTGCTGCCTCAACACTACTCCTAGATGACACTCTCCTCCAGATTGTAAAACGTGAAGGTCCACAGTCGATAACACTAATGTATAATTCGTTCATAACATGAGTAAAGTCTGCTGCCAGTCTGTTCCATGCTGTACTCACACTCAACTTGCCACCTTTCCATTTCAAAGGAGGAGGACAAATTGAGTTACACACATCACATTTTCTTATTGCTTCGGCCACCTGTCGCCTTGTAACCTGAATTCCCTTGCGCCGACAAAAAAATTTAGTCCGATGGACTCCTGGATGTCCTGCGTCGTGGTGTATTTTCCTTACATCGTCTGGCACTATAGCCACCGCACACTGAGGACGATGTGTTTTTAGCCATGACGCTGGTACACGTGTCAATATATCCGCCTTATTGCTAGCAGAATCAACTTTTATGGCTTCCAGTTTAAGTCCATATTCTTCAATCAAACTGCTGACAATATCGAGCCTTCGTCTAATTAACAATTCACAGGTAGCAGCCGTCTTGATCTTTCTTTTTCTTGTAATCACCTCCATGAGCCATGCATAAACACTCGCCGAATCTGTTAACAATTCAATTTCTTTAAACTCTAATTTCACAGCCATTCCGAGACCTTTTATCACCGCGTCCAGTTCTCCTATGTTGATATGATGTGCTTCTTTCCTTAGCCAACACCCGTCCTCCAGTGTCCGACCGTTCACTTGTACAACGACACCAATAGCAATATCACTCGCATCTACCCACACCTTTGCAGCGTTTCCTTGGATTGGCCAAACACCCTTCACTGGATCATCTCTCTTCACTCGATCCAACAGCTCACCAACACATTTTGGAATACTGGGGTCCAAAACTTCATCATCCCATCTATCAGTGTTTTCTGTAACCATCCTTTTCAAATAGGATGCCGCTACCCTAAGCCAGCTCGCCACGGGATAATGGGACACGAGTTTACCGCTCAATGCAAATACACTGCGCCGCGTAAGCTTTCCTGGACACTCCGGTAATTCATTGTCTCTTTTCCACATCATCGTACCATCACGTGACCTGAACACTCTCAATCCCAACACTCTGGCACCGCTGGACACTTGTTGTACATCCTTGCTCTTCAATCCGTACGTCTCCAAATGCTCCTTCACTATCTGTGGCGAGATTATATCTCTATCAACTATGACGTCATCCACGTACGCCGACGTGCCACGATTAATCTTGTCATTCAGCGACAACACTTTGCTCACCACGGTCTGCATGATAGCTGGTGCCGAGTTCAGACCGAAGCCAAGACGTGTCAGACAGTACAGTTTACCTTTGTAACGCACTGTCTGAAATGGCCACAACGACTCATCAACAACTATCTGCAGGTAGGCTTTGGTCAAATCCATGATGTGAAGATTCTCACCTTTTCTCCTCCACGTCCGTAATTTATCCTGACAAACATCCGCATCAGCAGTGAACGAGTCAATATACGCATTCAAGTGCCGGAAATCCAGCACAGGACGAACTTTCTTCTTGTTCTCCTGCTGCACTGCCATCAATGGCAGCAAGCAACGTGCAGGACCGTACACGTTGTCATCGTACGGAATCAGCCATTTTTCCCGGATCCACGATTCAAGTTCTGCATCAAATGCCGCTCGAGCTTCACGGGGCACATTGTATTGTGCCACACGATTTGGCAGTACTTGAGGCTCAACACCATCTATCCAGCTCCATCGGCACTTCCACACTCTTCGCTCGGGGTCAAAAGCCACGACGTGCCCTGGTCTTTCCTCTTTGATCTGCTGCCCTGCTGCACACTGCAGTCGCATGCCAACAGACTCTCCCAAAACTACTCTCTTCTCACCAACATATACACCTCCTAACTCGCGGATGGCATTCATGCCCAGAATAATGTCAAATTCTAATGGTTTACCAAGTACCACTAACATATTCAACGTGACAGAACATTCGTTAACTCTCACCGTGCAGTTTGCTACACCATCGCAGGTAAAAGATTCTCCTCCCAGCGTGTCCACTTTTGTTCTTTGTCTGGTCCAACGATCGCACACCGCACTCGACACAATACAACAAGAACAACCGGTGTCTACCAGAGCTTTACACAGCATTCCATTCACAAAAACTGTCACTGTCGGAAGCGCCTCTTCAGCTACTGCGGAGAGAGCACCGGCACTGATGAACTCTCTCCTGTTGCGTTTTTTGAACAATTTCTCGCAATATGGCCGACTTTGTTGCAGTTAAAGCATTTCATCAATCTTTTGGGACATTGTCTACTGAAGTGCCCTAGCTCATTGCAGTTGTAGCATCTCTGCTTAGTCGATCCATATCCTTCTCTCCTCCCTCCAAGACAACAATCTTCTTTCGGAGGCATTGGACTCTGATCATATCTTCCTTGTTTCCTCTGCAGCGCCATACGTGCTCTCACCAGCACGTCTTGCAGTGTCAGCTTGTCTGCAGCAGCACCAGTCTGTATAGCTGTGGATATGTCCCTCGGCAGGCCCGTCACAAAAGCACACTCCAGCAACTCCTCATGTGCACCTCCGAATGACTCAGCCATCACCTTGAGGTCAGCCAAAAACACGTCAGGGGACTCGTCTGGTTGAAGTCGGCGACTGCGGAACCTCTCAAATGCCAAGTACTTGTCCACTCCGAACGCTTGATACAAGGCTGTTCGGGTGCACTTAGCATCACGACGATCGACTGCAGATTGCAGAGACCACACACGAAATGCACCGCCCACTAAACGAGCGGGCACCACCGACATCAAAGGAACCTCTTTCAGTTCGCATAGCATCTGTGCCCTCGTCCACCATTCCACAACATCTCCGGTACCATCAAACTCCGGCACTATACGCACGTCGAAACTTCTTTCCGGAGTCGCCACCGCACGACCCTCTGCTACTCCAGGTTCTCCTGACATCGCCATTATATGAAAATCTACTGCACTGGCCGGTTAGCTTGTAAAAGCTTGTATTTAAAACACTAATGAAACGACAAAGAAATTATACACCCAAACATCAACACATAATTACACATCAACACTAATTCACTTCCTATCTCAATAACTCTCGTCCACGCAATTCCGTTAAATTCAAATCTCCGCTCGCACTGCAAAACCAACAATAAATATACAAACATTAACATCACGTGATAAATATGTTCGTGATACGCCAAACATCAACTCATAATTACAACTGTTTTGTCACGTTTTGCTTGGAGAAATATAATAATTTTATAGGCATTTCTAATTTATAGTTTACACCAGCCTGTTGAGGTTATACGTTGTACTGCGTTTTTGCCGATCTGCAGTGTTTACTGTGATTGGTCAGGCTTCGCCCTGCTACTGGTATTACTTTCAAAATTTATGACGATGACATCCAATTCCTCATTCCTGTCACTCCTGATACTCCCTCCTTTCTCTCTGATATACTTTCTGAAATTTCATCATGGGCCGTCTCTCGGCAGCTGTACTTGAATACTTCTAAGTCATCGTCCTCCATCCACCTCGTATTTCACCTCCTCTTCTCCAATTTCCTATCTCAACTGCTGTTCGCAACCTCGGTTCTATCTTTGTCTCTTCGCTCTCCTGCTTTGACAATATCGTTTCTGTCGCTCGCACTTGTCGTCTTATTCTGCGCTCTCTCTACCCTATACGTCCCTATCTTGATAAAAATTCCGCCATCACTCTTGTTCATAGTCTGATTTTTCCCAGGTTAGACTACTGCAGCTCGCTTTACTTCAGTGCTCCTCGTTCTCATCTCTTAATCCTTCAGCGTGTGATCGACCAATCTTGTCGATTTGTCTTTCATCCTACCTTTTCTCGCAACACGTCTCACCTACTTTTTCAACTCCATTGGCTTCCTATCAACCCACGAATTCATTTTCGCCTTTGCTGTCTCATTTACAAGCTTCTGCATGATCCTCACCAACCTTCTTATCTTGCTAATCTTTTGTCTCCCACTGACTCACACTCCTCTCGTCGCCCTCTTCCTCTCGCTTGTCCTCGTGCATCTAATGAATCTTCCTGGTCCTCTAAATCGTTCTTCTTTTGCGCTCCTCGCTTGTATAATTATCTTCCCTCTCATATCACCCGCGCTTCTACATTTTGGTCATTCCGCCGTCGGCTTCGCCTGTACCTTTTTGACATTTCATTTGATCCCGTCTCTCACTCTCTCTCCTTTCGCCTCTCTGTGATATTGTTTCAACTATTTCTCCGTTTCATGATTGTTTCAATTCTCCTCGTTGTCTTATTTTTCCCTGTCTTGAGCACAGTTACTGCTTCCTTTTCTTTTTTCTATTGTGAAGTTTCTCTGTAGAATTCAATTATCTGTCGACTTTATTGTTTGAATATACCACTTGATTTTTGGAACTGTGCTCTTCGTGCTTGTGCTTTCTATTTATTCATTTTGGTTGTTTTGTGACTTCTCTCTCTTTTACCTGCTCATTTCTCCATTATTCTTAATAATTGTCGTTTTACCACAATTGATGGTTTCCGAGCTTGTGTTTTACCGGCGCTATAGCAAACACACGTTGTTAAACCGTGTAATTCCAGTACAACCAGATTCACGGTCGAGTGGTCGGCGACTAAACCGGCACCCCCACTGTTCTGCAGTGAGGAGGGTGGCTAGACACCCGACAGGAAAAAAACAAAACCTGTTTCAAGGGCGGATGAGCTATCTGATAGCCAACGGCCATCTAGCATGTTCCAGTTTGCAAACGTGTTTTCAGTTTTATATTTGTGCCTACTCCCTGCTCGCTGTGATGTTCCTGTCGTTTGTCTTCTTCGCGCCTGCGTATAAATATGTGCGTTATATTAAATATATGTTGTTGTTGACTAAATGTACAAATTATATTTTGTATTTTCTATTATATTGCCTTGTGTATTATCTCGCTTGTGTCTTGTGTTGTTTCCGTGTTGCATTCAATCAATTAGTCAATGTGTATTTGGTATCACGCGCCTGTCAAGACACACTCGCCTGATGAAGCTTACAAAACAGAACAGAAACGAAAATGAAACACAAACCACAGCCGATAACAAGTGTAAATGAGTGAAAAATACGTAAATAGACACGCACATATACAAGTAGAAAAACACTCGTGAACAAATATGTGAATATATACATAGAACTACACATTCACATATGCAAGCAGATAAAAGCAATTGGAAGTATTCTACTTTGTAATGTCTACAGGCTGGTCTCAAGAATGAAGCCATTTCGTTCTCTATTCGTGAGAAGGATGCTCCTTCTAAGGAAATCAATGATGTCAGATTTCCAGAGAATATGAAATGGGGTGAGAATTTAGCGTGGTCCCATTCTTCAAGGTATGTATTGGTTCTTCAATTTATTACAATCCGGATAATTTACGATATTTGATTACATGTGTTTTGATTTATATAGCGTACACTGTATAGAATGCCAGTTAGGAGAAGCCAATATTTCACCAAGTGGTGTTCAAAAGCCTAAAGCCTATACATAAAGCCTCGACATAAATATCCTTGGTAATGGTCTTATTACCGGCATGGGTACCAAATGACCTTACTAAAGGTAAATACTAAAGGTAAATCAACTACAGCTGTGACCTTCTCACTAGTATGGGTGAATCTGTTGCTCCCTGCGTTGAATCACTCGGTCCATAAGTCACTGCTAGTCATGTGGACTCACATGCACGTGCTTGTTGGCGCCAGTTTTCACCGCAGGATCGGCGAGTACCAGGTGCCTGCGGACGTGGAGGATACGCTGGCCGTAGCGCTCGACTCTGTGCTAGGCGCCGCCCAGTACAACGACCGCACACCGCTCACCGACCTGCGTCTGTTGGGTCTCTTACTGTGTGAGTGCGGCCGGCGACTCAACCACCACGCGCCCAATTACCTGCTGCACCTGTTCAACACTGTCGGTCAGCTTTCTCTCTCGGCGCTGATTTCTGGTGGTGATGTGCAATTATCCTATTTCCCCGTGTATAAAAGACCCTTCAATTTTTAGGCTAAATTTAGGGAAAAAAGTACATATTGGTGGAAAATAACTTACCACCATGTGTGAGAGACCTGCTCTGTCTAAAATGGAAATTAAGACCCAAAAAAATATATTATACACGGGAAAATACGCTATATTATACTACATGCGTTATTCCTGTATTATTTCGTTAATTTTGTATTACTTTTCATTGTGTTTATACTTCGTTCTGTTGTTTTTTCCGTTCAATTTGATAATTTCCAGGTTTTTTCGCTCATTTTCTCACCGGTTTTGTGTTAAATATTTTTGCCTGCTTAATTTTGCTTGTTTACGACAGAGCTGCGCGCTTCAATTAAAATCCAGTTTTATTTCAGTGACTTTCTTTCTGATGACATCATTGTTTTAGCTTTAGCGAATCGTATTCATATGTGTGTGTGTGTGTGTGTGTGTGTGTGTGTGTGTGTGTGTGTGTGCGAAATAAGGTGATGTGCGTGAGTTTTATCGCACGGGTATAGACCGAAGTAGTCCGCTAGATCAGCTGTCCCGCCAGAATTTACCTGCCAATCTGTGTGTTCTCACCGAGTACCAACGCTTCAACCCCGGTCAGAATTCGCTGAATATATCACAATTGCTAAACTATGATTAATAGACGTAAATTATTGTTTGCAGTTATGATAAAATAAGTAAAAATATTTAGTGCAATATTATTACTATACATTTGTCATTATTTATTGCTTAAATTTCGTATTTTATCAGTTAAAAGCGGGGTAGTTTTTGTTCCAGCAGACACACACACATACACACGCAATGAGCTGTTGTTTCCATGGTAACTGAGCTCGTGCACAAATCCAGTATTGAACTTCACTTTCTGTTATTCATTAATCGATTATTACTCAAGCCAACAATACTTTAATACACATGTATTTATTTGATATACTAATAATTCAAGGAGTTTAATTAACAAATGTTTAATTAATTATGCAATTTTATACACACTACGGTACAATATATAGAATACTATAAAAATGTGCAGTGGTGTAACATATTTTGCCTGTTAAAGCGTTGAATATTGACAAATTATGTGTGTGAGTGTATGTGTATTTGTGTATGTTTGTACGCGTGTGTGTATGTTTGTGTGTGTGTGTTTGTGTGTGTGTGCTTGTGTGTGTATGTATGTGTATGTTTGTATGTATGTGTGTTTGTGCTTGTATGTGTATGTGCGTATTTTTTGTACATACATATCATATTTACAATCACTTACTCATTTGATAATTATATGTGTGTTTGTTTGTTTGTGTGTCCCAGATACTGACACAATGTTTGGCGGAATCAGTGCGTTTCCTCACAGCTCTACTGTTGTCACAAGTATCAAATACAAACGCAAATATCCGGGCCATACTGTTAAAAAACCATACCCCTGGGCCAATTCTTATTAATACCGCATTTCACTGCTAGTTGAGAGTTTTTTTGCTCTATTATTGTGTTGGTTTTGTTATTGTCTTTTCTATGTGTGTGTGTGTGTGATTTTTTCAATGAAAAATATACGGAAATTATTTGTGTGTTTGTGTTTTTGCTAGTTGTTTTAATGATACATTTTTTATTCAGTGGATTCTATGAAATCCCTGATATTATAACTCATTTTTCTCAATCCTCATCAATTGTCGAATATAATTGTCATCGTATGATATAATTTATAATTTTTAGTTATGATATAACTCACGAAGAAAAACGTTATAAGATTTTTAATATATTTCCTGTTTAGCTCACATGTCCATACTGTTCAAATAATATAGAATGTGTAATTATGTGATCTGTATGTGTATGAATATTACGCCGGTAGGTGGCAGTGCAGTATATGCACGTGTGTAGTGTTATGTTTTGTTGTTTACTGTGTATAAATTATACTGTTTTTACGTATTTTTATGTTATTAAATGCGCAACCCGTTGTTTTACCCTTTCACATTATCAGTTTTTCAATTACATTTTAATTGTTTAATTTGTTATGTTTCGTACAACCTAAACGTGCAATACCATAATCACTCTGCGTATATATTGAAATGATGTAGCCTTTATCGTCTCAGCTTTCTAGCTAAATATAACTTACACTTCCTTAAACACTGTAGGTCTCAAGTGACAGCTGCTACACGGGAAGAAGCAGAAGCTTATTAACACACAGGTGTGTCCCGTGCAGCTCGCTGCCACCGCAGAACCGACCCTCTCCACGCTATGGCACCACAAGAACGGAAGACGTATTAGAGAGGACCACCTCCCCAGAATACATGACACAACACATGACTGATATCTGGTATCATTTACTACTGGGTGGACAGGGAAGAAAGAAAGAATCAAAGAAATTTCCCCCGCCGGGTTTCTAAACACGGACCCGCTTGTAAGGCGGGTGTGCTACCACTAGTGATGCAAAAAAACGTCTTTTTTGGCTGCGGTTTGTTTTGCAAAAAAACATGCTTTTTAGGTTTTTTTGTTTTTTATGCGTTTTTTTAGAATTAGCCCCAATTGTCATCGGATGTAGGATTTTAGTACATAGAAACGAGTTTAATTGACGTTTTGTACATCTTTACGTGTCTTATTTCAAAGATAATTTGATAATAGTATAAAAAACAAGAATATTTATCAATAAATACCTCAGGAGACTGTTTGATAGTGCATCCGGGTCCGGTGGTTTAAGTTTTTTCATTGAAAAAAAACATGTTTTTAAAGATGGATATAATTATGTGGATATTTGAAATAATTTGTCAGCAGAACAAAACAAATTCATTGAGTAATCATGTGTTTTTTAAAAGAAACCATGTTTTTTATGAAAAAATGCAATGATGTTTTTCAAATTGGTTTTAAATTGGTTTTATTAATGTACAGGTCCAGAAAATGTTGACAGCAGAACAAGACAAGTTAATTGGTTGGTCAAGTGTTTTTTGACAAACGTATATTTAACGTTTTTTTAATGAAACAATGTTTTCTAAAGCAGTATCTATGTAAGATAGATTTGATTGATGTACGTTCAAATACCTTTTGTATAGCAAGTAGCCTGCTGGTACGTATAAGAGGCTGGTTAAACCACTTGATTTAAACTGTTTTTTAAACCATGTTTTTTTTCAAAATATTTTTTTGGAAAACGTTTTTCGTAGATGTATAGCTTTAGAAAAAAATTGGCGGCAGATCAAGGAAAGTTGAACCAAATTAATTGTATTTTATCAGTAACCTGTTTTTAGAACAGGTTTTATGGATGATGGCTTCTTTGATGTAGTAATTTGTGTTCAAATACCTTTTTGTACATTAAATATATTTCCTCAGTCGTTTTTTTTCCTACACGTGAATATTGCCCGTTTTTCTGGTCAGGATTGCCACTCTGATTAATGCGACCCGCTTTTATTCGTAGTATCATTAGGGACACTAAGTTTGTGTGTATATTTGTAGTCTTTTTGTAAATATTTGCAGTGTTTGTATTTTTATTTTTGCAAATAATTAATCTGCTGAATGAAATGATGAAACTTATTATAATCAACGTAGTTCATTTCTGGTAGGAATAAGATAATATGTAAAAAATAATAAAAAATTATGCCACCTGTTATTTTTCTAAAACAGTTTCAGATTTAGCATAAAAACGGTTCTCAAACCCTGCTTTCTTACACAATGATTAACTCAATAATTAAAATACAAAGGTTAAAAGCCTAAGTGACAGCTGCTACACGGGAAGAAGCCGAAGATTATGAACACACACAGGTGTGTCCCGTGCAGCTCGCTGCCACCGCAGAACCGACCCTCTCCAAGGTCTCCACTCCACGACCCTCTATGGCGCCACAAGGACGAGTGGACAAGCCACAAGACGTATTAGAGAGGGCCACCTCCCCAGAATGCATGACACAACACATGACTGATATCTGGTACCATCATTTACTGCTGGGTGGACAGGGGCTATTGAATTATAGAATTCACTCAAAGAAATTCTCCCCGCCGGATTTTGAACCACGGACCTCCCGCTTGTGAGGCGGGTGTGCTACCACTACACCACGGAGTCCAACAAACCTTAACCTTCCTTTCTTTCTTCCATTTGTGTAGGATTACTCGGTCTGATCCAGTTAATTTATCAATTTGCGCTGTTGTTTCCTCTAAGAAATAATATCGGAGCCATCACGTTTGTTTCCTTGTCAAAATATGGTGGGCTACCATCAGAAAACTACGCACGAGGTTTCGGCAAAAAATATATCATGTTTGTTTTTTCGAGACGTCCCCAATACCCCAAATATCCTCCCCCCAGGTGGGGTCATTGGTGATTGCTTTTGAAACACGAACAAATATATTTACACACGAACATAGAATAACACAAAACAAGACAACTTCCTAGCGGTAATGATTATTCCTGTTTCAACTACCGAATTTAATTTCAACACAATTTAAAATTTATGCAACTGGGAAAAATACCGAAAAAATATTCAAATAATTGCAATCACTGGTGCGATTGCTAAGTCCCCGTCGAAGGTGGATGTTCCAGTAGAAAATAAGCAGTGTATAATGCTGCCTTCAGAGTCGTAGCAACCGCCCCCCGTACCCCCCGGCCGGGGGGCCCGAATGTTGAGGGGCCCCGTTGCTTCACGTTTGATATTGTAATTTATCATATTTATTATGTATAGCCTTTACCTTTTTGCTCAAATGTTTTCACCTGAGCTTATATTACGTGATTATGCCTAATAAATAAAGTCATTATTTGGTACTTTATATATAATGAGGGCCCCAAGTGTTGCTCTCGGGGGGGCCCTATAAGTCCTCGCAACGGCTCTGGCTGCCTTATCAACACGAACCTCCGTCAGCTTGACACCAATTATCCTGCGCTACAGTTTTCCTAATCTACACGCCAGATATGCGAGCGAGGTGATGTTTCCAGCGACCGGTAGATGGCGCTGGTGTAGTGTACAAGTGAAAGTTTACGGTGATTCAGTCACTGAAACAGGTGTAGTGTGTGTGTTCGTGTGCTAGTGTGTGTGTGTGTGTGTGTGTGTTTGTGAGGTGTAAGTAGACAGTGAACAGGTAAACCAGACAATAAGGTTGGTGCAATGTACAGTTTGACAGCTGTTCTAGTGGGAATCAGCCTGGCTACATTCTGTATCACAGGTAAAACAGTTAAACATTGATTGAATATTTCCTCTGTTCTATCCGGTTCGGTTCCAGAGCATTTTGTTGTGCGAGAAAACTCGGGCCATATTTTTGCTCTCTTAATCAATTTCTTGTGGTTATATTTATGGTTCTTGTGGTTATATTTATGGTTCTTGTGGTTATATTTATGGTTATATTTATGGTTTCTTATGGTTTATTATTTATCTTCATTGGGCAAAAATAGGCAAAATGGCTTACTTTTTATGAAACTTATCGGATAGAGTTTGCATTTCATATGTATTATAGCAATAATATAATAATGTCATTGGCTCGTGGGTTAATTGCAGATGTACTTGCGGGATTGCAAAGTGTGGTGGTGTTCTCGGTGGACGGCATGAGGGGCGAGTTCCTGCTCACCCAGTCCTCCCCTTCTCACAATGTATCTGTCCGTATCAGTGTGTCCCTGCTGAACCCCGCTGCCAATGGCTCTTATAACCTACACGTGGCTCAGTACCCAGTGGACTACACCCTCCATAATTACTGCTCCAGACTCAAACTGGGAAAAATGTAAGTACCAGGCATCTCTGTGTCGGATTTTTTGTTTTTACTCCTAATTTGTGTTTGATTATTTATTTTTCCTTATGATTTTTTGTGTAAAATATAAATTTACATTTACTTTTAACTACAATTTAACTAACAAATTTCTTTTGTTTTATTGAACATATATTACTCTTATTTTACACTTAAATTATTAATTTCAATATATTTTAATTAAAATGCAGTTCCAATGTAAATCCATAATACATTTGAACGTTTTTTATTTATATTTGCCCATAATTTTAGCACTTGTGTCTTGTCGTGCCAGTTTGCATCGGCTGAAGGACGTGGGGTCGATACAATTGCCTCTCAATCAGTCTGTAACGCGCTCCACATCGACGATATCTTTATATGGCCCCTCTTCAGTGCTGGGCAGGACGCTGGTGCTTCGAGGAAGAAAAACTGCCTGCGGAAATATTCACGTGACTAATACAGACTGACTCCTACAATAATATGTCTATATATTTAGGTTTTTACATTTTTCTAGATTGTTACATTTTGACATTTTTGACAATTTACATTTTGACAGGTTTTTACATTTTTGACAATTCTTGTGTGCGTGTCGTTTGCGTTAATTATTAATGTAATATTGTTTGTAATTATCACCGTATTATCTGCTAAATACTGAATAAAAGTACTGGATACTAAATTATTCAAGCGGCCAGTTTTGTTAATTGTTTATCATTTAGAATATTTTCTTCTGAAGAAACTTGAACTTGAAATTGAAATTGAAATTGAAATTCCAAACTTGAATTTCCTCAGCTATTTGGGGATTCATATTATTTGAATCATCAAAATCAATAAACAAATGGTGAAATAGGGAAGACAGACAGTGAGAATGTTATATAAACTGCACATGACTGCAATCTCCATGCATCTTGATCATCAACAAACAAACGGAAAGAGAAAAGCACAATGTGTGGAAATGAGAGAAACATACAATGTGTGGAAATGAAATCATGTGAAATAGTTTAATCATAACTGTTGCATATGTGTGTGTGTGTTTTTCTCTCAGAGACACAAACAAATATATTTACAAACGCGTACACATATTCGCAATACTACTATAAAATACTACTATACTACTACTACTACTTTACTATGTGTGTGTGTGTGTGTGCATTTTAGCTGTCCAGCGCATCAGATAAGGATCCTGGTGATGATGTTGATCAGGAGAAGGAGGACAGCATGTTCATCTACCAGGCTCGTTTCCTGTCACCACTGGCAGGCACTGTGATGTTCTCTGTCTTCTCTGATCCTAACTCTGACGACATCATCACTACCTCGGTACTGGCAGATCTTCAGCACTTGTCGTCCAGTGCCAGGCGAGCTGGTGGAGGAGGAGGAAGCAGAACTGGCTCGTGGTCTCGCCCCTCTCCCGCTGACTCGCTACATCACTGGGCCATCATGGTGCCTGATGTACTGGACGAGGCTCGAGGTGGGGGTCATTCTCACACACTCTACCTCTTACATAATCTACCTTTCACATACTCTACCTCTCACACATAATCTACCTCTCTCACACACTCTATCTCTCACACTCACCACCGTTGTATCCGCGACTACCACCGTTTAAAGGTTTAAGGTTTAAGGCCTAAAGTGGCAGCTGCTAAACGGGAAGAAGTCGAAGCTTATGAACACACACACAGGTGTGTCCCGTGCAGCTCGCTGTCACCGCAGAACCGACCCTCTCCACGCTATGACGCCACAAGGACGGAAGACGTATTAGAGAGGGTCACCTCCCCAGAATGCATGATACAACACATGACTGATATCTGGTACCATCATTTACTGCTGGGTGGACAGGGACTGTTGAATTATATAGTTCACTGACTGACACTTTGTCTCTTCCTTGATGTTCCTGTCTGTCTCTGACATGCGTGTGTATTGCTCTATTGTTCATATCTCTATGAACGAGAGATGAACACAACAATAACATCAACAATAACAATAATAATAATATATATTTGATACAGAGCTCTAATGATTGACAGGCACGAAAACTAAAAGAACAGATGGACAACAGAAACAACAAGAGATTACAGACACCGGGAAGAAAATTTGGGAAGAAAAAGAGAATGCATAACATAGCTAGATCATAGCTAGATCATAGCTAGATCATAGCTAGATCATAGCTAGATCATAGCTAGATCATAGCTAGATCATAGCTAGATCATAGCTAGATCATAGCTAGATCATAGCTAGATCATAGCTAGATCATAGCTAGATCATAGCTAGATCATAGCTAGATCATGGCTAGATCATAGCTAGATCATGGCTAGATCATAGCTATATCATAGCTAGATCATAGCTAGATCATAGCTAGATCATAGCTAGATCATAGCTAGATCATAGCTAGATCATAGCTAGATCATAGCTAGATCATAGCTAGATCATAGCTAGATCATAGCTAGATCATGGCTAGATCATGGCTAGATCATAGCTAGATCATAGCTAGATCATAGCTAGATCATTCTTGTTTGAACTGGTTTTGCTGGCCAGGTGTATTTATCAGATGGAAAATATATCACTCAGCATAGACGTATGTGCAGGTAGAGGAATGTTCGTGTGTGTGTGTGTGTGTGTGTGTGTGTGTGTGTGTTGTCTCAGATGACGAGGTGGCTTCATGTGATTCTCTACAGTTAATTTATGATCCCCCCACGGTCGCGCCGTCGTGTGGTAACGGTGACTGCAAGGCTGGTAACCTCTCTTCCCACCTGGGAATGGTAACGGTGAGCGGACGACGAACTCGCAACTCCCGCCAGACCTGGAGCAGCACCACTGTGCGTCTTCCTGACCTGCGCGTGTCAGCGAGACGGGCCTATCTCACCATATTCAGCAGTGAAGGGGGCAGTGATGTGGTCGCGTGCGCCAGACTTCGTCTCGTGCGGTGGCAGCGAGCCATGGTGAAGTTCTCCCAGCATGGGGTGACTGGCGCAGCAGAATTGAGCCAGCGGTCCATCTTCTCCCCCACCACAATCACGCTCAAAATTGACGGTCTGGCGCGCGCCGGCTCCACGTTCTCAGTGCACCAGTTTCCCGTGCCGTCAAGCCGTCATTGTGACGAGCTGGGCGGTGTATACGACCCGTACAGCTGGCGTAATGACGATGAACAATCACCAGACGCCACCACAGCCTCACATGATCAATATGCGTGTGGAGATTTGAGCGGAAAACATGGTCATCTCAGCGGGCTGGATTCATTTGTATCGTCTGTGATGGACTTTCAGCTGCCTCTGCTGGGAGCTAGGTCAGTCAGATGATACTACGCTCAGAATATCAGACACCTCAAAACAAAATTACCCACAATGCGGTGTCAATTATGAATGCATGTCTTGGGTTTTCTCAACACGTTCAGTTTGAATGCTCGTTTTCATCTTCTTTCATCCAGAGTTGACTTGTGTTGCCGTTCAGAATCTCTGCTGTCGTAATTTGTGCGTGTTTTTGAGTAGTTGTTATTCCGTTTCATCTTATTCTGCTGTTAACTTCAAATGTAATATTAAAATATAGTACAAAACTAATTTCATGTTGTACATTCACTAGAATAAGTTAATTTTTCCATTTGAATTCAGGGTGGCCTGGCCAGAGAGTCTCGTGCATTTAATTATAATTATCAGTATTTTTAACAGAGCACGCGTATTCCGTCTAACTGCTATCTCTGTTGAATTGTTGAATTTTCAACATTTTTCCTATTTTTTGTCCGTGTGATCATGTTGTTCAGATCAGTGATCGGTCGATCTATATTGATCAGCTTGATCAGTAACAACAACAACAGCGACAATAGTGACGCACCTCGCCACATCTGCGCCACCATACTGCAGCCGGACATACAAACAGTGCGTGCCGTGGCAGTGTTTCGCTACCCGGTGGCAGGGGTTGTGACATTCTCGCAGCCATCACACGACCCCGCCGCAGACACAAGTGTGCACGTGCAACACCTGCTCATGAGCGACGGAGTGATGCAAGATGCTAGCTCGCTGCGCTGGTACGTGCGTCAACTGCCTCCTGGAGAGGACTTCAGGAATTGGACGGCCCGATGTGTTAGTGCCGGGGATATCTACAATCCTCACAAGGCGAGTAATACGTGATTTTCCGACGACAGAGGCGTTCAAACTATTATGTCACGAGTTTGTTGTTTTGTTATGTGTTGTTCAGTGTTTTGACCAGTGGTTCTCAACCTTTATTCTCTGACTGATTCCCCACTTCTTCTTAATACGAGCCATCTCTTCATTTTCCACACAACACGGCGCTGATAAATTCAATAAATTCAGTAGTTACATCAAAGTAAATGTCATTAGAGGTCATTAGAAACAAAAATAAACGAATTTTAATTGATAAAAACACACATAGTTGTCCTGTTCTGTCCGACCTTTATCTTCCCACTTGGCAACTCTTCCATTCCCCACACAGGTTGAGAACCACTAGGTTTTGAGTGTGCGATTTGGTATATATGAATATTATGTGAAATACATGAAATACATGATTAATTCTGGAATAATAAAAATTGTTTTATATTGTGATAAATACATGAGTAAAAACTGCAATCAAGCTTATGAAACTCCTTAATGTGTTTATTAAATGTTAAAATAGTGAATAATTTCTTATTATTGATATATTTATCATTTTTAATATTTTAATTTTTGTATTCAATTTATATATATATATATATATATATTCTTAGTTTTTATATATTTACAAAATCATTAATTAAAACACTTGATTTAACTGTATTTATTTTACTTTTAATTTTCGTTTCTGCTTTTTTTCAGTGCACGTGTATCGCTTGACTTATATTTGCTAATAAACCTGTTAATCAACCTTGTTAATTAGCCCGTGTAACGTCTGTTGCGCGTGCAGGTGGACGCCAAGTCTCACCTGTACTATGGTACCTGCACCAGTGATGACATGATCAAATGTGAACTGGGAGATCTCACCCAGCGACTGGGCACCCTGTCCATCGTGGCGCATCGTAACCACATTGCCAAGTACTAATAAAACACTAATAAAACACACACACACACACACACATACATACATATAAACACGTTAATTGCGCAAACCTTATTCCACGAATTTAATCACGTGCTTATAATGTCGCCGAACCTACTGAATCTACGTGTGATATTTTTATTATTATTTTATTTTTTATATATTAATGTTATTATGTTAATATTGTTATTATTATCATTGTATTATTGATATATATGAGATTTTTTTATAATTTATCATTGTGATTATGGTATTTTCAGTGTGTTGCATTTATCAGTGGATTGGATTGGAAGTGATTGAAATGGATTGGATTGTTTTTAGGTGTTGATCAGGTTGAGTTCACAATATACCATGGTTATCGTGTATTCATGTGTGTTTTGCTCCACGCAAAATATAACAAAATAGAAAAATAGGATGAAAATATCAAATTAAAACCATAAATGAAAGTACATATACTTGTGGCGTTTAGCTCGCCACGAAGCGTCACATGCAAGCAGTGCGAGTTCTTTGGACCGACTGTATTTGACACAGGTCACACAACAGGTCACACACAAGCACACACATGATCCAACAACACACGCAGTGACAAAGACAAACACGACATACAGACATAAAAACGAATAGACGTGCAGCTAGACTCGGCGGCGATTGTGCGCGGCGTATTACAACGTGGCGCACTACATACTCACATACCACGTGTATTTTCACGTGCCTGTGATTACAAGCACATGACGTGATCGTGATCGTGATTGTGTCTGTGATCATGATTGTAATAATGATTGTGATTGTTGTGATTGTGATTGTGGTTAGAACGCAGCGGTTCTGGACGGACACCAATTTGCCGCTGAGTGGACCTCACTCGGTGATAGGACGCAGTGTGGTCATTCACGATGATAATGGACCCAAGGCGCGGGGAGATAGACTAGCCTGTGTCCAGTACGTTCTCTCCACTCTCTTCTCTTTCTGTATCTCTCTGTTCTCTCTATTCTCTTGATTGTGTCCCATATGATACCTCCACTCTCTTCTCTTTCTGTATCTCTCTGTTCTCTCTATTCTCTTGATTGTGTCCAATATGTTCTCTCCACTCTCTTATCTTTCTGTATCTCTCTGTTCTCTCTATTCTCTTGATTGTGTCCAGTATGTTTTTCCATTCAAATTAGTTCGTCATTTGTCTATATACACTGCGTGTGACTACATATGGCATAAGAAATATGTGTGTTCATGTGTGTGTGTGTGTGTGTATGTGTTCATATAACGGCAGAATTATGCGAGAGTACCGCTACAAGGGTGTTGTGAATCAATGGGCGTACAATACACCACCGGCCAGTCTTTCTGGCACGGTGGAGTTTATACAGCAGTCACCACAAGCACCCACCTCGACTCACGTGCAACTGGCTGGCCTGCAAGAGCGCGCATCTGAGTTGCACGTGCATCTGGTGAGTGTATAGCGATTGTGTGTGTGTGTGTTGGTGGGCTTGTGTGTGTTACATGTTTATGTGTTTATTTTTTAATTGAGCCATTTTCGATAAATGTTATTTTGAAGTGAACAACATTTTTTAATTTTGTTTTGTTTGGCATGTTGTAATTTTCTTATTGTTTCACCAGTGTTAAGGAAAAAACCCGGAATAAAACGGGATAAATCTCGTGAAATATATAGAAAATTACACAAACAAAGGCGACAAAAGATAATATGATGTAGACTTCAACAGAACATGTATGATTGTGTTTGTATGTTTGTATGTGTGTGTGTGTGTATTTGTTTGTGTTTTCAGGTGCCAGTGGACATATCCAAGACTTTTCCTTGTCATAACACAGTGTTGGGCGGGGTGTACAGTCCACATAACGTCACCCCTCATACACTCGTCAATTCACAAGACCAATTCAAGGTGAGGGATGATAATATTTCTCTATCTAGCATTTGGGCTCTTTTTGTGTGACCAGATTTCAATAGACAGTGATAATTCTCAGTTCGGTTTTAAATGAGTAAATCCAACTAAAATATTCTTTTCAATTGTGCCTTTTCTAATAAACCTGATGAACTTAACTTTATGGGTCTTATTTGGCAAGAAATTGTGTTTAATTTTTGTATTAAATGCAATATGTTTGGTAGAAATTGGAACAATAATCTCAGACTTACTAGCACGTAAATTTAACTATAATTTTCATATATAAACTCTAGCTTCAGCAGAATAAAACTGGAATTCCATCCACAATAGCTCTGTTTTTGTGTGTTTACTTGAAGGTTGGCGATTTGAGCGGTAAATACGGAGCTAGCTTGTTGGATGCAGTTGATACTGTTGACTCCGTGTTCAATGACACAACTCTGCAACTTTTCGGTGCTGATTCGGTGCTTGGCAGAAGTGTGGTCGTTCAAGATCTCACTGGAAACAGGTACACACATATACACACACACATACACACACATACCCATACACACATACGTTCAAATATCAAATTTTCGCTCAAAAATATCGGTTTATAGAAATATTTTCAGGCGTTTACTTGTCTATACACACACACACACACACTTAAACACATGCACACACACACACACACACACACTTAAACACATACACGCAAACATTCAAATATAAAATTTGCACTAAAAAATATCGGTTTGTAGAAATATTTTCAAGCGTTTACTTGTTTATATTGTGTATATGAAGCATTTGTTTATTGTTCGGTATATAAAAATATATTTGTCATTCTTCATAACTTTATAACCAGACCAACCGAACTACCTCAATTCTTCGTGCGGTAAAATATTTGCTGTTTTATTTTTCTTCTTGTGTATGGCAATAAATTAAAACTTACAAAATTACACAATAGCATGTGCATATTGAAATGGACATACCTCCAATTCGTCTACGATAATTATCAGTAAATTATTATTACACATTTGAAATATAAAATATTTTTAATTGACTTACTGTATCAAAGATATATTAGAAATTGATAAATTAGATTAGAAAAATCGATATTGTTAAATAGCTTATTGTAGATTGACTCAATATGCTAATACACGTGATTGCTGGTGTATGTCAGATGGGCGTGTGGTACCATAGGCTGGGGCTATTCCCCGTCTGAGGCCACTCAAGTTACTGCCGTGGCCTCATTTCATCACCCCGACGGTTTCGCCTGGGGCTACATCAAATTTGTGAGTGACGTCACCGCTTCTTCTCTTATTCAACTGAATATCTGTTATGTTTTTAATTGTAATTTATTGCATTTTCTCTCATATACATATATCTTGCATAATTATTTATTATCGTTAAATTTAACTAAACTATTCCACTTTTCTAAGCTCCTATAAGTCAGACTGTCCTGTTTGATCTTCTGTTTGATCTTCTGTTTGATCTTCTGTTTGATCTTCTGTTTGATCTTCTGTTTGATCTTCTGTTTGATCTTCTGTTTGATCTTCTGTTTGATCTTCTGTTTGATCTTCTGTTTGATCTTCTGTTTGATCTTCTGTTGGCACCTGTATGATCTTCTGATCCTCTATCTGTTTGATCTTCTTGTTTGATCTTCTGTGGTTTTTTCCATTTCATTCCATGTCCCCTTTGATCGCTCCTATTCCTAACAATCCAGCCTTTCCGATCCGTTTTTTGAAATCCTCTCATGTGTATGTGAGTGTGTATGTATGTGTGTGTGTGTGTGTGTGGTACAGAGTCAGTTGCAGTACGTGACAGGAGGTCGTAGTTCGACAGTACTCGAGGTAGCACTGCGCTACCCCGGCGAGTCGCAGCGTCGCGTCACTCGTCGTCATCGCTGGGCCGTATTTGTGAACCCCGTCGGTCACGATGCCGCGGTGACGGCCAGAAATGCTCGCTGTACAGCCGCCGGATATCGCTGGAATCCGCACTTCATTCAGCTGGCAAATCCCACCGCGGTCTGTATATGCGGCTTCATTGTACACGATTTTGACGTTAATTTCAAACCTTACTGTTGTTAATATTATTTTTAACAAAGTTAAAAATGAAATACCAAAAGTGGAGTACATTAGATTATTAAATACGATTACATTATTAGATATTAAATATTTTAATTCTTAATTACACCAGTTTCTTGTTATGTATGCTTATGAATGATATTAGAGTAATGTTTTGATGTTGAGAATGTCAAAAATGTATTTCTACGTTGAAACACAAGTCCAAGTGTCTGTTTGTATGTCTGTGTGTGTGTGTGTGTGTATGTCAGCATGATTTCTACCGGGAACAGTGCAGTGTTGATACTCCACTGCGATGTGAGGTTGGGGACTTGTCGGGACGTCTGGGACCCATAGATTTGGGACTGGAGAGAGTGGTGCTCTCAGATCCTAATCTTCCTCTTGGTCTGTTCTTCAATCTTCACACACACACACACACACACACACACACACACACACACACACACACGCGCGCACACGCACACACACACACACACTTGAAAGATATCTGGCATTTAGATATCGTGTTTTACTGTCACGATATCACTGCCAGTACTTTATAAAAAACACCACCTCAATGGTATACGACATAAGATGTGTTTTTCTCGAACCTCGATAAATTGTGGATTCATTATCTGATGGTCTGAAGATTGCTACCTTATTTTAAAGTTCTACTTTAGTTTGTTTAATCATTTACCATATTTGAACTGGGGTTTTATTGTGTGATGTCATTTGCCCCGACCTTGGTCTGTGTGTGTGTGTTTTTGGCGTTATTACAGAGGGTGATTTTTGGCACAGTGCTGTGGGCAAGTCTGTGGTGATTTTTGATCCGGAGTACGGTCACAATAAACTTGCCTGCGCCAATATTGAACTCGACTACGATATCGTCAGCCGAGTTTCAATACGAAAATCGCCCAAATTCGCCACGTAAATATTGCATCCCATTTTTGTGTGATTTTGTTTTGCACTGCTTATGAATTTTTCAGAATATTCAGCTTGGGAATATCTGAAAATAAATCAATTAAATTATAAATAATCAATTTATCAATAATAAAATCCGTATTGAGACACAATTTAGTGTTTCGTTGTTTATTTTTCTGTATTGATAAATATACAAATATCAAGTGGTATATTTTTAAAAGTATATAGTTTATATTTGTTACTTTACTTATGCCCATCAAATAGTTATCCATGTGTTTGTGTGTATTGATTGTGTAGGTTGGAGTTTTTGAAGTCGGTTCGCGATGCGTTACAAGCTCCCGAGTGGTTTTTATTCATTGACGAGCAGGAAACAAGCGAAATTGATGACGGAAGATGTGTTCAGTTCAGCATGCATTTCAGAGGTGAGTCTTGTATATCTGTCTGTCTATCACTGACACATTCAGAGTCTCGGGGGCTGAATGTTTCCATCAACTCCTCATAACCAAGAGGTCCACTGAAAGAGCTCAAGAAAAATACCATTCTGTAGAATTAGTTCATATTTGCCTTTTCTCAGAGTATATTCACACATTATTGTGCGATTGTAAACGTGTGTGAATATGTGTGTTTTTATCTATCTGAATTTGTTTATTTTTGTTTCTGTTATATTAAATTTGTTGCAACAACTGAATTTATTGCAATTTCTCAGCCACTTTTGTGTGGAAAATGAAGAGTTAGCTCGTATTAAGAAGAAAAAGTGAGGAATCAGAGATAAATTGTGCACCACTGATCTATATATAGTTGATTGTTCAACTAGTGAAAGCTGGTCATACTTGACATTCGTGTATATGTGTGTGTGTAAATTAAAGTAAATTAAATTGCTGTATTGTACATCCGTTCTCAAGCTTTTCAGCACAATGTTACAAGAACAACAACAACAAAACAGGCACACACACGCACACACACACACATACACACAACAAATAAATGTAACAAAACAAAATGTACATATAAACACGCATAATAAATTATTCATGTCGCAATACGTATACTCGGTAGAAAGTACAAATATACAAAACACTGTGTGTGTGTGTGTGTGTGTGTGTGTGTGTGTGTGTGTGTGTGTGTGTGTGTGTGTGTGTGTGTGTGTGTGTGTGTGTATGTGTGTGTGTGCACGTGCGACAGGCCCGCAGGCACACAAGTTGCAGTTGCAGTTGAACCGAGGGTTAGCAGGTGCCCGCGTGGCTCCAGTATCATTGCCTGCCGGGGTTCATCGTCACAATCATCCGTCCACTCTGCCCTATCGTCTATGCAGATCCGTCGAGTCGCCTCGCTCCCGCACTCTCTCGCAAGGTGAGAATGTCGCTATCTATGGCCTTAAACAGCGCTAGAAACGCTGGTTTATTCCTTTGATTTAAGGAAATTTTTTCTATAGTTTCTTGTCGAGTGATGACTTGACTTCTGCCAACCGGAGTTAATTATTATCATTATTATTATTATTATTTATTATTTATTTCTTATTAATTACAGACAAATCCAATAGCATGGGAAGAATACAAGCACTATTACCACCCTGCGTGCCCCATGTGTACCGGAAGCGCCCAAAAGGTGTAAAGAGAAAGTATAGTTTAAAAAGTAAGGCATCCTAGAAAGAGAGTTGGAAAATTAATGAGAGATTGAAATGTGAAGGAAAGCGAGAAGTAATAAGGCTACTAGATGATTGTTTGCTCCTGGGTAATTTTTGTACGTTTCAACCAGACTTTTACTTTTCACATTATATTTACAGTTGAAAATGTCTGTGCTATTTGGTCATCTATATTAGAGTCGATACAAGCCGGAAACAGTTTATTTGCCTCAGATGTTGTTATTAATTTTTTCCTTTTATTACTTGTGTTTGTCGCTTTCGTGAGTACGGCTAAATGAATTAGTGAATGATACCTAAGATTTGCTGTTATAATCACTTGCGTTTGTATGTGTGTGTGTGTTAGGAGGTCGTGGTTCGGGCAGGTATCCTGTATCAACGCTGTTCTCTCATGCCACTGCAGTTGTTGCCATTGGTCGCCGAGTTGTGTGCTGCAGTTGGCTGTTGCCGATTGTGATCGCATGGCTTCTCCACGCTTAACTGCCTTGGTGTACGGTCGCGCCAAAGGACAGGGGATATGCTGGGGTAGCGCTAGGTGAACTTGGGGCATCATACTCAGCTAGGATTCTGTATCTGCGAAGTTGGGACTTTCAAACTACGACCCTCAAAGCCTACGGGAAATTATGCCAATAGTTAGGAAACTGGACCATATCTATGATGAACAGGAGTTTGATTGGATTATTCTATCTTTCACGAAACATTCAATTAGATTCAGTCTATTTTTCGAGTTGTTTTTCGTCCTGCAGAGGAGAGTCTGTGATATTTAATGAATGCCAGAGGCGCATTTGATGGTTTGTCACGCACCGATAACATAATCTTGTGTTGTGGTATAAAAGGACCCGAGTACCTGATTTATCCATCAGTATTGTTGAGTGTTTGCTGTGCTGAATAAAACTTTTTCTCAATACGAATTTCGCTGATATAGAGAGACATGAAACCAATGGAGAAAATGCTGATAGGATGATGCGAAAACAACGCTTTATTCAATACTGACTCGAACAACGCAGCCGCGTAATTAACTAACAAATCCAAGATCGCGTCCAATTCGTTCCGGGTCACAAGCCGACTAAACAAGACAACAAAAGCGCCAACTAACAACACTATCGCCATAGCAAGTGTGACTAGCACGAAGTAACAATCGAACACACAACTGGTTGAAGCAGACTAGAAACAAGTGAGTGTCAACGTGAACAATAACAAGCATACACTGAACAAAACCAACAACAAAATAACAACAACAACAACACAAGTGAATATCGACAAACAATATCATATTTGAACTGTACGGGAACGAGATCTGGTGTAAACATGAAAAACTAACAAACACACGAACAACACAACTAATCGCAGCCAGCCAGGTCAGGAACGGGCCCGTTGGTCAAAACTGGCGGAGATTTCACCAGACTATCCTCTACACCACCTCCACCTTCTTCTTCTCCACTATCACCGCCACAAGGCACCACTACACCACTGGTGCTCTCGTTCTGATCGCCGCTGTTGCACACCGCAATGGCCGCACACGGCTCCAGTTCGCCACAGTCGCCAGAATCACTGCACTGAACGGTACATTGCTCCAACAACACATCGATCACAGCATCCGACCCGTCATCATCATCATCATTGTTATTATTGATGACAGAGGCCTGCACGGAACTGTTGTCTGTCGGCTGCTCGCACACTGTCTGTTCTGTCTGTTCGATAACAGAGACGGCAGCTGGCGCTGGTACAGTGGTGTTATCAGTAGAGATTACTGTCTGCTTCACACCTTCCTCCTCCTGCTGCTTCTCGCTGCCAGCTTCACCTTCACCATCCGTGGAGGACGAGGAGGAAGGTGTGACTTGTTTCTCCTCCTGCTCGGCGTCAGGCTCATTATCACCAGCATCATCGTCTGTCACTAGAGCCAAATGCACGCGGGACCAGTTGATGGTTCGTCGCACGCGCGCCACATCGTCGACAAAGCGGCGAGCCGTGGCGCGGTCAATGAACTCCACATGCATGTGTCGCAGTGCCCGCCAGTGCAGCACCGTCTGGTCATACCCCAGCTCGAGCAGTGTCCAGCGCACCTGTCGCACCTGTACCCAGCGAGGCGGAGGAGGACGATTTTGCACGCCCGGCGCACCAGACAACACCACCTTGCGCGTGTCGGCGCTGTGGCAGTCGCTAGCCGTGACAGAATGCACCATCACACGACGTCCACACACTAGCAGCTTCTCCTGCTCATCCACCAGCTGCCGCACTTGCTCGTGTGAGTCGAGTCGCAGTAGACAATGAGTGCCGGCAAATGAGAGCACACAACACCCGCCATCATCATCATTACCATTATCATCACCGTGATGTTCTCGGCCCAACACCCGCCGTACCGCCTCAGTCACGTGATACTGTCGCGTGCCGTGTGGCAGCAAGCGCAGCTGCACGAGACGCTGGCCGTCACGACGACCTGGCGACCTAGCCGAGGTCACCGAGGTCGTGGCAGTGGCAGCTTCTTGGTCCTCGGTGCGACGGCGCTGTCGTCGTGCAGGTCGTTGTTTCTGCTCGTGTTGCACCGCCGAGGTGGACACGGCACGACGTTCACTTGATGTAGCGGTGGCGGGAGCGGTGGAGCGACGACGTCGTGACACCACCCGCCTTCCTCCACCACGAGTCACCCTGCCGTCCGCCTCTCCGTCACATACGACCGTCTCCTGCGTGTCAGCGGCCACACTCGGCTTGTCTGCAGCACGAGGCTGATCAGCGAGGTCGTCACGCTGCTTGTTGCGCCATGAGTAACGTGAGCCCCGCGGTCCTCGACGATCTGCATGTTGCATGTTGCGACGCTGCAATGATGAGGCCGACATGTGAGCACACTCGTCGCTCAATTTCACCTCGACTCCATCACTGCGACACACAAACACACATGTCACACACACACACGATCAACATCAATGAAACAGCGATCAACATATTATCTTATATGTAACAATACAGAGAGAGAGAGAGAGGGAAACAGAGAGAGAGAGACACACACAGAGACAAAGAGAGAGATAGAGAGAGAGAGACAGAGAGAGAGAGAGACAGAGAGGGAGACAGACAGTGTGAGAGAGAGAGACACAGTGAGAGAGAGAGACAGTGAGAGAGATAGAGTGAGAGACAGTGAGAGAGAGAGAGACAGACACACAGAGAGAGAGAGAAAGACAGTGAGAGAGAGAGAAAGAGAGAGAGAGAAAGAGAGAGAGAGGCAGTGAGAGGGACAGAGAGAGAAAGTGAGAGAGACAGAGAGAGAGAGAGAGGCACACACACAGAGCGAGAGAGACAGAGAGAGAGAGGCACACACACAGAGAGACAGACACACAGAGAGAGAGAGAGAGAGAGAGAGAGAGAGAGAGAGAAAGAGAGAGAGAGACAGTGTGAGAGAGAGAGAGATAGACAGACAGAGAGAGAGAGAGAGAGAGAGAGAGAGACAGTGAGAGAGAGAGATAGAGACAGAGAGAGAGAGACAGACACACAGAGAGAGAGAGACAGACACACAGAGAGAGAGAGAGATAGAGACAGAGAGAGACACACAGAGAGAGAGAGAGATAGAGACAGAGAGAGACACACAGAGAGAGAGACAGAGAGAGAGACAGAGAGAGAGACAGTGAGAGAGAGAGACAGTGAGAGAGAGAGAGAGAGATACAGTGAGACACACACAGAGACAGTGAGAGAGAAAGAGAGAGACAGTGTGAGGATAGAGAGATACACAGTGAGAGAGAAAGAGAGAGACAGTGTGAGAGAGAGAGAGATACACAGTGAGAGAGACAGAGAGAGACAGACAGTGAGAGAGAGAGAGATACACAGTGAGAGAGACAGAGAGAGACAGACAGTGAGACAGAGAGAGACACACAGAGAGAGAGAGACACAGAGAGAGAGACAGTGACAGTGAGAGAGTAGTCAGTACTGACGCTTGTTGTTTCTCCATCAGAGATCTGATGACAGAGGCTGATTGTAGTCTGCCAGGAGCTATCAGACTCCAGATCACTCCGGCCGGCTTGCTGAGTCGCTCGGACACGCGTAGAAGTCGTGACGGTGTGCCGATCACGTCGATGGGCACATCGTGTGCGCCAAACAACTCGCTCGGCAGTCGGTCAAACACCTGCACTCTCAGCAACATTGATTGCAGTGCAACACAAAATCAACATTGAATAACCACACGTTGACAGGTTTAAATAATAACTTGAAACAAACAGTGAGACAACGCATAACGAGTGATGCTACTTTTATTAAATACACCATCAAATACTTCTATTAAATACTTGCTACTTCTATTAAATACAACTAAGAAGCTGATCGGGCCACTGAATTGAACAAAGCCAATGTAGACACGAACAAGCGGATAGAAGCGCAAGTTTTGATACAAACACTGTACTAACTTATTGTACTAACAAACACAGTGTGTGTGTGTGTGTGTGTGTGTGTGTATGTGTGTGAGAGAGAGAGTACAGGATCACCTGGTCGTCATGTACAGTGGTGACGACAAGCGTGGTGTCTGAGATGTGGCCGGCAGTTCGTATCACTGCATAGTCCATGTCGGAATACCCGTCTCCCTGACCGATACGATATCCTGAACACAAACAGCATTGCTTATTCTACGTAACCTGTATGATCAATGTGCTTGAGAATTAGCTAGAATTATGAATGAGTGTGTGAGAGAGAGGGATGTAGTTGCCTTGTTTGGAGACGGCAACAGATCCGACGACAAACATGTCAATGTGAGGCAGTTGATCCACACTGCGATGTACGTCAGCCGCCGTCTTGTCGGACAACACCTGTCTTCTTCTAGACTCACCGCCGACGCCGTCGTGTAGAGGTAGGGGCGCCGTGAGACGAGTGTAGCTGCCGTAGCGGTTGTGAGCACTGGGCACGTACACCTCCTTACCAGCCTGACTCAGACAACCAGCCACACAACACAGCAGTTAGGTGAGATAGCTGTCAGCCACACTGACACTGATACTCCATTCACAATGCACAAGTACTTCACAATTGCTTCTGAAGTCATTCATAGCGCAGAACAGGCATTAATTTCGCGCGTGTGCGTGTGTGTTTTCCCGGGGAATATTCTATTTCGAGCGTAATTCGTTCAGAACAGTGTACTAACTCAATACTGAACTATAATTTGAAATGTAAACAATAATATTAGCACGCGAGTAGAAAAAAACAACACCGTAATTGACTGACAAACAATCATGAACGCCGCACTTCTGAATGCGTGTTCGTAACATGCACTTCAGAAGCTGTTGTTTCTGTAGAAAAGTCTACACAACAGTCCCGCCGTGAACATTTTTCAGACTGTGTGTGTGTGTGTGTGTGTGTGTGTGTGTGTGTGTGTGTGTGTGTGTGTGTGAGAGAGAAAGAGAGAAGGCACCTCGATGGCTCGTAGACAGACGGGTTGCTGGGCCGAGTCTCGGTTGATAACGATCGTGCGACATGTCTTGAACTCTTCCATGTCAACCACACGACCAGCAGCCTCCTCGTTGCCCATGAAATTCGGCAGTCTTGCAACACACAAACACACACACACACACACACACACACACACACACACACACACACACACACACACACACACACACGGATGACTGGTATCCTGGGTGCAGTGTGCCTGCTATATCAGATTGTCGGAAAAGTTTTTTACATTGTCAAAACAAAAGGTTTTTCTCGTGGGTCTTCAACCTGGGAGCAGGTGCAAACAACCAGCATGCACGTGAGTTCATTTTTTCATTATCTCCAGTTTAATCTACCGTTTATCCTGGCCTGTTGAGCCCATATTATAATCCGAAATGTTGTTGGATGGGTGGCTTTCGAAAGACCAGCAGCGCCTGTTGCTCCTCTACGGCTTCAGCTCCGGCAAGAATGCGAGCCAACCGGTCTCCGGTATCAACGCTGCATTCGGCGTCGGGACCCTCACCAGTCAAACGGCCAACAACTGGTTCAAGCGATTCAAGGACGGAGATGTCGATGCAGTGGGTCGATGCCGATGCGAAGTCGGAGCGAGAGGCCAAGGGTGACCTGCACCCCAAGAAGGCCATGCTCTACGTCTTCTGGGACACAAGGGGAATCGTCATATGGGAGCTGCTGCCTAGGAACAGTGCATCGACGCTGCCTTCAACCAGCAGCAGCTCGAACGCCTGCAGCAGCAGCTGGCCGAAGTGCGCCCCGAACGTCGCCGGGTCGTCCTGCTGCACGACAACGCGCCGGCGCACAAGGCGAAGTCGACCCGTCAAAAGCTGCTCGAGCTGGGCTGGGAAGTTTTGCCTCGCCCACCGTACAGCCCGACCTAGCGCGAACCGACTACCACCTTTTCGCCGCCCTCGACCGTTCCATGGCTGGGAAGGAGTTCGCCGACGAGGAGCTCCTTGCGCACACGCTGGTAGAGGGTGATCGAGAGTGATGGAGATTATACTGAGGATTGATAACGCCGTTGTAAAGAAAAATGTTAAATGAAATAAATTTGTTCGAAATGTAAAAAAACTTTCCCGACAATCAGATATTGTGTATAGTGTCTGCGTAGTATTTGCTGGCGTCAATCCAATGAAATACTGTGAAATACCGGAAAATCGAGCATAGCCTAATAGCCTGTGAATCAACAGAAGCAAATTTCAAGTAAGTTCAAGGTGACCCCCGCTAGACTCAAGACGGAAGTCGTCTTTTAATAAACTAAACTCAGCTGGGATTCGAACCGCCAACCTCAGGCATCCTAAGGTTCAGTGATCAAACCACTGAGAACTCTTTAGCTGACATCACTCATGCAGTGCGTCACAAATAAGAGAATAAACAAAGATCATATCCTGATCCACTATTCCTTTTTGCTGAGATGTTGCGTGATGCCCGCCTGCATCGAGCGAGCTAACCAGTCAATGATCAGAGGTATAAGTACCTGTTACGATTGGACGAGCGTTCCGCCTTGACCACTTCATTGTCGAGTAGCTGATCCCACACCATGCGGCGAAAGTCCTGCTTGCCCACGTACAGCGCGGCAGTCATGGCTGGCTTTGTCTATGGTGATACAGTTGTCAACACTATCACAAGACAAAACACCGCTGCTGAAGGTAACCTCCACGATAGCGCGTGAAACGACACGCGACTCACCCCACACTCCATTTTACTTACTTGCCGCTAAGCCCTTACATCAATCAACCAGGAGAAGCAAGACCATTGCAACCAAATTTAGCCTGATTTATTCGTGGAATGGTTTCTTCAACCGTAATAAATTTACTGCATTGAAATGCATGCACGATTCCATCCCTAGGTGAAAAGTATGTGCTCATCCTGCGACTCAAAATTTAACTTGCTAAAAACAAACAAATATAACTTGCATTGTTTGCCAAATTAAAGTGAAAAATAAGAAAAATCTGTATAGTACTGAAACACAACCATAGCATAGCAGAAGTACAAGTTTATTAATTGCTTGCCCTGTGAAAACAGACATCATCCAATACCGTCCACCACCTAGCCGAAAAAACGGTATATATTAAATAAACTTGCAAGCACAAGCACAACACCATATTAACACAACCAATACAAAAATCACTCACCATAACCCAACCCTAAGCCCAAACAAAAGGAAGTGGAACGATCACTCACCGATAACAATTCGGGAGCAGAATTTGCCGATGGCATCAATTCACCAATAAGAGTAAACAAGCTTTGTATGACGTCATTTTAAGTGAACCCAATATAATTTTTTTCAACATAATTTCTCGAGTATGAGTGAAACAATCCCTAATAATTTGTGTTTCTATCTTTAAACATAACAAGAAAATCACTGTATCAATAATATATAGTGCAGCTTCATTGTAATCAATGTGGTTTTCAACTCAATTATTGAAATTCAAATTAATATGTTTTGGTAATTCCGTTGGTACAATTGCTTAATTTCAACTATACAGATAATATCTTCTAAGATATGTTTATATATAAACAATAATTCTTGATTTTTTTAAAAATGTTCATTGTTATGGCTTCGAAATTATTGTCTTTTCACCAGTGGGACTTATTATGTTTATATCACTTGTTGTTCTTTCATATTCTCAACATATGCTACTAATTTCATGTCACATGACAGAAAAGAGGCATGCAAATTCGTGGCTTCACAACAATGGAGTGATTCAAACACATCACTCCGCAACTTTTCCTCTTGTTACCTGTGTAAATAGAATGTGTATGCAATGATCTAAATGTGATGTGCCCAGCAGGTGCATCGCGGCTCCTCTAGGGGTTCACGAGGCCACTTCAAAGAGTCGTGAGAGCCGCCTGAAAAAAATTGCATCATTCAAAATTTGCAAAAAATTTCAAGTTATGAACACCTGATGTTTTTTCTTTGTATTTACGAATATACTCAATAACGATGGCATTAAAGTATTGAATGTGGTAAAAATTCAGTATATAGGTGTTTTTCTAACTACAATTTTTTTTTCTGGGGGGTCATGTAGTCCTCCGGTTCTGTCCTGGGGTTCGCCGAGCAGAAAAGGTTAGATCCCTCTGATATAATTGAACACATAACTGAAGGATACATGCAATTATATCTACGTGATTGTGAAATTTCTACCTCAACAAACTGTGCAATTGCCAACACACCAAGTTTTAAGAGCTAATATTTATTTTAGCACTTGAATTTTTCTACTTAAAAATGAAAATTATATTTCTCACATTTTTTCGTCATATTTATGCTATTTCTTTAGTCGTAATTTCAATGTTGCCTCACTTAGTAATAAGGATGCCGGTTTCATTACGGGCCTGTACTGTGTCTGTGACGCGACGTCATTATTACGTCATAGGGAAGTGATTCAAATGATCAACCATTATTATTGTGATTATCAAAATGTATATCAATTATATATTTAGCAAGCTGCTGTAAAATATCAAAACCCTTTTGAAAAATTGATACTTATAAACAAGCTCTTTTTTATAATATATGTTATTTGTAGCGTTTGAGCTATGGCTATGAAAAAAAAAACATTGATAATATAAAAACACATATCTATGCTCAACCACGAGAAAATACATCGATATATTATCAGACACACACTCACACACTCACACACATACAAGTTAAGCATGAACGTGTATCAGTGTAGCTGATGAAATGGCCGCGGGGTGATAGTGCATGGAAAAACAAGGCACGTGATAATTATGCGAGGAATGTTGTGTTGTAGAGCGAGTGAGACGTCGAAACCGGCAATCATTTGATTTATACATAGCCCACGACCTCACTCAATTACACTGGCACAAAACTACACGCAGAAAGAGCAGAGGAGAACATTAGGCAGAGAATGGCAGCACCGCTAGCATTACCAGCCATGTCGACAAGCTGTCAAAGCGTCGACAGCTGATTGGTGGGCGGAGTCAACAAATAGTAGGCGGAGCTTAACCGCACTTGCTGTTATACTAGCCACGCTGATTGGTCGATAATAATGGAGAGTTTCTGCAAGGGGGCGTGGCTTGTGACGTCATCACAAGTGAACTACTGCTGGTTTGACAGTGGCAGCGAAGTGGAGCACCAAGACACGACAAGACACGACAATCACACACAGAGAGTGTTGGTGGTGACACACACACACACACACACACACACGCGCGCACACACTAATGACAGTGTAATTACCACAGTGACCGCGGTGACCACGCGCCTTCGTGTGGTCACTCACAGTGTGTCAATTGGACTCAGTACTCGGCGCGCGTGCATACACCTGCAATTATCCATTCAGGCTGGGCGAGAACAATATTGTCACGTGCTGAACAGGTATCAAGTGACTTTTCCATCTCTCTGATTATCATTATTTCCATCTATGATCATCTGCAATGTGATGATAGTTTTTCTATCATATCTGCAGGGAAATTATTATCCAATCAATCTTGATTGTGGATAGAATTGCTGATATGCATAATGTTTAGTTGAGCTGATCAAAAAGCGCTCATAATGTGACATTTTCACTAGTGTTATCCTAGGCTGGGCTTCGACTCATTTTCCTTGTAAGATTCCTATTGGCCTTATAGACTGGAATTGATACAGCCCAATTGCCAAATCAAAAAACAAACAAGTATTCAATCAAATTCTCCCCAACAGAAGGGAATTATAAGGATAATTTTGTACCAGCCATCAAACGTATATGAGAGATAAAATTTATATAATCTTGGTTTTTGATATTAATATCAACACGTTTAATGATAAACAGTTGGAATATATTCACATACTTGTCGTTCTGCAGTTTAAAATGCATCTGTTCAACGTCTATCGCTTCTTAACATTTGCTTTTCGTTTTTTTGTCAAGAAGTTTTGCCTCTGCATCTGCCCTCTTTGATATTATACAGAATTAATTCAACATAAACTTTTCTTCAGTCAACATGAAACATTTATCAATATTTGCATACTTTTCTGAGGTCAATTATATGCCTATCAGAAAAATGTGCTACTTATCTATCAGATTATTCACGTTCACGTTCATTTTTGCATTCCGCACTTCCTATTTTCTTCACTAATACATGTGTATTATGGCGCAGGTCTTGCTGACAAATTACTTCTGAGCAGAAATTTTTGCCGTGAGATCTGACACCGATCCCATGCTTTGATAGACGGCGTGCCCTCGTGGACAACAAAGAAGAAGAGAAAAACATATAGCAGCGATAAGAAGATAAGAGAGAAGAAGCGAAATGAGTGAAGATAAAACAGCAGTATCAGACGGAGGTGCAGCTCTTTCTGAAAATGATTCCGACACTTCCTCTCCGAAATCCATCGCTCGAACTTCACCGGCCGTCTGTGAGGCGACTGCTAGACCTCAGGACGGCGGTAGTAGGGTGGATTCCTGGCATCCTCCTCCGCAATCTCCCTGCACTTCGCCATCACGCAGTCCCTCGCGCTGCCCTCAACAGTTCCAGGTACAACAGCACGTGCGGTCGCCAGAGGACACAGACGGCAGAAGGTCGGTTGTTCGTCGCAGTTCGTTCATGATGGCCGACGTGTTGGCTCCGTCGCGGCGTCCTGCTCCTCTCCCGTCATCCCGTCCTGCTCCTCTTCCTCTCCCGTCATCCCGTCCTGTTCCAGCATCCGTCGAGAACAGCAGCAGCAACAGTTTGTCGATCCTGCAGAGCATCCAGAAGATCGTCGAGAACCACGCACGTCTTCTGCACTCGCCGCTGGATCGCCGGAAACGACATCACACCGCCGTTGACAGTGATGACAGTGAGAGTGCCGCCTCGAGCAGTGTTGAACGCTGTGACGCTGCAGGAGATGAGACGGATACTCCTCCATTTGCATCTTCCACATCAGCGACCTCTGACGTGACGTCACGTGGCGGTATGAGGCTGGAGAGTCCACTCAACTTCTCCATCGACAACATCCTCAGGCCGGACTTCTGCTTGGCCACGAGGCTGGCGCAGATTCACGCGTTTCAGACGGCTGTGGCTGCCGCGGCCGCCGCTGCTGCAGTCGCTCACAGCAGAACTGACACCTCGGTCACCTCGGTCACCTCGACCACATCGCCATCGCCCGGTCCCGACCAACAGCCGGTGGATTTGAGACCGTCCAAGCAGCAGCACCACGCTCTATCTCCCCGGCAGCTGCATCGCCCCCACCACTTCACACGAGATAGTCTACCTCAACATCAACATCAACAACGACATCAACAACAACAGCAAAAATCTCAGCTGACTCAGGTCGACTCTTCGAAGCAGAATGATAAAGTGGCGGTGGGTGATGAGACGAAGTGGCCTGCCTGGGTCTACTGCACCAGGTACTCAGATCGACCCTCGTCAGGTGAGAACCCGTCATCCACCAAGCAGAAACACAGTACAGTACATGCAAACAAACACCACATAAACACCACATTCACAAACACTACAGTCACAGATATGCATCTCACTATACAGCTTACATAGCTTGGACATATAGAGTATTATACAAAGTTCAGCTATGAGCTTATATTTGCTAGAAATTTAATTTTCGGAGTAAGTTTTCTTGTGTTAATTTCTAAATATAAATTCCTTCCACTTTTTGTCGTGTATTTAATACGCATATAGATATATGGTTATGTATTTGGTAGCATATTTAAGACAACTTAGCACAATTGAGAATTGTAATTTTCTTTCAATCAACCTTAAAGATCCAACGACTTTTATTGTGCCGAAAGTTGATCATTTTGATGCTTGCAATAACCTCAAATAATTTTCAATTTGTCACCAATTGGGCAGCCTTGAAATTTTCAAGAATATCATGAAATAATCCGGAAATGTTTTATGTTTTTGCGTCCCCGGCTTATATGCATATTAATTACTTAACGAATATTGTATTTATATAGAAATATATCACAATCGCCAACAGTTTGTATGCTTCAATTCAAAGTTTGACCGATTCTTCTGAAGCAGAACATTTTCCACGTCTTAATTACTCAATAACATCTTAATCCTATTTGAGCATATTCAGGCTGAGACTATACAATGAGCTGAAAAGAAAAATTGAAGAAAATTTGGGAAAATTTACGGGAAGTTTTTCTAAATAAATTATATTTGCTGAGTCGCATTCGTAGTATATTTTCATCTCACTCAACAATTATTCTCCTCATCGATTTAGACCAGTGGTTCTCAACCTGTGTGGGGAATGGAAGAGTTGTCAAGTGGGAAGATAAAAGTCGGACAGAACAGGACAACTATGTGTGTTTTTATCAATTCAAATTCGTTTATTTTTGTTTCTAATCACGTCTTGACATATACTTTGATGTAACAACTGAATTTATTGAATTTATTAGCGCTGTTGTGTGGAAAATGAGGATATGGTTCGTATTAAAAAGTGGGAATTCAGAGAAAAAAAGGTTAAGAGCCAATGTTCTAGATTATTTTTTGTCTTCTGCATTGTTGGGTTTTATCATTGGACAGCCCCTGGAATTCCACCTCATCTTGGTTTGTAATTCGTTGCTGCAGTATATTCCTACTCTGGTCATGCACGTTCATGACACGCACACCCACTGTAAGAGTGCGTGTCTTTTCAGCAGCTAGCTAGCTAAATGCTGCCTCCACAAACTATTCCTGTTGTGCTCAGCAGAGTGCATGTGAAACCAGAAGCGTAACAAGCTCACACGCACGCGCACACGACCGTTCACCTTATTTCTCCCTACCGCGTGTTTGTGTTTGTGTTTGTGTGTGTGTGTGTGTGTGTGTGTGTGTGTGTGTGTGTGTGTGAGTTGTCACGTTCGCGTGTGAATGCCAATTTGTTGTGACGTGTGACAGCATTCACCACCGCCCATTTCATGTGCTACCACCACCAACACTACCACCAACACTACCACCAACTAATCTGTGGCATGTAATGTCAACTTTGAAGCTTGTCTGTGTGTGTGTGTGTGTTTAGACCACACACACACACACCAACACATACACACGCACACGAACAGACACACAGGTATCAGATCAGTGAACAAGCAAACACAACGAAAACATGACCACACAAACACACACAAACACACACATACACACACATACACCCTCTACACAAACACACACAAACAACCATAAGTACACAATGAAATGAAACACAATGTTATTCTGTGTTTCGTGTACTGGTCAGATATGATTGTGTGACGGGTGTTGACAAGTCAGCAATAACATACATACACAGACACACACACACACACACACACACACACACACACACACACACATACACACACACACACACACACACACACACACACACACAAGTACCCCAATGTCTATTTCTATAAGGTATGAGGTTTGATTTTCAACTTGTGTACAAATCTAGGTGTGGAAAGTAGTTTGGATGGTGTGTTAATTCAAATAGGTAATTTTCTCCTGGAAAAATCAGCGAGATTGTGACTGATTAGCAAATAGAATGAAAATTACATATAACAATATCATGCAACTATATCCGAAGAACAAATTTGATTTTAAATGAGTGTGTGTAGTTATATATATGTGTGTGTGTGTGTATGTTTATGTGTTTGGTCGACAATTTTAGGTTGAAATATTCTAGTGAATGACAGCCTTAAACTGAATCAAAGTAGTCTTCCTCTACAAGGACTGCATATAACCGTGCACACACACACACCGACACACACACACACACACACACACACACACACACACACAGATGTACTTGCTATATTGTCATGTACTGATCGAGGCAAATGACACAAACAAATGCTTGTATGTGATAAGGCTCCAAGCCTGTGGCGATACAATATGATATACGCCCTGATAACCGAAACACACACACACACACACACAGAGAGCAAGAGAGCAAGTGAGAGAGAGAGAGACAGGAGGAATGAGAGAACAGTGTTTATCTGCTGTTATCATGTGATGCAGATGATAACGAGAAAGCATTGCCTTCTCGATTTCCGTCGTGTCACTCACAAGAACATGTGTGTGTGTGTGTGTGTGTCAGTGTGTGTGTGTGTGTGTCAGTGTGTGTGTGTGTGTGTGTGTGTGTGTGTGTGTGTGTGTGTGTGTGTGTGTGTGTGTGTGTGTGTGTGTGTGTGTGTGTCGGTGTGATAACAAGGCTGTTGAGAACTGAAACTGTCATCTCGTGCTCACCTGCCCATAAAATCTAATTAGGCCGGTCGTGTCCTCTCGCACACACTGACACACACACACACATATACACACACACACACATGTGCACAGGCGTATACGGTGGCTGCAGCATTGTCGTGTGAATGTTACCAGTTTAGTCGAGCGATTTTGCCAATACAAGAAGCAGTGATAACGACTAATAGACTAGGCGTGTTCTGAGATAGAACAAACATAAAAACACTGACACACACACACACACACACACACACACACACACACACACACACACACAACAACAACAATGTATTCGTATAGCGCTCACATAGAAACAAGCGCGAAAGAGACAACAATGAGAAACAACAGTACACGATTACAAGATGTGAGAAAAGAAGTAGAAAATTCACAGAAAGGAACAAAAATTGGACATAAATAAAATGAAAATCAATAAAAACAAAAGTAATTGTAAATTAGAGTCATAGGGAAGCATAAAATGGGATCAAAAGATTTGGCAAAAAGATATTTACACACACACACACACACTAATATCAATGTTGTATTACCTACATACCAATAAGTATTATTCAACACGATTGCCTTTAAGTCTTATTGGCCAATTTAAACGTTCTGTATTTGCAAATTGTTTAATGGATGTGGTGTATGAAAAAGAATGAAAAGTTGGTTCATTAGGAAGTGGGGAATATGATTAAGAAGATATTAAGGTAAGAGAAAAAAGGCTTGTTTTCTTTAATTTATTTTCTTTCTTTTAGTTTTCATTAATCAAGTGAGTTGAGTTAACAGCTGATCAAGTCAAATATGTTCACCTTTCTTTCGCTTCCTCAGTTGTCATCACGTCTTTTCTTTCCTTCTATTGTCTTTTGCTCCTTTCTTTTGTCTTGTACATTTACCATGTGTATGTATCTGCTTTTAATGATATTTTGTTTTGTTTCCGAGCGATGCTTGTTTTCACCGGTCACTTTTTCTGCTTTTGTGTGTTTTATTCCGTTGTATCAAACATAGGATTGATTGATTGATTTATATACAAATCATGAATAAATTAGCATAAAATCTACACAAGCCCAAATACTCTTAGTGGGTATATCTGTGAACAGAAACTGGTTCTTGTGTTGAGTTTAGATAGCTGAATTTCATGCACCTTGTGAAGTATACACATATATATGCCTGTATATATGCACACCCACACACACACACACACACATACACACATACACACACACACACACACACAGAGGTCGGCGTTGGTAATGGCTCCATCACACAGTCCGAACACACATAGTCGTAAATCAAGATCAGTCACAACTGATTATGTAATCATTTTTATGTGCTGGCGACCACCCAGGTGTACTGTTCACCTGTGACACTGTGTAAGTATATATATGTGTGTGTGTGTGTGTGTGTGTGTGTGTGTGTGTGTGTGTGTGTGTGTGTGTGTGTGTGTGTGTGTGTGTGTGTGTGTGTGTGTGTGTCTATGTGTGCTGGGTGCCTACTAATGTTGACAGGCAGGCTGTTGTAACTTGTATATACAACCTGTGTTGTGTCTATCAGATCGAGATGAAAAATGGCGACCACCACCACAACACACACACACACACACTGACATACACACACACTGACACACACTGACAGACACTGACACACACACACACACACACACGCTGACACACACACACACTGACACACACACACACTGACACACACACACTGACACACACACTGACACTGACACACACACACACACACACACACACACACACACACATCCACACATGAGGAGTCTGGCAAACATGAAATAAAACAGTGTTGGCAAGTCTGTCAGAGAAATTTCACATGAGAATAATTCCATTTGTCACATACTCGCTGCTACATGAATTGATGTGTGTTTTTAGTGTTAAATTATCATGGTATTTCTCTCTTTCCTCTTTCTTTCTCTCTCTCTCTCTGTGTGTGCTTGTTGATGATCTAGGGCAGTGGTTGCCAAACAATTCTAGTTTGCGACAGCCTTGGCAAGCTTTTCAAAGTTCCCGGCATCCTTATAAGGATATACATTTTTAAATTCCACGTTGTTTTATTTTATTTCGACATTTTGAATCGATGTAACACCTTATACATAGATATGAAAATTTTCTTCACATTGATCCTGCTATTACAAAAATGGTATTATAATACAAATATGCAATTTTCCCCCGAATTTTGGCGGCATCCTCAACAAATCTCACCGTACCCCTTGGTACCCCTTGGTGCCGCGGCACTCAGGTTGGGAACAACTGATATAGGAGCATGAAAATTGCAGTCTTATGATTAATTATAGCGTTCCCTGTCTGTCTTCCAGATTCCATCATTTATTCATTGGTTTTTGATAGTAATAAGTATGTTGTATGTCATTGCTTCAATATGCTAATATATATTAATAGTATAATACTTTTACGAAACTATAAGCATTATTGTTCATTGTTTTTTATTAATCAGAAAATACTTATTAAATTACTGTTAATAGTGACTCGAAAGAGTATGTTTTGTTGCAATTGCACGAGATTGCAGTTTTTCTGTCATTTCTTACTTGCATAGTTGTCTTCATTTATCCTCTCTATCGTCTCATACATGATGAAACGTGAATGATTTCTCCTACTGAATTATGAATCATTATAGAATTCACAACATGCCTGTTATGTCATCATGCCGACAGGGCGTGTACTTGCAAATCACTCGGGACAATTCTATCCATTGTTGGGTAAATGGCAAGTTTTCTAGCCCAGGAGAAATACTCTTGTGAGTACTAGTTATTGGTGATTTTTACCTGGCGCACATATGGCTAACTCGACTCGGATGTGGTAATGTGGGAACGCCGTGGGTCCTCGCGGGAAACAGTTTACCCATTTGTCTGCTCACTGAAGATTCGCGTCTGTCCTCACAACAGTAATTACCACCATTTACCACTTACCAGTTACCAGTGTGTGTAAGTATGTGTGTGAGTGTGTGTGTGTGTGTGTGGCTGGTACCCTTTTGTCTCGGCTTGTCACAACACACACACACACACACACACACACACACACACACACACACACACACACACACACACACACACAGGCGGTGGTAATTTACAGCTTGGGCGTTTGTGGTCGTGGCTGGCGGTGGTGTATGTGTATGTGTGTGTGAGAGAGAGAGAGAATGAGAGTAGAGAGAAAGAGGGGTGTAGAATGACTCCCGCAGCGTCACGCACAAAACACCGTTGAGAACCACACACACACACACACACACATACATACACATACACATACACTCACAAAGGCAGACAGATATTCAATGATGGCGACTGGCGTGGGGGGGACCACAACGCATCACCCATAGCTCACTGTGCATGTGTGTGCATGTATGTGTGTGTGTGAGATTATCATATTTACTGCGTTTGGTGCGATTTTTGCTCTTTCGACCGTTGTTCTTATATTTAGCTATTTTTCCTGTGTTCACTCTGATTTGCCACATCTTCTTCTTAATACGAGCCAAGTATTCATAGTCCGCACAACACAGCTCTGAGAAACTTGATTCATTCAGTTGTTTCAGCAAATGAACTGTCAGACAAGTCACTCTAGAAAGGAAAATACATAATTTTTCATTAATTACCACTTGTATTCCAAGTTGAAATCGCATGCACTTTTATTCCTGCATATTCATGTCTTTGATCATATCCAAAATAGTTGATATTTTCCACACTGGTGCATTTAGTTGCGATTTAGTCCGTACACTTTCAATGAACACACACACACACACACATTTTCATTTCATTTATTGAAACATTTACATTGCGCAATCTCTACACAAAATGTGTCTCAGATGCGCAGACAGTGCAATATTTACAATGCGGCATTCAACAAACCGACACGTACATGCACAAATATTCACAAGGGCACAAACAAACACACACACACACACACACACACACACACACACACAAGGTGCTTGCAAGATAGTGTGTGTGTGTGTGTGTGTTGTGTGTATTTTTGTATGTTGAGCGTATTAACATACGTAAGCCTTGTGTGATTTTGTGAATACCTGATGCTTAGAGAGAACTCCATTTTTTCCAACAATATTATTCGGTTGCGATTTATTCTTGTTCGGCCATTTTATTCAGGCACAGATGCACGTGTATGAAATGCACGAGGAAAATGATCACATGCGACAGATGCAGGAAAATACTGAGGAAAACATGTCATGCGGCCATTTTCCCTGGCTGATTTAAGAGTACTTGCATGATGTTATTAAACCACACTTCCTCCTCTCAAAATGCCCACCGCAGCTTGCAGACGTGAAATATTATCATAACCACCTTCCATCTTGCCTCTCCTACAGGCTTTTTCCAGCTTGCATGTGGCTTTTGAGTCATACAGAATAGTCATACAGTCAGTTTTACAGAATTGCTGCGAGAACACACAGCTTCTGCACAAGTGGCTTTCAAACTTGTTGCCTGTTGACAAATCAGCAGTCTCGCACCTCCCTCTGAATGATTCATAGCTTTATGAAAACGATAAATAAATAATACAAACAACATAATGTCAAAACATTGTTCTATTCAATAATCTTTCATACAGTTCAAAGTTTTCTTTAAGCTAACAAAGCCAAAGTTTAATTGCTCTAAGAAATTGTTGTGTGTAAAATGCAGATTTGGCTCGTATTGAGAAGAAATGGGGAATTAGAGAGGGAAGAGAGATTACACGTCTCATATACTGCTTCAACTTGTGTTATCTCCTCTTCGCTGCTTTCTAGCTCTTCTTAATGTCGTACGGAAATATCATTCCATACCGCTCTTTCGTTTTCACTGTACCATTGAAAATCGCCTATACATGTATGTACGTGTGTGAGTGTGTATGTGAGCAGCTTTTACAAGCGCATTGTTGACACACACACACACACACACACACACACACACACACACACACACATACACACATAGACATCACGTATGTTGCGGTTGAACACAGGTGACAATAGCACACGCACGCTTGCACGCGCATAGCAATCTGGTGCAATTGTGTTGAGCCACATGCGTGTCGTTTCATCTCATCCCGCCGACTTGCCCACTACACCCCTCTTCCTTCTCACTGCTCTTCTCATACACACACACACACACAGACAGACATACATACAAGTAGAGATCACAGGCAAGGTCTCTTTATCCTTTATCGGCTCTTCCTCTTGTCCGCGTGTATGTATGTGTGTGTGTCTGTGTGTGTGTGTGTGTGTGTGTGTGTGCGTATACATGCTACACAATACCACAATAAATGACTAACGCACACGCAGTTACGTGCCTGTCTGTCTGTCTATGTGTGTGTGTGTGTCTGTTCGTACTTGTGTAATTGAACGTGTGTGTATGTGTGTGTGTGTGCGTGTGTGTGTGTGTGTGCGTGTGTGTACGTGTGTGTGTGTGTGTATGTGTGTGTGTGTGTGTGTGGCGGCCATTTGTGCTCGACCGCAGATCTGCATTCTGATTGGCTGCCGCCGCGCCTGAGCCATAATTCGCACAGGCACCGCCGTCAGGTGTGAGTGTGTGTCTGTCTGTGTGTGTGTCTGTGTGTGTGTGTGTGTGTCTGTGTGTGTATGTGGTGTCAGATACAATCGGAATCCGCGTGTGTGCGTGTCGTGTCACCAACAAAGACCTGGGCTCACACCCATACACACACATACACACACACACACACACACACACACATTTACGAGTGTGAACTCAGTGTGTGGGAGATGAATAGGAAGAGGAAGGGATTGACATAGAAAGAGAGGGAGAGAAAGAGAGCAGTTGAAACGGAGAATGACACAACACTGTCGCCAAATGGTATTTATTGGTCATCAGCGGTCACTCACACACACACACACACACACACACACACACACACACACACACACACACACACACACACACACACACACACAAAATGGAATGCTATACACTCACACGCACACACTCACACGCACACACAAACTGGAATGTCATACACACATACACCAGCGGCCAAGATCAAGACCAGCGGTGAGGATCACAGGATCAGCGCCGATCTCAATAGGATCACCGCTATGCACACCTGGTGTTGATGTTGTTGTTGTTGTTGATATGGACGAGTGCGTTGCACAGGAATGCTCGGACAAATATGGAGCACATATCAGTGTATATCAGTGCCAGTTATCTGCGAAAAATATCGCACACAGGATAGCATAATCAACAAAGATCTATGGAAATTTCCAGAAGAAGAATTGTGTATTTACACATAAACTCAACATAACATTAACTTAAAATGTCGTTCATTTGTCGTCGAATAGTCCACTTTTTGATATTCAGGTAGAACGTGGATATTTTTTGAAGGCAGTGGTAGAATTGTAACTCAGAAGGATTGAATGAATGTGTATGTGTATGTATGTGTACATGTGTGTGTGTGTTTTGTGTATGTTCAGGTCCTCGAATTAGAAAGATAAAGAAGCAGAAGACAAGTGATGAGAAGCGGCCGAGAACCGCGTTCTCCAGCGACCAGTTGGCTCGCCTCAAAATGGAGTTTCAGCAGAACCGCTACCTCACCGAGAAAAGAAGACAAGACCTCGCCGGAGAACTGCAACTGAACGAGTCTCAAATCAAGATCTGGTTCCAGAACAAGCGAGCCAAGCTGAAGAAGACCACGGGAAACAGAAACCCCCTGGCTCTCTCGCTGATGACCGAGGGCTTGTATAATCATTCCACAATGACCGTAGATGAAGATGAGTAGACAGTAATCAAACTTGTTCTCAACATCTTCTCTCACAGTAGACAGTAATCAAACTTGTTCTCAACATCTTCTCTCGCGGTAGACAGTTATCAATCTTGTTCTCATCATCTTCTCTCGCGGTGCCAAAAACGATGTTTCACCGAGCAACACGCCAGGGTACTTGAACAGGAGCAGGGAAGCGGACAAACGTGGATTAGATTTTGCTAGCAGTCAAACAGGACAGGAGACAGACAGACAGACAGATTGATAGCAAAATTCATCCCCGGGTGCACTAGCATCTGTCATCATTGAATTGTGCAGAAATTCATGCGCGTGGCTGTCAGGCAAGCAAGCAGAAACAAACGGAGAATATTTTCTCTAGCAAGAAAAACGTCTGGCCGAATGTTTTGTTTATGATGTTTATATAGACCAGTGGTTCTTAACCTTTTTTCTCACCGATTCCCCACTTCTTCTTAACACGAGCTATCTCTCAATTTTTCACACAACATAGCGCTGATAAATTAAATAAACTCAGTTGTCACATCAAAGTAAATGTCATTAGAAGTTATTAGAAACAAGAATAAACGAATTTGAATAGATAACAACACACATAGTTGTCCTGTTCTGTCCGACCTTTAGCTTCCCACTTGGCAACTCTTCCATTCCCCACCAGTGGAGAATTCCCCACACAGCTTGAGAAGCACTGCTAAAGAGGAAAAAAGTGACGCCGTCAAAGAGTACAAATGTTGAGCAGGTTGCGAATTTTGAGAATTTTGTGCGCAACGAAACAATTCCGCGGATAATTATGCATGAAATTGTCTGCATCCAAAGAACTGTTGCACATGCGCTGATGTTCATGTTGATGTTGCGAATGTTGATGTTGCGAATGTTGATGTTGCGAATGTTAATGTTGCGAATGTCGGTTTGTTTGATTGCAAACTATTTGTCAGCTAGGTAAACTAATTGGCCAAGGTCGCATAACTTGTCGTCTAGTCTTTTTTTTGTTTTTTCTTGAGTTAGTGAATGTTGTGGTTCGTTGTTTTTTTGCGTGTGTATACAAAATTTAAGTGTTTGCCGAGTTGGTAACAGCTATAGCTTCTGGTGTATTTGTCGTAGAGAAGCGAATGCATGAAAACCTGATAGGACCTGAGTTCAGCTGGGCTGCAGAAATTAATTATTTTATAGATTTAGCGTGAGTGTTTCGTAATTCAGCGATTTTCTAGTCTTTTTTCGCCAAATAGCTGTGTGTTTTCAACACATGCATTTGACGTTTTGTCAGATCTGCTGAATAAGTAATGCCTCAAGTAGGATTTCATCTCAAATTTGCACAATTTTTATATAAAATTATACGCTGATTTTTTAGTTAGATTGCGTCTGTCATCTTCTACACGTATCGCCTCGGCTCCGTTGAAAATCCTATTATGCTAGAAGCGAAATTGCTATTATATTATGCTAGAAGCGAAATTGTTTTCGTTTTGCTTATATGTTTGATTAGCGAGGTTGTGGGGGTTCAAGCTGACCGCAAATGTTCAAATTGAGCGTGATATTCTGAGTTGGCCTCCAGAAGAGGAGCCCACCTCATCAAGCCCTCACTTAACCAACATGGCGACTTGATGTGTGTGTGTTTGTATGCGTGTGTGTCTGTCTGTGTATGTGCAAAATGAAATATGACAATTTGGCAGACCTCGTAAGCTTTCTGAATGAAATTTTAACTTTGTGATTGCGTTGCAATTGCATCATTGTCCTCAGCAAGTATATAGATATATATGCATTCAAATAAGATGAAAATAAACGTTTGTATTGTGTACGAATTGGCGGTGTATATCAACGTTTTTTTCACGCTAGTCATAGATTAAAATTATTGTAAAAATGCGTATTTTCTGACTATGAATCGACCAAATAAAACACTTAATGACAGGATACTTACTAATATTAAATTTAAGGCTTAAGTATTTATTTATCCATATAATAACAAAATATTCATTCCAATCGTTCTCCATAATACGGCTCACAAGCTTCAAAGGTCACATGCTTACGAAACACGAGCACACACAAGCAAACATACACACAAGCATACATACACACAAACATACATCATAGTTAGGTGAGCATATTCGTTCTGACAGTGACGTGTCTGTATGTGTCAAGAAAGTACAATGGAAGTTATAATGTGATCACTGACAAGACATCACTGACAAGACATCACTGACACGACATCACTGACACGACATCACTGACACGACACCACTGACACGACACCACTGACACGACATCACTGACACGACATCACTGACACAACACCACTGACACGACACCACTGACACGACATCACTGACACGACATCACTGACACGACACCACTGACACGACATCACTGACACGACACCACTGACACAACACCACTGACACAACACCACTGACACAACACCACTGACACGACATCACTAACACGACACCACTGACATAACACCACTGACAAGACATCACTGACACGACATCACCGACACGACACCACTGACACAACACCACTGACACAACATCACTGACACGACACCACTGACACGACATCACTGACACGACACCACTGACACGATACCACTGACACGACACCACTGACACAACACCACTGACACAACACCACTGACACGACATCACTGATAAGACACCACTGACACGACACCACTGACACGACACCACTGACACGACATCACTGACACGACACCACTGACACAACACCACTGACACAACACCACTGACACAACACCACTGACACAACATCACTAACACGACACCACTGACACGACACCACTGACACAACATCACTGACACGACACCACTGACACAACACCACTGACACGACACCACTGACACGACACCACTGACACAACACCACTGACACGACACCACTGACACGACACCACTGACAAGACACCACTGACACGACACCAGTGACAAGACACCACTGACACGACACCACTGACAAGACACCACTGACACGACACCACTGACACAACACCACTGACACCGCACCACTGACACGACACCACTGACACGACACCACTGACACAACACCACTGACACGACATCACTGACACGACACCACTGACACGACACCACTGACACGACACCACTGACACAACACCACTGACACGAAACCACTGACACGACACCACTGACACGACAACACTGACACGACACCACTGACACGACACCAGCGAGATGCCACCACAGCGTGGGTGGTCCGCCGGTCGCTTTGTAGTTTGAGTTTGAATGGCCGAAGCGGTCGGCGTCTGAACAGACAAATCACTTGACGCCGCATAAATGGCGTCAACGACCTCGTCGCGACAAAAGGCCGCAGGCACTGATGACGTCACAATGTGACGTCACCTTGGTGTCGTGTCAGTGGTGTCTTTATACAGGTGAGTATGCATATTGAAGAAGTTAATAGGTGCATAATTGTTCAATCTAATTCTAGCACAATGGTCCCGTAACCTTTTTTCTCTCACTGATTCCCCACTTCTTAATACGAGCCATCTCTTCATTTTCCACACAACACAGCGCTGATAAATGCAATAAATTCAGTTGTTTCAACAAATATAATGTCACAGGAGGTCACTAGAAACGAAAATAAATGAATTCCAATTGATAAAAACACACACACACATTTGTACTTCTGTCCGACCTATAATTCCCCACTTTCTAATTCAGCAGAATTCCTGGTGGCTGTTTTTAAGTTGAGCCATGCGTTTGTATCAGTGTACAGTATCAGTGTTGTATCTCAAATAGAAGCGAACATTGATGTCACCACTTTCACAACACGACGCGACGCGCAAATACTGCTTTGATCAGAGCAAAATTACAAAACCAGTAACAGAGAAAACATATTCGAAACTTGCTTCAATCAAAACATTTACAAAGTAGCCAATTAATTGTTATTATTGTGGCCAATATGTGGACGACATTGAATGAAAACGAGAGAGAGAGGGGTGGGTCGGCGCAAAACGCACGATTTGTTGAGTTTTTTGTTCCTCCGTCATTCATATAATGATCGACGACATCTTATCTCAAACACAACTGATAAAAACACACACACACACACACTGACACACACACTGACACACACACACACACACACACACAAACTGGTTCAACAGAGTGGAGTTGCAATTGTTATCGCAGGAATGTGGACGGAAAAAGTGGAACTATCAAACGACCGACTTCAATAGCTCTGCTGTCGTGAAGGCAATGATTCCAACCAAATTACCTGCTGCTTGATTTCCTACGTGTGTGTGTGTGTGTGTGTGTGTGTGTGTGTGTGTGTGTGTGTGCCAGTGCGTGTGTCAGTGTGTGTGTGTGCGACCTTTTTTGTGAATGTATTCTACACAAATCGAAGTCAGATGGTAATCCGCATGGTAATTCGGTGGAAAATCAGCTGCATAGTCACGTTGCTCGCACTGACACGCACTGACGTTGCACGCTGTTGTTTCACTGTGTATTTCAACCTGCTAATAGCATTGGTTCACACAGAATAATGTTTCAGAAACAGAAATATAAACTTAATCTAAAAAATATAGCAAAATAAAACCCACACACGACACCACAAACACACACACACACACACACACACACACACACACACACATACACACTGGTTCTAGGAAGTTGTTTGCGTGTTGAGTGGGCTCGTGCGTTGGCGGCCATTTTGTTAGGGTCAATGCACGCGCAGTCTCCGCGCCACCATCGTCCAGTACTCCAATTACACCACGGTGAACTAGCTAACATAACTACCTCTGCTGAATGGCGTCTATGATGGCGTCTGTGTGTTTGTGTGTGCGTGTGTGTGTTTGTGTGTGTTTGTGGTGTCGTGTGTGTGTTTGTGGTGTCGTGTGTGTGTGTGTGTGTGTGTGTGTGTGTGTTTGTGGTGTCGTGTGTGTGTTTGTGGTGTCGTGTGTGTGTTTGTGGTGTCGTGTGTGTGTGTGTGTGTGTGTGTGTGTGTGTGTGTTTGTGGTGTCGTGTGTGTGTTTGTGGTGTCGTGTGTGTGTGTGTGTGTGTGTGTGTGTGTGTGTGTGTGTGTGTTTGTGGTGTCGTGTGTGTGTTTGTGGTGTCGTGTGTGTGTTTGTGGTGTCGTGTGTGTGTTTGTGGTGTCGTGTGTGTGTTTGTGGTGTCGTGTGTGTGTTTGTGGTGTCGTGTGTGTGTTTGTGGTGTCGTGTGTGTGTTTGTGGTGTCGTGTGTGTGTTTTTGGTGTCGTGTGTGTGTTTTTGGTGTCGTGTGTGTGTGTGTGTTTGTGTTGTCGTGTGTGGGTTTTATTTTGCTATATTTTTTAGATTAAGTATATATTTCTGTTTCTGAAACATTATTCTGTGTGAACCAATGCTATTAGCAGGTTGAAATACACAGTGAAACCACACATGCCTATGCAAACATTGACAAACATATAGCTCATATATAACTCCATACACACTAACACACACACACACACACACACACATACATACATACACTCGAATTTCATGCAAGAAGGCAACCATTGCACGCGCATCAGTTGCATTTCATCTCGCAGTCTAATGACATCTAACCTGTCGTCACACATACACACACACACACACACACACACACGCACGCATACACACACATATACATGTATACACACACACACACATTCAAACACATGCACTGTAATGAATGAAGGGGAAGGCTATATTGACGGCACATGGACATGCATTGAACATTGAAACACAAACGACTGCCAGTGTGTGTGTGTGTGTGTGTGTGTGTGTGTGTGTGTGTGTGTGTGTGTGTGTGTGTGTTAGTGTGTGTAATGGGATGCAGATTGACGTGAACGCTGTCACGACGAGACTTGACGTGGGTCCAAATCATGTCCGATGTGCACTTCACACACTAACACACACACTGACACACACACACACTGACACACACACACTGACACACACACACACACTAACACACACACTGACACACACACTAACACACACACTGACACACACACACACACTGACACACACACACTGACACACACACACTGACACTAACACACACACTGACACACACACACACACACTAACACACACACACTAATACACACACACACACACTAACACACACACTGACACACACACACTAACACACACACACACTAACACACACACACACTAACACACACTGACACACACACACACTGACACTAACACACTGACACACACACACTGACACACACACACACACACACACACTGACGCACACTGACACACACACACAGATGAAATTGTTGTGTGCGTTAGTAAACATGCTATGGTGATATGTTGGGTCAAATATATTTATTTTGTCGTTGTTGTTTTTGTAGATGTTATATATTTTCTTCATTTATATATTAATTTAATTATTTAAGTGTCTATTTTGTTAAAATTGTGTCATGTACTTGTGTTTATGCATTATGTGTATGATTTTGGGCAATAAACCAAACCCTGTGAAAAATATGTATAAAACATAATGAATATATAAATATATATACAACAGCAAAAAACAGCTTCTAGTTTGTCACTTGCCTGTCTTCTAAACAAACCACTACTCCAGTTCGCTTTGTCATTCAACATACACCAGCCTGCTGCGCGAAATTAATTGCAAACATCCACAAAAGAAAACTGCATAAATCCAAGCAAATAATGACACCTAATTATCTTTTATGTGCGTGTGTGTGTGTGTTCGAATGTTGATCAAAGCGATGCATTCACCTGTGTGCCGATGTGAGTGTGTGTGTGTTTGTGTGTGTGTGTGTGGATCAATTGATTGGCTCTCTCGCACACACACACTAACACACACACATACACACACACACACACATACAAACAAGACAGCGGTGTGTATATCGATTACACTGCCGTCGATTTGAGTCAGCAACACTATTATGTGTGTGTGTGTGTATTTATGTAGATAGAGGGACACACACACACACACACACGCACACACACACACACATAAACACTCGAAATAATGAGAGCTTATTGGCGCTAACAATGGCGTATTCAAAGCGGGCAGCTTTCAAACACACACACACACACACACATACATACACATACACTCGGTGATCAATTAGGGTGCATTTAACAGCTGCTTTAGAGAGGCCGGTTGGATAGATTGTAATCACATCGTCCGGTCTAACAATCAATAATGCCCGAGGCTCGTTACAACACGCACGTGCATACACACACACACACACACACACACACACACACACACACACACACACACGTAATAGGTCGTTTGGTAATTAGGCTTGAAGCGGTGGAGCGATGCTGAGAAGTAGCTAGTACAGCAAATAGATATCAATTACCGACTGTGCGTCGTAATTTGTGTAAATGCCCACCACAATCCACTCAGACACAAACACACACACACACACACACACACACACACACACACACACACACACACACACACACACACACACACACACACACACACACACACATACTTCATTGTGAGCACAACGACGCTAATAAATCCAATAAATCAACTTGCTTCACCGGATTAAATGTCACAGGAATTAACTTGAAACGAACACAAACTAATTCGGATTGATAAACTAAAAAACGCACACACACATATATGCATGCTTTCTGTCCGACCTTTAGCTGATTACTTGGCAGTCCCTGTATTCTCCATAAGTGGTTACTGGTTACTGGCTACTTGTTACTGGTTACTTAGCCAGCAATTTGTCAAAATTATCACGCACAATAAGATACAATATGACAAAGCACTGTGATTCCCAACTGAAAAAAACAACTTTCATTTCGACAGATTACGCTATGTGTCTGTCTGTCTGTCTATCTGTCTGTCTGTCTGTCTGTCTGTGTGTGTGTGTGTGTATGTATGTGTGTGTGTGTATGTATGTGTGTGTGTGTATGTATGTGTGTGTGTGTGTTGAGAAAAATGGCGTGTGCGTATCTGTTTCATACCAGCAGTCATATTCAACCACATACACACGCTTCAGGTATGCACCAGCAAAAAGCGGAGAGAGTTTGGGAGAGAAGGAGAGTGAAGGAAAGAGAGAGAGAGTTGGGATGATACGCTCATCTGTTGATGTCACGATTCTGCGTGCATGTGTGTCAGTGTGTGTGTCAGTGTGTGTCAGTGTGTGTGTGTGTGTGCTCGTGGAATCTTCACAAAACATGCGTCTGCAGCTGTTTTCGGCGGAGAAAGTCGTGACGTCATGTGTGACGTCATCGGATAAGCAGTCTGCTGTAATTTTGCCATAAGAAATTCTCAACAATTTTTCATGCTAAACAGAACAATGATGATAATATAGGTTACATTATAAATAAAGTATACGTTAACACATTGATATTTAATTATGAGAGTTTATATGAGAGGCTATATAACCTCGTCAAATATATACAAATAATCTACAATAAATATCACACGTGCTATGAAAACGAAAATTTTCACAATAATAAATTTAATTAACGGTTGGTATAGATTAGAAATATATTGGTATAGAAAGAAATAGATTAATTTCTTGAGAATACTGTCATATTGAGTGGAAATATATTATTTTTGCATTATTTCAAACTGCATAAACTATATATACTCAAAGAAGCGTGCATTTTGCTCAGTGCATCTCCTCATTTTCTATATCAACATTCTCCATTTGTTCACAAGTGCGTGTGTGTGTGCGAGTGCGTGCGTGCGTGTGGTGAGAATAACACGTGCATGACAAGTGTAGTTATTGATAGGCGTGCGTGCGTGTCATTGTCTGTGTTTGTGCGTGTGCGTGTGCGTGTGTGCTTTGTCAGTGCGTATCATGTGGCTGCATGTGTGTGTGTATGAATTAATGTATTTGTATGTATGTGTGTGTGTGTGTTGTTATGCCTTGTTTATTTGGTGTTTTTTTATGAAGATTGCAGTGTTGAAATCAGGATGATGCAAGGAAATCTATACCTGCCGGCTGTTTCCAGGTAATTGTGAGTGTGTGTGTGTGTGTAGAATGTGTAGGTGCAGTATTGAGCTCGTGACGTCATCAGGTCACGTGACAATTGACTGCATCTCTCTAGCCATCGATCTCTCATCATCTCAGTGATCAGCGGTGTGTCCGGTGTTATTGTTGTTATCCGCCAGACAAGACTGCTAGTAATTATCAGGCGCAGTGTTGGACATATTGTTTGCACAATTAGCGTCGACTTGCCACCTCACACACACACACACACACCCTGACACACACACACACACACGCACGCACATCTGCTGTCCTATCCTCCCTCACACACACACGCCGTCACAACAGCCATTATCTGAGCAGCGGGCGCCGGCTTATTGCCGCGAATTCCATTGTGCCGCGGCGGCGTCGTGTGCGGTGGAATGTGTGTGTGTGTGTGTGTGTATGTTTGGTGTCGTGCGTCATACTCGATTAGCACGAGCGAGGCAGGGAAGACAGGACAGGACGATGAGGACGCGCGCGCGACACGTCACCGCGCCAACCAATTAGAAGCGGGCGACAAGCGCGTGCGTGTAGCAGTCACATAATCTCGACTACAAGAACAACAACACCACACCGCAGCCCTCCAGCAGCCGACATGGGAAGGGAGGCGTCCCTGCAGTTCGTCGCTGCAAAAAAAGCGCCCGAGACAAAGTTGAAAGATTTCGAGCGGAAGAAATCACTGAGACGACCCCCCTAGCACGCGCGGGGTAATAATTCTCCGCAAGCAGCGAGCCGTCGCAAGATACGAGCAGGAATGAGGCGAGCAAGAGGCGAGCAGTGCTCACTAACCCCGGGGCAGCACAAAACATGAGCACGTTAGTAGTTGGCCCGGGCACCCTCGATGTCGGCAGACAGACAGACAGACAGACAGACAGACAGGTAGAGACGCGGTAGGATGCTGCACTCCACCCTCATTGGTAATGCAGAAATGCAGCCAGAATCGGCCCACAAGCACATAAAGAGCCAGATAAGAGGATGAGAGCAAGGAAAGGCAGATAGAAAGAGAGAGAGGGAGAGATAATTGATTTATGAGACTCTGCGTGTCTTCATGGCGTCCGATTCTCAAGACTTTGCTTTACACAGCGTCCAGTAAACAAATTATCCGTTCTGCATTGGTGAAGAATGGAGAAGTTATCAAGTGGAGAATTGAAGGTCGGACAGAACAGGACAACTATGTGTGTGTGTGTGTGTATATTTTCATCAATTTGAATTCGTCTATTTTCTTTGCTGGTGGCTTTCTGTGACATATAATTTTGTGGAACAACATAATATATTATATTGCTCATCCCTGTAGTGAAAAATGAAGAGTTGGTTACATAAGGAAGTCGGAAATCAGGGAGAATAAAGGTTAAGAACCGCTGGTGTGAGTAGAAGACAGCTTCAGTCATGTATGTAGACTCCTGAAGACAGGATATCACCTGACCACATACATACACACACACACACACACACGTGTTTTCAATCACAAATGGCCGCTGCTACATTGGAACTGACAGCGCTGTGTAAGTGCTGCTGTTTTCTCGCGTGCAAATGGCTTCTTTCCTTCATCCAGCTTCCTGGCATACATAAACGCTTGTCAGACACCTAACACACACACACATACACACACACACACACACACACACACATACACACATACACACACACGGTGAGTTCACACGCCACTTATAGCGAGGAAAATACACAGGGGAGCAAACATGAAATTTACAAATCAGTCAAACTTTAGTGTATACACACACATACATAGATGGTATGAACATACATACATTGATAGTATGAACATACATACATTGATAGTATGAACATACACATACATTGATTGTATACACACACATACATAGATAGTATGAACATACATACATTGATAGTATGAACGTACATACATTGATAGTATAAACATACATACATTGATAGTATGAACATACATACATGGATAGTATGAACATACATACATTGATAGTATGAACATACACATACATTGATAGTATACACACACATACATAGATAGTATGAACATACATACATTGATAGTATGACCACATATACATAGATAGTATGAACATACACGTTCATCTCATTTCAGACGCAAAAATGCTGTGACAAACTTTTATTGTTGCTTTTTTGTTGAATTCAAGTTTTGAGCACAGATTTGCTACGAAATTTTATGTGTAATCAAAATTGGTTTATGTAATAGGGTTTAATTTAATTTATTTGTATCAGAGCTAATTTTCGGGCGAAATAATTGGTTAATTACGAGCAGATCTGGGCATTTGGTTGAAATTTGGAAAATATCGCTGAATTATTTCGCTTGCTGATTCATATAGTGATCTTCAAACTAACCTTTGAATGTGTTTCGCTTGAAAATAAGTAACATATTTTGCATCTGTGATAAAATAGATTATAAGCCTATGTGTAGGTACATGTGTATGTATGTGTGTGTGTGTATGTGTGTGTGCATGTGTAGGTTCACTTATGAACCGCTAAATGACCTGGAGGCGCCGCATGTCGTTGCTATGACAACCCGCGACGTTGTCATGCCAACTGTCGCCCTACCTAATCACTCTGGGCAATTAGTCTGTGTGTGTGTGTGTGTGTGTGTGTGTGTGTGTGTGTGTGTGTGTGTGTGTGTGTGTGTGTGGGTGTGTGTGGGTGAGTGTGTGAGTGTGTGGGTGGCCCTGTGTGATTTATTAATTTGAGACCTCACCAACAGCTAAGAACTACCTGGAAGCATGTTGTGTATGTGTGTGTGTGTGTGTGTGTGTGTGTGTGTGTGTGTGTGTGTGTGTGTGTGTGTGTGTGTGTGTGTGTGTGTGTGTGTGTTAGTGTGTGTGTATGTCACAGTCAGCTCGTTATTTGGCTTGTGAGCTGCCGGATGCCAAAGTGACATGAGTCTCAACATTCTCCAAACACCACACGCACAGACACACACACACACACACGCACGCACATACGTGCTTGTGAAAGTGTGTCGTGTGTGTGTGTGGGTGTGTGTGTGTGTGGGTGAGTAGTTGAATGCTAGCCATCTAATGTTGAACAAGAAAGACAGCCACTCCTCTTGCGTTTCTGCTCGTTGTGTCTGACACACAACAGGGGGATAGATCTGTGTCGAGGCTCGGGGGGATGACAGTCATCATGCATTAGTGTTCAAAGTTGACTCAGTTGGTCAATTACATGGCCTCCTCAACCATTTTGTGTCTATTAAATTATAACACACATAAACCTCAATAAAAAGTATATTGCGTTAAGTATAATTTTTCACATATATATGTATTTATTTTTTGTGTGCATTATTTTTTTCCTCAACCGATTTTGATGACAATACATCTATTTAACTGAACTCAGCAAAATTATCGGGGGTATAATTACACATTCATACCCCACCCAGAGCCGTAGCAACCGCCCCCCGTACCCCCCGACCGGGGGGAGCCCACGAGTGCTGAGGGGCCCCGTTGCTTCAGGTATGACATTTAAATTTATCA